>CM035416.1:183749943-184149251 GCA_020310875.1 Ceratopteris richardii
GTAGAAGAGAGATAAATTGAGAAAAAGAGAGCCGGAGCTTGTTGGATTACTCTTCAATCAAACACACGCAAAATGATGATCGAAGAGCTATAACAAGTGTGGATCTTCCACCTATGACTCCTTTATTTCTTGAAGCAATGAGCTTTTTAGAACTGTAGAGCTCATTTGTTACACTATTTGTGATAGTGAATCAGCTACAACATTGTTTTTGCCTCTATACATGATGTCCATGTGTAATTCCTACATCATCTTAGCCCAAAGATCATGTTTGCCTCGAAGATCTAGCTGACAACAAAAGTACTTGATTGTATGGTGATCTATGTATACATTAAAGTCTACACCTTAAAGATAGTGTCTCTAGAATTTAAGAGCATGCACCACTACATATGTGTTCATGCACTGGCCAATTGCATTCTGGACTACTTAACTTTTTGCTTTTAAAAACTATTGGCCTAACATGTTGGGTCAAGACTTCCCCTATGGCTATGCTGCAAGCATCCATTTCCAACTCAAATGGTTTCTATGGATCTAACACTTCGAGTATTGGAGTCTGTGAAATAGCTTAATTTAGAGTATCAAAACTTTCTTGTTGCTCTTGCTTCCATGCAAAGGGTTCTTTGTGTTGAAGCACATCCATTGTAGGTGCTCCTATTCATGAATAAGATGAAATGAATTTTCCATTGAAACTAAAAAGTCCTAGAAATGAAAATAATTGCCGCTCATCTTGATGCGTAGATCATGCTAGAATAAATGAGACCTTCTTGGGATCCATCTGAAACCCATCAGTTGATGCCACATGTCCTAGATACTCTATCCCTAGAAGAAACAATTGAGTTGAATTTTGGATTTACAAACAAATGATGTTTTCTTTAACTTATTCAAAACCATGCTTAGGTGACTTTGACGTTCATATACAAACCTACTATACACCAACAAGTCGTCTATGAAATTCACAATAAAATTTCCAAAGAACTCACATAGAATGTCATTCATTAGCATCTCAAAGTAGGATGTGCATTGGTCAAACCAAATGGCATAACTAAATACTCATAATGCCCAAAACAGTCCCGAAAAGCTGATATATATGCATCATGCCGCTTAATTATAATCTAGTAGAAACCACTTTATAAACCTATTTTCTGTATACAAGTGCTCCACCTAGAGCATCAAGAGGATCATCTATCTTGGGCATGGGATACCTATATTTGATGGCAATGTTATTGAGTGCTCTATAGTTCATGCACATCCTATAGATCCATCTTTCTTCTTTCCTAGAAGAACTGCTATTGCAAAGGGTGTATAGCAGTGTCTGATAAGCCCTTTCTCCAAATACTCCTTCACGACTTTGTAGACTTTGCTTTTCTCATGCAAGCTCATTCAAAATGGCAGTCATGTGATTGGACTCAACCTTGGTATCAATTCGATCCTATGCTCAATATAGACAAACTCGAAGGTAAATTTTTAAAAACAACTCTTGGAACTCTACTTTTAATTTATCTGAAGTACTTGAGCATTCCAAGTGGAGTTTCCTTGACTACATAAATCCATCACTATAGAAGATGAAAAAATGAAATAAAAAAAATAAATATACCTACAATCAATCTTGAGCAACTTGGTTGTGGTCACCAAGCGCTCTTCTTGGAGATATGTCTCTCAATGGATGAGTAATTGCTTTACCTCATGCAAAACCTAATAAACATGTGAAGCAAAGTCTACAAATATTTGTTTCCTTGCATGCCACATTTTCTACTTAGGACTACATTGAAACAAGCCAATCATGCTATCTCAAAATTGAATCTATCCTCATGTTACTAGATTTGGATGGTTAGACCAACTACCTATTGGTCCCAAGTCTCAATACACTTCCCTTCAGCTCACTCAACTATGTAGCCACACTCTTAGTGCATAGTCTCTAAGTGTAACCATGTGAAAAGCCGATAAAAATATGTGTAGGACTAGTGTCAAAGAGAATCTTGATAGGCTTTCCTACCATGACTCCTCTCATAACAATGAGTTTTGTATCAGGAAACTAGTAACCTTTCATTGCCACTAGTGAGAGCATAGCATCTTGCATAGAAAGCACCTTCTTTGTGACCATCATGTCCACTATAGGAGAAGATCTATGTGGTGGGGAATCTCCGATATCCTCTTTTTCATCAATGCCTCCTTGTGAAGGGTTTATGACTGTGTTGGGTGCTATGTTTTTCTTCTTAGGACAATATTTAAATCGATGATGTCGTAACCATCCATAGCATAACCCTTCTTTCATTGCCTTCTCTTTCTCATAAGGGATGGGGATCGGCTTCTTAGACGCCCTATCAGCAAGGATCAGAAAAGTTTCTCTTAGCTCTTAAAACTATCTTGATCAAGTGCATCTTTTTAGCCTCTTTTTGAGGCTTTGCACCTATCAAGATAGGAGTAATACTGGGAAAGGACCGAGTCATCTTAGTCCATGAGGATCTCTGGCCCTAGGGGCCTATGGCCCTATGACCGTCCTCATAGTCTAGAGCCATCTCTATGACTTGTGCCAAAAAGTGATACCTTTCTTTCTTAGTAAAGGTCGGATTGTTTCTCTAAGTGAAAAGACAAACTTGCCAACTTGGAGAATCTGTAGAATAGAATGAGTTACTTTAAGAAGTACCTCCCTATACTTATCTGCATAGTCTCGAGTTTTTTGGTTTTTTTAACCGATAAAAAACCAAGTTACATATGTGCTCCAGGATGTTGTGAACCATACTCTCTAACTTAGAGATCCTAGTGCTCATGGTTTAAATTGTATCTATAGAATGTTCAACCATGTGCATGTTTTACCTATGAGGTGAAGATGGTCCTGGTTCCATGACTAAGAAAGTTTAAAGTTTTTGTTTATGTTTTGATTGTTTTATTTATTTTTTAATATTTTTAGTCTATGTGTGTATGTACACCTAGAGTAAAGAGTTGTAGTGGTGTCAAAGTGAAGGGGGCAGTGGATTGATTAGGCCTACTATTATGGTTTCAATGTTATGGCACACACGGAGTGCTTCTGGAGACCTCAAAGGTGAATGGATCTCAAAGGAGATGAACACTCAAGAATGTTTATATATTTAGGTAGTGATGTGTGTGAATACACTAGGAGAGGTGGGGCATGTTTTTCCTTCTTTATGAGGTTCTTTTTCCCTCAGCTTGTATCTAAGCCTATAACCCTAATGGGTCATTTTATCTTTATACATTCTCTTGGTAATACATTCAATATTGTGTGTTGTGCTTGAAGCTTCTTCTTCTACCTTGTGTTTTTCATGTGCTTCTACAGAATTCAAACTCCAATGATTAGTATCAAAGCAAGTCATTGCTTCATCTAGGGCATCATCAACATGCCTCTAGTCATAGTCTTCAAATGCCAAAAAATTTGGTGAGCATACTGAAGGTGATTAGCAGTTCAAAACAACTTCACTTTGTGGTGTCGAAATCACAATCTAAGCTCGTTTTAGCCTTCAAACACAGTATCATAGTGCATGTGCAGGCAATTTCATCTTTTTGTGCCAAAGATGTATACGAGTTTTTGTTTGACAGTATAAGCACATTGAAGTCTCCTACATGTTTAGTGGAACTCATCATGGTAGTTCTCTTCAATGTTTTCAGATACAATCATTTTTCTACATCAAGGTATTTTAGTCAATGGCCATGGCTAAAAGCAGTGATGTATTTCGTATGTTGGCTGTTGAGGATAAGTTGGATGGTACCAATTATCCATTATGGGCTTATGTGATGTGTCATGTATTGGTTGCAAAAGGACTATGGTGTTGAAAAACATCCTATTACACCTGTAACTACAGTTATTGAAGCTGATGTAGATGGTGTTGAAGATGGTGATATTCTTCATATTCCTGTTTGTGTTGCGGTTCCTATTGCACTTACTCTAGAGCAACTTCATTGGGATGGTAAAGATGCTCAAGCACATGCATTGGTAGCCTTGTCTGTCAAACGTGGCATTATTCCCCACATTTGCTCCTATAAAATAGCAAAGGATGCTTGGGATACATTAACCACTTTCTATGAGGCAAGGAATGAGGCTCATGTTGCTTACCTCCAAAAATAGTTGGAGAGTGAGCACATGAATGAAGGAGATTCTGTGGACAATGTTTTGACAAAGATCAAAGATTTGAAGGAGCAGTTGATTTTTGCTGATGAAGTCTTGCATGATAGCTCACTTTTGTAGATTGTTCTGAATGGTCTTCAAGATTCATATCAGAGTTTTTCTTTCACTCTTTGATTGATGATGAAAGGCAATCCAAATGCCTTAACATTTGAGGATCCAATCTATATTCTATTGCAAAAAGATAAGTCTAGGTAGAATAGGTCCTTTATCCATGTTGCATATTAAGCTTACTTGGCTAGTCAAAAGGGGAAAGGTAAATGGATCTTATCGACTAGTAAGCAAAAATCTACTAATTCTACCCAATCAAAGAAGGATGATAGAGAAAACAAGAAAATAGAAAAGTATAATTTTTTTTTGGAAGTACAATAAAGGAAATGATCGTGTCATTAAGAGTTGTCCAAAGTTGGTTGCAAAAGAGGCAAAGAAGAAGGTACTATTACATACACCAACAACTCCTCTTATCCTATCATGGGAGTTTGTAAGATCATTCTGAATACTACTCATGGTGGTTCTTTCATATTGTTGGATGTTGTATTTGTGCTAGGAATGAAGAAAAATCTTTTATCACTTTTTGCATTAGCCAAGATTGACTAGGTTGTGAACTTTGCTGATGATAGATGTATAGTTCATGATCTATCAAATGGCAACATTTTTTTGCTATTGGCATTTTATATCCTAGCTGTATAAGCTCATTAATTATGCAAAATATGTGAATGATTCAGCATGTGCAATTCAAGATTCTCAGGCTATGTCGGATGCAAAGCTTTGGCATGCATGCTTTGGTCATCTGAATTTTGCTAATTTGCTACGCCTACAAAAATCTAAAATGGTGTTTTCTTTGCCCAAACTTGAGGCACCTGGTAAACATGTCTATGAAGGCTGTATTTTGGGCAAAATGCAGCATTCCTCGTCCCCAAAAGATGGTTAAGTTTGAGCTACTAAAAAATTTTAGCGTGTTCACATGAATGTTTGTGGTCCTATAATGCATTTTGGTTAGCCGTGATGTTGCTTTTGTGGAAGATGTTATTCAACCATTACTTTCTAGTACTAAGGAGACATCAATTAGCTCCAAAGATATGTATGATACTTTGTTGCCTCTTTTTACAGGTGGATAGTCTAATGCTTGTCCAAATGAGGAAATTTATCAGCCTGTATAGGTTTCATGGGATGATACAGATCATTCCATTTCTCATGCATATTTACATGATGCACTTGTAGATGCGATAACTAATATAGAGAAGGCAAAAACTATGCCTAAATGGCTGGTGTAGAGTTTGAGAGATAGTAAACTACATGCAACTCTCTCATATCATGTTTGTTTAGGCTCTCATAGTCCTTTTTTTGCATCAGATTTCTATGCTATGTTTCCTTCTAGTCTTTGTGATGAGAATGAGTGTGTTTTGTTTCATGAAGCACAAAATTTGAAGATTGGATGGCTGCTATGCAAACAGAATATGATGCTATGATAAATAATAGTACGTGGTCTTTATGTGACTCGCCTCCTAGCAAGAACACCATTGGCACCAAGTGGGTAGACAAACTGAGCATAAGCTTGATAGAATAGTGGACAAGTATAAGGCTCGCTGGCTGCAAAGGTTTATGCTCAAGAAAGAGGCATTGATTTTGGTGAGACATTTACACCCACATGCCAAATGACTAATGTTCATAGCATCTATGCACTTGCAGCTCATCATGGTTGGAGTGTACATCAGTTGGATATTAAAACTACATTTTTGAATGGTGACTGACATGAGGTAGTGTATGTATTTTAGCCCCATGGTTTTATCCATGAAGGGCATGGAAACAAAATTTGCACATTGAAAATGGCATTATATGGTTTGAAGCAAGCACCACGTGCTTGGTATGTTAAGCATTGGAAGGTCGTTAAGTGCATCTTTCGCTACTTGAGTGGTAGCGGGCTACTTGGATTGTGTTATCCCAAAGGGGGATCACCACGCCAAATTTACATGCTTTTTGTGGCTCTATCTGGGCTGGTTGTTATGACACTTGTGTGTCTAGCACTAATTCTTGCTTCATGCTTGGTAGCTCATGCATATCTTGGTTGAGTAAGAAGCAGCTTTTTGTGGCCACTTCTAGCTCTGAGGTTGAGTATAGGGAAGCTTTCCCAATGACTGTTGAGTGTGTGTGGCTTAGACACCTTATGGATGATTTGGGTGTTGCTCAGTCTTCTACCACCACCATCTTCACTAATAGTTAGAGCGCATTGGTAGTTGTGAGGAACCCTATGTTCCATGCGCACACTAAGCACATTGAGGTGCACTATTATTATGTGAGGGAGAAGTTCTCTGTTGAAGAGATCAATTTGGCACTTTTTTCCCTCTATAGGAGGTTTTTTTTCCCTGCCTTGTATATACACCTATAACCCTAACGAGTCACTTATCTTTGTACATTCTCTTGGTAATATATTGAGTATTGTGTGTTGTGCTCCAAGCTTCTTCTTCTTCCTTGTGGTGTTTGCGTGCTTTCGTAGACCTCAAACTCCAACGACGAAGATTAGTTACCTCAAAAAGAAACTTGACATATTCATCATGTGTTATGAGGAAACGTGAAATCATAACTAGTCCAATCATGAAACAAGCACTATGGAAAGGAACAATAAAGAATAATGGAATTCCAAGGTATGATATGCGTGCACAACTAATTCCTTGTGTCGATTTCCATAAATTTCTTACCTGTTTTGTTGTCATTAAGAGAATGAAAGGCAATGTGTCATAGCATTATCTTTGGAAGACATACCGTTGACCATATATGATTCAAATTCAATCTCAAAAACAAATAAAAATTCATCGCTCACAAAACAAGATTGATGACTTTTGAATTAGTAACTTGACATTGCCAAAACAAGATTTGATTGTTATAGAACTTTGAGCTTTCGCAATGAAAAGTATTTGGATAAGGTTCTTACATGTTCGGGAAAAAGAACAATTGATTGCAAGATTCAAAATTGGAATTTCGAACCTGCCTATTTAAGCATTAAAGCATATCCATTACACTATGAGTTTACTTTGATGAAAACCCTTGTTCAGATTTCTAGCTATACAATATTCTCGCATAGTATATGCTTTTAAAAGCAAGTAAAAACAAGGAATGCATGTATAGCAACAGTTATCGAAACGTGTTTTCTTAAATTGAGATCAACTGCTTATGTATTTAGCTAAACAATCAAGTTGATGCAGTAAACTGTCCAGCCAGAATGTAGTTCAACAATGTAGTTCAACAATGTATTTCAATGCTCAACTCAAACTTTAAACTTTTGTAAGAAACGGATATTGAATCCAGATGTTCACGCATATGTAAGAACCTCGTGAACCATAAACCCAAAAGTTTCCACGTGAACCATAAACCCAAAAGCTTCAAAAGTTCCTTCTATCAGCTTGTCCAAAACAATCTCCTTCCGTCACTTCCTTACTTCACCGGGGTGGGGTAAAATCACCATAGTAACGTTAATATGGCCGCAAATTAAAATCCTCCTCATTCTATGGATGATTGCTTGTACAATACTCTGTTCAAATCAACCATGAATGTTCACATGACATCTACCCACATTCATTCCTCAATCTTTTTCCCTTCAATCTTGCATGAATATGTAGTCTTTCTGCAAATTGTGCGCAACTCACACATCTTCAGTGAGTGAAACAAGCAACTGGCAAAAACCTCTTATGTCCAGTGGCCAGCATCCCCACACCGATCTTTAGCATCTCCCCTTTTCATAGGTTCCGCTCGAAGACTCCAGTCGTTGGGATTCGAGTGGTTACCAGTTTAAACTGAACACTACGGTTTCTTTTCATCAACCGTAACACACACACAATGGAGCAGTCAGTTCGCATGTACTAGCACCACAATGGCCAGCATGTATTCGTCTATATGTGCCCCGGATTAGCACACAGAAGCAGAAGAATGGAGGAGCAGCCAGTTCGCATGTACAACCACAACAACGGCCCGCATGTATTCGCCTATATGTGCCTCTCGTTAGCTCCACTCATCTGCATATCCCCTGATAAGCGTAGCCCACGATACAATGTTCTGACATTCAATCTTGTTGAAAACATGTTGCGCTTCTTTCAGTAAGCCAGACTTTCCATAAATATCAACTAATGCCCTGCGCCCCTCTCTCTATCTCTCTCTCTATCTCTCTCTATCTCTCTCTATCTGTGTTTACTGCAAATTATTCAATAAGTTCATGGAGCATAATATATGGCTAATTATTGTAAGTACAATTTTCATTGTTTGTGTATCGTTTAAGTTGTTTTGTTTTCAATAATTAACATACTCATGCTGACATGTACATACACAAACACATATGCATATAAACTTACACATACACATACAAATGCATATTCACAAAAATATCTACATACACATGCATGCACATACAGATACACATACACACATAAACACATACTTATACACATACACGTGCATGCACATGTATATACACATGCATATGCACATGCACATTCAGATGAATGCACATGCAGATGCATTCACATGTAGATGCATGCACATGCACATGCATCCACATGCACATGCACCTGCATCCACATGCACATGCACATACATGCTCATACATATACACATGCATATGAAAATATACACATACACATGCATATCCACATGTACATATACACACACACTTATACACACATACACATACAGCTAGATATACACATACACACATACATGTACACATATACACACGTACACACATAAATACACACACATACACAAACATAGATATATGCCTACATGTGCATGCATACATATACACACACAACTCTATATCTCTATACACACACACACACACACACACACACACACACACATATATATATATATATATATATATATATATATATATATATATATATATATATATATATATATATATATATATATATATATATATATATATATATATATATATATATATATATATATATATATATATATATATATATATATATATATGTGTGTGTGTGTGTGTGTGTGTGTGTATATATATATATATATATATATATATGTGTGTGTGTGTGTGTGTGTGTGTGTGTGTGTGTGTGTGTCAATGTAAATAATACATCCAATGTTACAAGTCTGCATCTCAATATGCCCCCTGATCATGATCATCCACAAGATCTAATGTATCTAAAGAGGCATCATGGATAAAGAGGTCAATACCCTATGAGGATTGATATCGTACCTCCTATGTCTGTCTCTCCACTTCATCTATATCTGCCTCTCCAAAATACTCTTGTATTACATATAACAAACATAAATAAACAACACATCTAAAACATGAATAAAAGAAATAAATTATCTAAAATTTAATAATACTAACAAGATCATGCGAATCATCTCCTATGTGCTTATTGAGATGTCAATATCCACAATATGTAGCAATTCAATTTTTTCCCCTACTATAACAATCATAATCCTTTCACTGCATTGAAACAAATAGAAAAAATTAATGATTAGTATTTTAAATAATATAAAAAATATAGTTTTTATAATAAATATACTTACAAATGTAGCAGCAAAACTGTGATGTCCCATTTGGCTTAAGCATGATATATGACCTAACTCAAATCTCTTCTTTGCAACATCTTGTGTTTATTTAAGGAAAAAGGTACATAAATTAAATGTAAAATATTTATAAAACATATGAGAATTATAAATCATAGCAATATAAACTATTTTTCATATCTTCTGTTGAGGAAATGATTCCTAAAGAGCTAGCTATCTCCAAAAATACTACCACATCTTAGTTGGTATGTCAGGTTTGTCTTATTTCTTTATACCATACAATCTTCCCTATTATTTTAATCTCAAACGAAGAAAGAATCAATATACAAAATAAAACTTTAAATTTATAAACATGTAGATACACATATACATAGACTTACACATATATACATACACTTACACATACATACACTTACACATACATACACTTACACATACATACATACACATACACATACACAAACATACAAATACAAACATACACAAACACACACATATACATACACACACATACATGAGCGTGAAAATAGTCATGACTCACCATACATGAATAGAGACGTAGGAAGATACGTAGTTGTTAGATGTATAGAGAGCACTAGAAACCAAGAGGTGTAGGAAGATAAGTAGTTTTCAATGCTATTAAAATGAATATAAACATTTATGTTATAATTTTATTAAAAATAATAAACTATAATAAACATACACAAATACATACTCATGTACACACATACACACATACACACATACACATACACACACATACACATGCATACACACATATACATAGCACACAAACATACACATACACATATATACACACACATACACATAGATGCATTCACATACACACACATACACATACATACACACACATATACATACATACATATAAGTTTCTCAATCTCAAGGACACCTTGGCTTGCACAAATGGATCATTTTGACTACAAAAATTTTTCTTTATAATACATGGGTTAGTTATTAAAATCATTGTTGAGTGCATGAAAGGATCTTTGAGATTCAGTATTTGAGAATGGAAAAAATATGGTTCAATATCACTTATCCTTGCAAACACTTCTCTGTACATGCTTCCTCTTCATCTGTGCCTGCCACCTCTAATTGGACCTTGGCCTTGTGTATCTTGCACATTACCAACAATGCCCTCACTCTTGCACTTGTCTTCCCTAACACACTCTTGTTTCATGGAGCAGTCCATGTAGTTCTATAGGAGATCCAAGGCTACCGATTGCTCGTTGACCCAAATGCATGTAGCAAGATTAGCCTCCAATCAGGGCCAATTAATAGTTGCAGGTGTATCCTATTAGGGGTACCTATAGTGAGCTGAATATTGCATTTGCTCAAAGGCAAAGAGTTGTAACAAAAGTGTGGGCTTGGGAACAAACACTTTTGAATTGTACTCAGAAACTATAGTGAATATTTCTTCAAATGTATGTTTATAGCAGGCTGAGACGTACTCGATACGCAATGGGAGGCATAACATATTTTCATGAAGGGCATCGTACTCATCACATAAACTAAATCAAGATTCCCATTCTTGAAACTTGGTATTGAGATGTGCGGTGCTTGGAGTTTTTTGAATACCTTGAATGTAGCTTGCATCAAGTCAAAAATCTTAATTTGCATGCATGCCAAGACATCGATCATTCAATGTAGCCTTGGAAGCTAGTGGCAAGTCATATCCATCATATGAGTGATAGTTGGAGGGCCCTGTAGTGTTGTGAGGTAAGGATAGTTGAGCCAGTCCTAATATTTATTGTCATTTTGTACTTTAATTACAAAGTCAAGCCATGTTTGCATTTGGGAACTAAACCATAGCATGGATAATATAGTACATGTAATAGTGGCTTTGTCCATATTTGCATCATTTTTGGGTATTCTTGTAAGATTTGCATCCACCAATTGGGTTAGGAAATTGTTCCACGAAGCATCTCGAGGTAACTCTTCTCACCTTAACTTTGTTGCATGAGTGGGAAATTTTCTAGTGGTGCTTTATCTTGATATTGTACTCATTGAGAATCATGAAATACGGCATATATTATATCTCATTGGTTGAAATGTACCGTTGTGGTTCTAGCTCTTAAAAGTAAGCAAATTGTAGTGCAGATTCCTCAAAGACTATCATAGCCCTAAGTTGTGTTGATGCAGGCCGATTGAGTTCTTTTATATTCCTCCACTGGCTTCACCCAAGCAAGTCTTGGTGTAAGACAATAGCTACGCAATATAACACAGGAGTAGTAGTAGAGAAGATAACAGATATAGGACAATCTCAACAATTTTCTACTAGCAGCAAGTACAAAAATGATGGCATTGTCCATCCGTGTGCTCTCGAGGTAGAGCTTAAATGGTGATCTAGACAACTCTAGATCGGGAGATACAAGCTAGAGGTATGCTGGCTCAATTCAATGTCTTAGGTACTGCAGAAGTCATGTATATATAGCATCATGGGTGGCCTTCCATGGACGGCTATACATGGGTGGTAGAGCATGGGCGCCCACCACCCGCGTAATTTCCATACACGGATTCGGCTGGTTGAACCGACCTAACAAATATAAATGATTTCTCACTCCGACAGGGAATATTCCCTTTACCATTGTGTTGCGGGCGCTGCCCCGAACCCCCACGAGGGGGCCCCTGGCCCCCTCGGACCCCCCAGCCAAGGGGCCTGCTGGCCCCCTTGTACTCCCCATCCAAGGCTGCTCACCGCTACCCCAGAACCCACAATTGGGGACCTTGGTAACTCCCTTTCCTTACAATACCTTACATGGTCCAATATGACCTTCATCCAACATGCAAGTTGGGATTCCTATCGATTCGGTAATGCACGCTTGGCTTCTCTTCATAATGGGGGCCTTACAAAATGTGCATACAATCATTAGGGGTAGACATTGATCATATACTAAGACTTGGGAGTTCAAAGGTGTCTTAGCCTTCCTCGATTTGCGGTGGTGTAGGGTAGAGTTATGGTATTGAATAGAGGTCGAATAGATGGATTAACCAAGGGTGAGAGAAAATCAAGGATAAAGCTTCATTGGTTTGCACCAATGGGGTAAAATAAAGGATGAGTAGGGGGGATGGAATGGAAAGTCAAAGGGAGATAATGTATGCTTAATAGGAGGTGGAAAATGGGTTAGAGGTGGTGGAATGGGTGTAATTGTGGCAAGGGTTGTCATCACAAGTGTCTTTGGATGAGATACTACAATAATGTTTTCAGTGGTATCATTGCTCATGTGGGGTAGTGAATGGGATGGAGATACAATTGGTACATGGTAGCGGGCTATTTTTTGCATACATGTTTCGAATAGATATTAGAATCTTGGCAGTTGGGATATCGATGGAATGGGTGGTTGGCTCAAGGATGATGTGTCCATTGGTGGAATGGGTGATGGAGTACGTGCTCCACATTAGGAGAAAAAATGATCCCCCCTTTGGCCTTTGAGCTTTAGGGCTGATAAGTGATGGACTGATGAGAAGAGGGTGGTGGACACACTCTAGGCCCTTAATCACATATACTAGGCATCCCTTGGATTTTTGTGGTCAAAGGAGCAAAAACCACATAGAAATAGTTGTTTTATATGTTGGAGTTAGACGTCTGCAGAAGCACGCGAACAACACAAGGAAGAAGAAGAAGCTTGGAGCACAACACACAATACTGAATGTATTACTAGAGAATGTACAAAGATAAGTAGCCCATTAGGGCAATAGGCGTATATACAAGCCGGGCGAAAAAAATCTCGTAAAGAGGGGAAAAAGTGCCCTGGTGGTCTTAGAGTGTTCACACACATCACTAGCTAAATATATCAAAAAATCCCACCTGCGAGTGATGCGGTGAACAAGTAGCTGGCACTCATGTATAAGGAAGTGCCAAGCTATGTGGAAATCACTCCACAAAAGGAAGTAAGCCCAAAGCTTTGCGGAAAGCTTCAAATTTCTCCCTAGGCAGAGTCTTCGTGAAAAGGTCTGCAATGTTCTCCTGCGTGGGCACATATGCCAAGCTGATCTCCCCAACAGAGAACCTCTCCCTGACATAGTGATAATGCACCTCAATGTTCTTAGTGCGAGCATGGAACATAGGGTTCCTCGCAACTGCCAATGCGCTCTGACTGTCAGTGAAGATGGTGGTGGCAGAAGTCTGACCAACACCCAAATCAGCCATAAGGCATCTGAGTCACACACACTCAACAGTCGCTGTGAAAGGTGCCATATACTCAGCCTCACAACTGGAAGTGGCCACAGTAGGCTGCTTCTTGCTCAACCAAGATATACATGAGCTACGAAGCATGAAGCAAAAGCCACTAGTGGACACACAAGTGTCATAGCAACCAGCCCAATCAGAGTTAGAAAAAGCATGCAAATCTGGCGATAGTGATCCCCCTTGGGATAAAACAACCCAAGTAGCCGAGTACCACTCAAATAGCGAAAGATGCGCTTAACTGCCTACCAATGCTTAACTCCTGGGCAATGCATAAACCTCCTCATCTGTGAGACAGCAAACTAAATATTTGGCCGAGTAATGCATAAGTAAATCAAGCATCCAATAGCCTATTGATAGAGAACAGCATCAAATGCATCTCCAACATCATGAAGACTCAATCGTAAACCTGTCTCCATAGGAGTAGCAATAGGCTTACAGTCTTCAAGGCCAAAACACTGCAATAATGTGTCAATATATTTCGTTTGACACAAAGCCATTCCACCATCAACGTGCATAAACTGAATGCCCAAATAATGATGCAAATGCCCCAAATGAGACATCTCAAATGAGGCATGCAAATCAGCTTTAAAATCAGCAATATGCTTCTCAATAGGACCAGTGAGGAGCATGTCGTCAACATAGACAACAATGATCAGAAGTACATCATTAGCATGCTTAACATGTAAGGTGCTTTCAGTCGGATTGTTCTCAAAACCATGTGCAATCAGATAGGTATGTATCTTCTCATACCAAGCACGTGGTGCTTGCTTTAAACCATATAATGCCTTGTTTAATTTGCACATCTGGTTCTCATGCCCTTTCCGCACAAAGCCACGGGGCTGAAAAACATACACTTCTTCATGCAAGTCACCATTCAGAAATGCAATTTTAATGTCCAACTGATGTACATTCCAACCATGATGGGCTGCAAGTGCACAGATGCTCTGAACAGTTGTCATACAGCATGTAGGGGCAAAGGTCTCATCAAAATCAATGCCTCTTTCCTGTGTATAACCCTTTGCAACATTCCTAGCCTTGTACCTATCAATTCTACCATCAGGTTTAGGCTTCAACTTGTATACCCACTTAGTGCCAATGGCCTTCTTGCGAGGAGGCAAGTCACATAATGACCAAGTACCATTCTTCATTATTGCATCATATTCAGATTGCATAGCAGCCATCCAATTTTCTGAATGTTGTGCTTCATCAAAGGAAACAGGCTTCTCATCACAGAGACTAGATGCAGCCATAGCATAGAAATCTGATGCAAAAGAGGCACTATGAGAGCCTGAACGAGTACGATATGATAGAGGTGCATCTAATTTGCTATCATGCAAGGTCTGCACCAGCCATTTTGGCATAGTTCTTGCCTACTCAATAATAGCTCTCTCATCAATAACTGCATCATGTACATCTGCATCAGAACTGGAATTATCTGCATCATCACATGAAACCTGCAAAGGTTGAGAAGTTGCCTCATTAAGACCAGCACTAGACTCTCCACCTGTAAAAAGAGGCAGCAAAGTATCATACATGTCTTTGGAGCTAATAGATGTCTGTACATGAAAGCAATGGCTGAATAGCATCTTCCACTAAAACAACATCACGGCTAACCAGAATGCTTTTAGTCTGTGGATGATACATACGATAGCCTTTACTTTCAGAATTGTACCCAACAAAAATACATTTTATTGCTTTATCATCAAATTTTCTACGATGTTGTTCAGGCACTAATGCATATGCCAAACAACCAAAAACATGCAGATGAGCAACAGATGGCTTGTGGTCATGCCAAGCCTCATATGGAGTGATAGACTACAGCACTTTAGTGGGACACCTATTCAGTACATATGCTACACACATGACAGCCTCAAGCCAAAAACCATGTGGTAAAGCCTAACTCTTGACCACACACCTCGCCATCTCCATGAGTGACCTGTTCTTTTGTTCAGCAACTCCATTCTGTTGAGATGTATACGACATTGTACACTGGTGTTTTATCCCATGTTCAGCCAAAAATGCATTAAATTTAGAAGACATATATCCCCCTCGATCAGAACGGAGGGTGCCCATTTTACATGCTGACAGATTTTCAGCCAAAACCAAAAACTCTTTGAAGCATATGAACACTTTGGACTTTGCCTTCAATGGACATACCCATGCATGCGTGGAAAAATCATCGATGAAAATCACAAATTAAAGATAATTACCAAAAGAAGGTGTCTACATAAGACCACAGACATCACTATGTACAAGCTGCAATTTATGAGTAGCCCGAACTGAACCATCTTTTGGAAAGGATGAACGCTGCATTTTTCCCAAAATAGAGCATTCACAAACATGTTTTCCAGGTGCCTCAAGTTTGGGCAAAGAGGACACCATTTCAGATTTCTGCAGGCATAGCAAACTAGCAAAATTTAGATGACCAAAGCGTGCATGCCAAAGCTTTGCATCTGCCATAGCCTGAGAATCATTTACTGCACATGCCAAATCATTTACAGATATTTCATAGTCTATGAGCTTATACAACCCATGACATAAAATGCCAGAAGCAATAATCACATTGCCATTTGACAGATCATGAATTGTACACATATCATCAACAAATTTCACAACCAAGCCAATGTTGGCTAATGCAGAAACTGATAACAGGTTCTTCTTGATCCTTGGCACAAATTAAGCATCTAACAAAGTGAAAGAACTACCATCAACAGTATTCAAAATGATCTTATCAACTCCCATAGCAGGATAAGAGGAGTTGTTGGTGCACGTAACAATATTCCCTATAGGGGCAAGCTCGAGTGAAGAGAAGAAACTGCACTGCGAGGTAATATGTTTGGTCACCCCATTGTCAAAATACCAAACATCTGAGTCTACTGCAAACATGCACTGCTCATGAGAAGATGGGTCAAAACTACAAATAGTAGTAAACGCCCATTCTTCTTCCTGCACAAGATTAGCAGACTCTGTTTTTGGTGTAGAGGCTTCTGCAACAACCAGCCTATTTCTTCTTTGCCTCTTTTGCAGCCAATTTTGGACAGTTCTTTATGATATGATCATTCCCTTTACAGTACTTACAAAACAATTTCTGCTTTTCTGATTTTTTCTCATCTTTGTCTTGGTTCTTCAAATGTGCAGCATTTTCAGATTTCTGCTTACTAGTAGAAGAGCTCCATTTTCCTTTGCCCTTCTGACTAGCCAGGAAAGCTTGATCCGCAACACGGATAATGGACCTGTTCTGCCTAGACTGATCTTCCTGCAACAGAACAGAGACTAACTCCTCAAATGACAAGGCATTTGGATTGCCTTTCATCATCAACGGAAGAGTAGAAGCAAAACTCTGATATGAATCAGGAAGACCATTGAGAACGGTCTACACAAGTGAGCTATCTGGTATAACCTCATCAGCAGAAATCTTTGTTCTTTCAAGTCTTTGATCTTTGTTAGGAAACTGTCCATAGAATCACCTTCATTCATGTGCTCACTCTCCGACTGTTTTCGGAGGTAAGCAACACGAGCCTCATTCCTAGCCTAGTACAATGTGGTAAGTGTATCCAAAGCATCCTTAGCTGTTTTGCAAGAGCAAATGTGAGGAATAATGGCACGTTTGACAGACAAAGCTATCAATGCATGTGCCTGGGCATCTCTACCATCCCAGCAAATTTGCTCTGTAGTAGGTGCAGCAGAAACCGCAGCACGAACACGAATATGCAGAATATCTTCATTTTCGGCACCTTCTACATCAGCTTCAATACCTACAGTTGTAAGAGTTGCAGGTGTAATAGGACGTTTTTCAACACCCTGCACAATGTTCCAGTCCTTTTGCAACCAATACATGTCGCATCATATAATCCCACAACGGGTAGTTGGTACCATCCAACTTATCCTCAACAACCAACATACGGAATACATCACTGCTTTCAGCCATGGCCGGTGGCTAAAATACCTTGATGCAGAAAATTAACTATATCTCAAAAAGTTGAACAGAACTGCCCAAGTGAATTCCATTACACCTATAGCAGACTTCGAGACGCTTATACTGGCAAACAGAAACTGGTATATACCTTTGGCACAAAAAGACGAAATAGCCTGCACAAGCGTTGCGATTCTGAGTATGCTCACCAAAATTTGTGCGGTTCTGAGACGGCAACCGGAAGAGTGTCGACGGCGCCCTAGATGAAGTGACGACCTGCTCTGATACCAATTGTTGGAGTTAGGCGTCTGCGGAAGCACGCGAACAGCACAAGGAAGAAGAAGAAGCTTGGAGCACAACACACAATATTGAATGTATTACTAGAGAATGTACAAAGATAAGTAGCCCATTAGGGCAATAGGTGTATATACAAGAGGGGGGAAAAAAACCTCGTAAAGAGGGAAAAAAGTGCCCCGACAGTCCTAGAGTGTTCACACACATCACTACCTAAATATATCAACATTATACTTATGAATGGTTTCGGAATGCTTTGGAATCAAATAGAGCCCTTAGATTGGCTAGATCACCCAAGGGATGAGGTGGAAAGGCAAAAGTCAAGGTGGCATCGAACATGGGCCCCTTGGATTGGCCTTCTTATCACTGGCAAAGACTGTATTCCTTCTTAAAATTCTCCCATCAAATGTAGACCCTTGGATCAAGCTTGAAATCAAATGTATATCCTTGAAAGAAAGTAAGATTGAGTGCCTGCATTATGGATATTTTGATGTATAGAAGATCTAATGGTTGAGAATGAAGCCAGCAAAGCAAAAGGCATCTTTTTAACCTCATTCATCTGATCAAAGCCCAATCCAATGGCTCATGGTAGTTGTGACTTTTAGATCATCCTCAAATGTGTTATGCTCTTGGATTTCCCTTGATCTAAGGGCCAAAAAACGTGCACAGAGTGTCCCAAAACGTCTGTCAGGTTCCTCCACTATCATTACATTGTTAGACCTTCTCTCACTAAAGTTACATCCATTTAAATATGAGCCATCGATTTCAAGCATCCAAAGACCTCAAATCTTTCCCTTTTAGAATTTGAATACAATATTTTGTGGAATATTATGTTATTTGAGAATAGCACTAGTTGTTTTGCCAGACCCCTTAATCTCCTAGCTAAATCCTTTTAATCCAAATCCTTACAACACCCATGAAGGGTTAATGTTTTCCATAAAGCAGGGTGGAGCATCTAGAAATTGGGTGGGATAGGTACCTTAATTGTTTGGCCTTAACTACGCTGTAGTATGACTTTGCGTACATCATATTTATAAGATGGTGAGTTGACAAGAAAGTTGAGTGCTTCTAGCATGTCCATTGTTTGAATCAAGGTATGAATGGTCTTGATAAATGGTTTGTTAAAACCATTGTTCTCTAGCTCTTGCTATAACAATGCCTGAATTTTCTATTTCTTGAGCTCATGTAGAGCTCTCACTACTACCATGTTGGCATGTAATCATTGAAGGGCTACTACATAAGATAATCTATTTTTCTCCCATCCCTCTTCTCTACATTGCTTCTCTTTGTGTCTTTGTTTGTTTGTTGATATTTATTCATCATCTTCAGTCAAGGGTCTTTCTCCATCTTCTTGATCACATCTTGTGTGTCCCTCCTCATGATCAGTCTGACATCCTAGGTAGTTCGGTCTTTCATATTCTTGCTATGTAGAATGTGTATGTGAGAATAGGAATTCCTTTGTTGCTTTTGTCCATGGCTTGCTTGTGAGTAATTTTTCCATGCCCAAAAAGCACTAAAAGTTGTGGTATCCTTATTCAAATTGGTGGTATCATCGGTGTGGGTGTGATCAATCATGGTTGATGTGAGGGTGATTTTTCTCTAGGTTGAAGGCATGGGATGGTGCCTCGTATTCTCTTTGTTAGATAGGAGGTGGACCATCTTCCACTCTTGAATTCTTGCATCGTTGGTTGAGTGAGTACCCTTTCCACTAGTATATCATATGTTAAACACATGTATACAATTCTAGTGATAGCATAACCATTGAGCACTTTCTTGCAAAGCCACCTAGCATTCGTGGTGCACAATTGTTCCATTATCCAACGTGGTCGATCAATACAAAGTGACATGTTTTGGGCCAAATAGAGGTTGAACTAAATTTTCTCGTGCGATTGTGTAAAGAATATTTAATTAAAGCAGCATCGATAAATTAGGTGTGATGGCAGACATTTGTCTCAATTTTAGCACATCCCTTTTCTTCATTTCTTCAAGAATCATGGTTTGTTTGTCCAAGGGAATGTATGTTGTGGACATCGTAAGTGCTTCCTTGACTAGTGTATGGGATAGTTTGAATACCTTCAAGGACTCATGTGGTAGTAGGAAAGGTAGCACAAATGTCCCTAGTACATCCTTGTCAATGCCTAGTTGTAGAGTGTGGATAAACAAGTAGCATCAATAGATATCTAGCTTTGGTAAATGTGTCACAAAGTACTCTACCAAAGCTGCTTTCTCCTCGATGGGCTATAAATCTTTGGAATTATGTAGCTCTTCAAACTCTTGTGAGAAAAGCGTGCACCTACCCAAATGATGGTCAAACTCTAGAGCTATTAGGACATGCCATCATTGGCCACTTGGGTATCAAAATTTGTCGGATTATTTAGGATTGATTTTCTTACTTCATTGCAAGTTTTTGCCTTTGGGTTAGCTTTTGCTTTTGCTTTTGTTTCTTATCTTCATCATGGAAAGATAATAGCTTGACTATCAAGGGGATATCTTTTATGAAGATAGGAATTTTTAGCTCACCAATGTAAGTGGTTTCCACACTTGCTAAATTCTATGAGATAAGCCTCAATCAGACTCATTTATATTTTCATGTCTTCAGAGCATGACTACTTGATGGCACTAGTCGTAGCTCTTGAATCAATCAAGTCTTTGAACATCTTGATTTTAATGACATGTCCTAGCTCTACTAAAATGAATGGTCTTCTATCCACTATGCTAGGGGATGTATTCTTGCTCATTTGGCACATTGCCATATGATATCTTGGGGCATCTAACTCGCATTTTTTTTATTACAAGGTGGATCTCTTCAATGTTGCCATGCTTATGATGATCTAATCTTTGTCGTCTTAGCTTCATGCATCTAATGCATTCTAGAGCTTTAGGCTAGACTTCTTCTCTAATTCTTTTCTCTTTCTGTTTATGCTTTTAAGCCATAGTTAATTGTTTAAGCATCTCTTCCATCAATGGTTCTTGATAAAGCTTGATTGTCCATCCACTAATGTAATTTAGCACTAAGTCGTTTTCTAAAGTGGCTAATTTTACTGCACCACTAGTCGAAAGTCCGTTGATAATCATAGGTCCATAACCACATTTTATTTACTTAGGTGCATATTGTTTCAAAGTATACACCAATACTAAATCGCTAACTTTTAATCCTTTATCTTTGATGTGTGCATCAAAGTAAGCCTTTTGCCTAATCTTTGTTGCATATATGTCTACTACTACTCTTAATCTAGTCTCTCTTAGAGGTTCTAAATCCATTGTCTTTGAAGATAGCTTGTGGCCCGTCCATTGATGCTCTTCAGCTACTCTTCGTGTGGGCATTTTAGCCAATGACCATCTAAAAGCGAGTTGCATTGAGTATCATTTTATAGGACACTTGATATGAACAAAAAACGTGATACACCTATTTGTTTCAATCAGAGCATTTATCTATGATCTTTATCAATGTGTTACATAAAACCTTGCTAATACTTTTTTCTTGTCCATTTACTTATGCTTGATATGATGCTGCATCCACATGGACATGGAATGACTTATTTGAATCTAGCCTTGTCAAAATCATGGCTGATCAAAAAATGTATTTTTATCTCTATATATGATTTCTCACATTCATCATTCCACTCAAAGTTTATCAAAAGGTTGTACAAGAGCTTAGCTACGATTGTGTACATGTGGATAAATTGTTGATAGTATGTATGGTGATCCATAAATGCTTGGAATTCCTTAATCATCTTAGGACTCATTAATTCTACTATAGCTCTCCTTATCGTCATCTGTGAATATTCCATTCTTTAATACTATATGACCTAAGATCTTACCTTCTTTGACCATGAACGCACACTTTTCATGGTTTAGAAACAAATGGTATTCTCTACATTTGTCAGATACTTGTTTGAGTATTGGGATGTGAGTTTGTCTTATGTGGGAATGAGGACATAAATCATCTACATAGAACTCTAATTTTGTATTTAAAAAAACTTTGGACACATGATACATGAGTCTTTGGAATAAAGCACATGCATTGGTGAGCCCAAATGCCACCACAAAAAATGCAAAGTTTCCCCATTATGTGGAGAAATCCATCTTATGTTGGTCTTTGGGGGAAATGGCTACTTGGCTGTAAACCAAAAACCATCAAGGAAGCTATAAAGTTGCCTCATATGTGCTCCAATAGATGTTTCATGAAAGGAAGCAGATAACTATCTCATATGGTGGAAGCACTAGCTTTCTTTAGTTTAATACACACGCGTAGCTTGCAATTTTACTTGGGTACGACCACAATGGGGGATTCCCATTCTGTATGCTCAATCTCATAGAGTCCAAATTCTATCAACCTATCAATTTCCTCTTTTATCTTTGGTACATACATGTCATGATAGGTGTACGACTTCAATTTCATAGGTTGGTTCCACTCCTTTCAAATCCCTATATATCCAAGCAAACACATTTCGATATGTATGATGTGTGTATGTATAATGTATGTATGTATGTATGTATGTATGTATGTATGTATGTATGTATGTATGTATGTATGTATGTATGTATGTATGTATGTATGTATGTATGTATGTATGTATGTATGTATGTATGTATGTATTTATGTATATGTGTGTGTATGTGTGTGTATGTGTGTATCAATATGTGTGTATGTGTATGCATGTGTATGTGTATGACATGTGTCTATGCATTTGAGTGTGCATGTTTGTGTATGTATGTGTGTGTTTATGTATGCATCTGTGTGTATGTGTGCCTATATATGTGTATTTGTGTGCAAGTTTGTATGTGTATGTTTATGATAATTTATTATTTTTCATAGTATTATAACAGAAATGTTTTTATTCATTTTAATTTGTTTATTTTCAAGATTTTAAGACAAAATGAGCTTTATGTGACTCCTTCTTGCGATTTGTTCACTTAAAATGGAAGTAATCATTAGAAAATAAGAGCTCTTGGTCCAGAGTCACATTTAAAATTATATATTTGATGAATGTGGCTTTGGTTCCAGATCTTGTGGTATCTCTTACTCTCTAAAAGGTGCTCTTGGAGGTCTACACCATCCATAATTCACTAATAATTTATCACTAGCACATTATGAAGTAATAGCATTGAAAACTAAGTATCCTTTTACATCTCTACCCATGTATGGTGATCCATGACTATTTTCATGTTCATGTATGTGTGTGTGTATATGTGTGTATGTATATGTGTGTAGTGTATGTGTGTGTATGTGCATGTATGTGTACGTGTATGTGTATGCATGTATAAGTGTATGTGTAAGTGTATGTATGTGTGTATATGTATGTGTGTGTACGCATGTTTATAAATTTAAAGTTTTTTTTGTATACTGATCCTATTTTGTTTTAGAATAAAACAATAGGAGATATTGTATGGTAGAAGGAAATAGGAGAAGATTTGACATACCATGTGAGACATGGCAATATTTTTGCAAATAGTTAAGTCTTCAGGAATCATTTCCTAAATAGAAGGTATGCAAAATATTTTATATTATCATGAGTTATAATTCTCATATGTTTTGTAAATATTTTACATTTAATTTATGTACTTTTCTTTAATTAAATAAATAGAGCTTGGTACAAAGAAGAGAGTTGAATCAGGTCACATGTCACGTTTAGACCAAATGGGCCATCATGGTTTTGTTGCTATGTTTGTAAGTATATGTATCTTTGAAACTATGTTTTTTTATCTTATTCAAAACACTTATCATTAATCGTTTTTATTTGTTCCAATGCAGCAGAAGGCTTATGGTTGTTATCCTATGGAAAAGGAAATTGAATATGCTACATATTTTGGATATTACCATCTGAGTGAACAGATAAGAGATCATCTAGGTGATTTTGTGACTATTAATAAATTTCCTATACTTTATTTTATTTTATTGATGTTTTATACATTTTAACTATTTATGCCTGTCATATGTAATATAGGAGTATTATGGAGAGGCCGATATGGATGCCATGGAGAAACTGACATAGGAGGGATGATATTGATCATCCCATGGTATTGACCTCCTACCCATGATGCCTCTTCAAAATACGTCAAATCATGCCGATGATCATGATGATGTGGATGATCATGATTATCTAGATGATCATGATGATGTGGATGATCATGATCAAGGGGTGACTCAAATGATTTAGAGTATTTACATTGGATATATTATATACATTGATACACACACACACACACACACACACACATATATATATATATATATATATATATATATATATATATATATATATATATATATATATATATATATATATATATATATATGTGTGTGTGTGTGTGTGTGTGTGTGTGTGTGTGTGTGTGTGTGTGTGTGTGTGTGTGTGTATGTATATATATATATATATATATATATATATATATATATATATATAATACATACATACATACATACATACATACATACATACATACATACATACATACATACATACATACATACATACATACATACATACATACATACATACACACACACACACATATACATATATATATATATATATATATATATATATATATATATATATATATATATATATATATATATATATATATATATATATATATATATATATATTCTCATACCAACTATGTTTCTAATTGTGTCTATGGTGTGGGTTCATAATTTTAATAATGCTAGGTGTTTTATGAGTTAATTTATTTTATTGAAGTGAATTATATGGCTAAAATGTACAAATGATTTTAATTACACTTTATATTTAACATGTAATTCATTACTTTAATTGTATAATTCATTCATATAATATATGTGTGTGTGTATATGTGTGTATATATGCATTTAGTTGTGTGCATATATGTATGTATGCACATATTGTAGGTATATATCTATATTTTTGTATGTGTGTGTATGTGTATATGTGTATATGTATGTATGTATGTGTGTGTAAGTGTATGTGTATGTGTATGTTTGTATGTGTATGTTTGTATGTGTTTGTGTATGTCTGTATATGCATGTGTATGTGTATGTGTGTACATACATGTGTATATATATGAGCATGCATGTGCATGTGGTGCATGTGCAGATGCATACTCTACATGTGCATGCATCTACATGTGCATGCATCTACATGTGCATGCATGTGTATGTGCACGCATGTGTATGTGCATGCATGTGCATGTGCAAATGCATCTCTATAGAAGTGTGTGTATGTGCATATGTATGTGTATGTGTATAAGTATGTGTTTATGCATATATGATTATGTTTATGTGCATCCATGTGCATGTGCATGCATATGTATGTGCATGTTCATGTCCATGAATGTATATGCATGTGCATGTAGATATGTTTGTGCATGTGCATGTGTGTGTATGTGTATGTGTGTGTGTGCAAATGTGTATGTATACATGTATGTGCATGTGTATGTGTATGTGTATACGTGTGTGTGTGTGTGTGCATATGTGTGTATGTGCATGTGCATGTGTATGTATATAAGTATGTGTATGTGTGCATGTGTATGTGCATGCGTGAGTGTGCATGTGCATGTGCTTGTATATGTGTGTATATTCATGTGAATGTGTATGTGTGAGTTTGTTAATTTATGCAAAAAAAAAATGTACTTACAATAATTAGCCATGTATTATGCTTGGTGAACTTATTCAATAACCTGTGATAGAGAGAGAGAGAGAAAGAGAGAGAGAGAGAGAGAGAGAGAGAAGGATCAAAAGAGAAAGAGGGAGGAAGAGGGAGAGAGAGAGAGAGAGAGATAGAGAGAGGTAGAGAGAAAGAGAAAGTGAGAGAGAGAGAGAGAGAAAAAGAAAGAGCTCAAGCTCACAAGCACAACACAAGTATGAATGTTGATTCACTCTTCAATCAGATGCATGTAAAATGAG
The DNA here is from genome assembly GCA_020310875.1 of Ceratopteris richardii. NCBI lineage: Eukaryota > Viridiplantae > Streptophyta > Polypodiopsida > Polypodiales > Pteridaceae > Ceratopteris > Ceratopteris richardii. Next base: position 183,775,925 of record CM035416.1, read on the forward strand.
GATCACAAAGCAATGCAATTTTTTCAATTGTGGTCAAAATTGAGCATCATATAGACGACTTTCATGATCGTCCTATGTTAGACTCAAGATGTGATAGGCAGGAGATGGTTGAACCACACCCTCAGATGGAGGATTAGGAAGTAATGCTCAACCATGGCTTTTGGGGCAAGTGGTTAGCCCATCGTACTCCTAGCCAGTAGGTCATGAGTTCAAATCCCACAACTGGTATGAGAGCCTAGGAAGTAGGTGTGGGCAAGGAAGGCGCGCGCGTCGCTTTCAAAGGTGAGCTTAACATAGATTAGAGTGTATCTTCCAATGTCCAGGTCAGATTTCGACGTGTAAGATACCGTTGGAAAGCTCTCAAAACGCGCATTCTAATGGAAGAACTAAATTAAGGATCCAAGATACCTAGCATGGGTGAGAACCAGGTTAAAGATACTGAGGTTGAGAACAAGGTGCTCAAGAGACCAAGGTTGTGAACAAAGCAAGTCCATAGGCAAGTGGCCAAGAAGCAGAAAGGCAAGGTTCTAGAGATGAATGTTGAGAGCAAGGGTTCAAGAGACCAAGGTTGAGAACAAGATGGTTCATGGGTGAGAACCAGGTTCAAGATACTCAGGTTGAGAACAAGGTGCTCAAGAGACCAAGGTTGCGAACAAGGCAAGTCCGTAGGCAACTTGCCAAGAAGCGAAAAGGAAAGGTTCTAGAGACCAAGGTTGAGAGCAAGGGCTCAAGAGACCAAGGTTGAGAAAAAGATGGTTCAAGAGACTTTGCAAGGTTGATGACATCAATTCAAGGGGATATCAAGGATTGATTGATCATTGAGGACAATGATCTCTAGAAGGGGAAGAGAGTGTTAGACTGAAGATATGATAAGCAGGAGATGGTTGAACCACACCCTAAGAGGGAGGATTAGGAAGTAATCCTCAACCATGGCTTTTGCGGAAAGTGGTTAGCCCATCGTACTCCTAGTCAGTAGGTCATGAGTTCAAATCCCACAATGCTCGGATAGCAGTAATGTTAGACTCAAGATATGATAGGCAGGAGATGGTTGAACCACACCCTAAGAGGGAGGATTAGGAAGTAATCCTCAACCATGGCTTTTGGGGCAAGTGGTTAGCCCATCGTACTCCTAGCCAATAGGTCATGAGTTCAAATCTCACAATTGGTATCAGAGCTTAGGGGAGAGAGAGACCTTGGGCAAGGAGCTGGAGAGATTCATACTTTTTTCGGGGATCATCACCTTCATGGGAAGAAAACGAAAGCGACCATGGCGAGCTTGAGAGGATCGTGTGAAAAAAAGTGATGGGAGAAACTTCTTTGATTGACATTTTTCCAACAAAAATTATCTCTCATCACGTTGTGCACATATCAGAGCTTCAACCATCTCGTGCCTATGATATCTTGAGTCTAACATGCTATATGCGATGTTAGGTCCCTCGCATGTGCCACTTTCTTGAGCACCACGTATGCGATGTTTTTGGCATCGCATACGTGATGCTCATAAGCATTGCATATGTGATGGTGCTTTTTGTCGCGTATGCCACACTCACATATACAATACTTTAATTATCATCATTAGGATCCTCAGAAAAAGCATCAATATCGGTGTCGTTTGAACGATTGTGCACGCTCGATGCTAGATGTCACCAAACATGCCATCACGAAGTGATCAAATTGTGCTGCATCAACTATTTCTACACGCTCTTACTCCTTGTAGTGTATGTATGAAAAAAACTAGGATGTTTACAACCAAAACCAAAATGCCTAATATGCATCATAAATTGTATCTGACCATCTTATAACTCATGTACGATGCATTGTGGGTTGATTCATTTACATCATAGAGGCATAATATATTGTTTCATATGATTTTTCACAATTGGCCAAGAACACAATGCGACATGTACAATATGACCCATGTTTTGGGACAAACTCGATGAATTTATGCACACAGAGTAAACTGTGTTTCAAGAGTGTTGCCTTCACTTGTGATGATTCTATACAAGTTGGATTTTTTGTGTCCTAAAATCTCAAAGCGTATTTAATTTATTAACCAGTTTGTGATGTGAATGTTGAACACACAATGAGGACCAAAATATGTTCGAGTATCAGGTAACGTAATCTTAAACAGGGTTTTAATTACTCTGTTGACTTGATAGAATTTACTTACAGATTATGCTTTTGGTAAGTCAACATTAAGAAATTAATCCTTATTCTCTTTCATGGTAGCAATTGTAGACTCATACCATTAATAATAACCACTTAATTTCCTAAAGATTCTTTTTGAGGAGGAATCCGTGAATAGGTTTTCTATTATAACTGTAGAGCTATAATTTATATTAATTTCTAAACTCTTAAATAAAGTAGAGCTTATTTAATTTCCTAATTTCTTGCTATCTCCTCTGTAATTCATCGTGATGTCGATGGGCTATTGAGGACAAAGGATGCGTTCATAACTGAGTTGTAAGCTCTTCTTAGAAGACATTATTCTTGCATCAGACTCTAAGATCAAACTGGTGATAAGAAAATGTACAATATCTTACTGCCGCTTGGCTCTTACTCCACGGATGTAGAAAACTTTGGCATGCTGAACGTAAAATCTATCAGAGATAGAAATGGTGCCTAAGCTTTCTACAAAAAAGAATTTAACAAATCCCTTTTAAAGCCTCACTCAAATGAAAGAACATCTTTAATTCTCGTCTCCTTTAATTCTCTCACGTATGGCTTTGACAACTTTTAAGAAGGGATTGTATTAATTAAAAGAAAAGTACACGTGAAGGGAACTAGTGCCCACGGGACCCTCCGAATCCCACAGAGCACGGGTAGATTTATAGAGTTTAGATGGCATTACAAAGAAGGCTAATCACCCTCATGCAGGGCCCACTTGGATTTAAGCTTGTTGTTGATCAGGAGCACTTGATGAAGTCTGAAGGGGGGGGGGGGGGGGGGGGGGGGGGGGGGGGGGGGGGGGGGATTTCTTACATTTAACGATTCTTTTGCGAGGTGGAATAGCGATTTCTCAATGGACCACTCTTTGGGGGAGTCGCCAAAGCTATGAGCACATCTTTCCTACCAAATCTTCCATAGGACCTCCCCTGTGATGGCATTCTAGAGAGTCACGGAGCAGCCGATTGCTTCTCCCAGTAGAGCTTGTTTCCAACTGATATGTTTCTGAAGTCTTATTTTCTTTTCAACGATTTGCAAGAGCCTATTGGAGCTAGGACAGGTAAAGAAGATGTGACCAATATCTTTAATGGACCGGTAGAAGCACTTGCAGCAGGGAGGCATCCCATAAATTTTGCTAGCCTTTAGGTTGGTCCAGATTCCACGATGAAGAATTTTCCATAAGCGCACAGACTTTTTGATTTCTATGAGAGGGTGCCAGATAGCCATGAGCTTCATATCCCATGGAATCCGGGTGCATGAGAGGCACCACGTCTTGGTGAGGTTGACGTGATAATCAATGATTTCTTTGATGTTTGGGATTTTTGTTAGGCAATTTCCATTGTGCCATCTGAGACCAAGCAGACATGGGGGGTCATGCCCTATGAGAAGACGAGCTTTAGAGCGATCCTAGGCAAGCCATCTCCTCTGTAAGGTATTCCATTCTTCATAGGTAATGTTGACACTAGATTCAATATCCTCGAAGTTGATCCACTAGTTGGTGTCTTGATTCCAAAGATGTTTCCATTTTTTGAAGCCTTTGTTCCATAGCCTCTTGGCATTATGAATGTTCCAAGATTCCACGTTCTGGATGCCTTGGATCGAAAACTAGATAGAGTCATTCTGTTTGATACCGGCCGCCCACTTCCAATCTTCAGTGATTCTTATGAAGCTTTTGACTTTATTCTAACTCTTCCATAGGGAGCACACAAGGTTAGAACCTTTCGGGAAAATCGAGATCGGAGAAAACAAAAGGGTCAGAATGTCAAGATTCTTCCAATTCAAGAATCCCACAAAAGTCAACACATTCTTGTTTCTGAAGATCAACTTGGCCCAGGAGGCCTCTCCATTGCACCATGCCTTAATCATCCATTTTGCCACACGTTTGTTAGCCATGCACCCAATTTCTAGAATGCCAAGGCCCTCACTATCCCTTTGGCTAGTAGAGATGGACCACTTGATTTTAGGCACCCCCATCCTATTGTGGTTGCCCATCCAAAGAAAGTTTCTGCGAATACTTTCCAATTTGGACAGCTCTTGCTCTTTCGGTCTCCAACAAGAGAGGAAGGAAATGATCGATGATATGAGGAACGTGTTGATAACCATTGCACGACCAGCGAGATTGATTTGCATACCTCTCCAATAGTTTAACTTGCTTTCGAGTCTGGCCAGGACCCAATTTTACCCTTGCTCCAAAGAAGCTGGAAAATTTGGCCAAGAGGAATGTTTTGACAACCATGATCAAAGAGAAGGCCAGGATGGGTCCCAAAAATAGCTCTCAAAGCAATCCCAAGAAGCCGGAAAATTTGGCCAAGCGGAATGTTTTGACAACCATGATCAAAACATTCCAAGGGAATCCCAAGAAGCCGGAAAATTTAGCCAAGAGGAATGTTTTGACAACCATGATCAAAGAGAAGGCCGGGATGGGTCCCAAAAATAGCTCTGAAAGCGATCTTTGAGTGGTTGATTTTGGATCCAAAGGCTTTGCAAAAAGTATCAAGGCACCTCCAGAACGTCTCCAAGTTGGTACAATCATTGTGGACAAACGTGTTCATATCATCAGCAAAAAGCCTCATGGTGATCTGGCTATGGTCAGAAGGCAAGTGGAGGCCTTTGATATTACATACTTCCACCTCTTGTTTCACTAGCCGGCTAAGCCCTTCTGTGGAAATGGCAAAGAGGAGAGGAGCCAATGGGCACCTTTGTCTAATCGATCCTTTCAGTTTGATCACCTTCAAAAGTTGGCCATTAACATTAATTTGAGTCGATGCATTTCCCAGAAGGGTCGAGATCATCTTGGTGAATTTTTTGCTGCATCCGAGATCTTTAAGTGACTGTAGAATATAGTCCCATTCCAACCTATTGTAAGCTATGTCAAAGTCGATCTTGAGGAAAACCACATCTTGTCTTGACTCGTCCATGAAGTCCAGACCTTCCCAAATATCTATAATGGCTTCCAATATTGACCTGCCTTTGGCAAAACCTTTTTGGTCCTCGCTTAACTACACTCTTAAATGGTTGGCAATTCTATTGGCAATGACTTTGGCAATGACTTTATATCCTGTTTGAAGCATCATAATCGGACGCCAATTATCAATTCTATTCTTTTCCCCCTTTTTTGTGGATTAACTTGATGATGCCATTGTTGAGACAAGTCAGAAGCATGCCAAACTCGAGCGCCTCTTGCTAGTCCGGGAGAGTAGGCTAAGGCCAAACTTCCTTTGTTTAATAAAAAAAAAACTTTTAAGAAGGGCTTTCTCTGTATACGCCGTCCTCTCCAATGAGCTCATGAAAGACCAGGTTCTATGTATATGGAATTGAGATAGCTTTCCAGAGGCTGTATAGATCGTGTCTTGCAGCAGCATAATGATGTATGGAGGAAAACACACCCAAATCGTTGTTTCAACCTAGTATCGCCTATTAAGAATTGGTATTATTTGCAAAGGATGACAAGGTTCTCGGGGTATTTCATGTGTAGAAACGAAGCCAACATGCAAAGTAGATAAAGCTAAGATTTTCCAGCTCCAATAATGAATAGGAATTCAGGTTATAGTGTTCTTTCCAGTTAGTCTTCTCATGTCCATCAAGTATAAATATTTGGAGAGTGATTTGGATAGTCACTGCCCATCGAGTATAAAAAGCTGGAGATTGCGTAGAGGAATCCTTGAACAAAAGATCAAGATATCATAGGAAGAAAGATTGTGTAAGGAAGCTATGGTGTTATTTTCTTTTTCTGCCAAGAAAAAGCATGGAAAATGTGCGGAAGGCTCCTTTTCGATGATGGCGGTAGAAGATGATGTGCATCCCCTGCCTCCGCGATGACAACATCCTCCATAAACTATCTGCATTCACATCCTTCTAATATATGGAAGTTCTTTGCGAAACAGTAAACAGGGTAAGATTCTGATGGGTCTCTTTCTTTGCTTTGTTTCATTCTTCTTTGATATAATATAGAAAAGAAATGCTGATTTCTGAAATCCAAAAACTGTCAACACTTTTTTATAGCTTGAATACATGTTCGTTTACAATTATAGTGGTACGACTATATATATCCTTTCTGCCTTTTCCCTTACTCTTTTCATACACTTTCTGCCTTTTCCCTTACTCTTGCATTCATATCCTTCCATTATATATGGAAGATTTTTGCGAAACAGTATCCCCTTAAACAGGAAAGATTCTGGTGGGTTTCTTTCTTTATGTTGGCTCATTTTTGTTTAATAGAATATATAAAAGGAATGCTGATTTCTGGAATACAAAAGCCGTCAGTTTTTGCCATAGCTAGATTATGTTTGATTACAATTGTAGCGGTGAGGCTCTTTGATTGAGGAGAAAAAAGCATAGTAGGAGATTGAGATTGTTATACAGTTTTGTAAGTCCCCGCATCTAGCTTTCCGTGATTTCCTTGTTGAGGAGATTGTTCGCCTCACTCTGCATGGAAGAATATCTGTAACAGCTGGTAGATGGTCTTATCCTTCTTTTTACAGAAAGACAGAAACAAGGCAGCTTAAATCAAGAAGAAAAGAGATACAATAAAAGAAACTCAGGGGAGTTACAAAGCAGGTTGACAAGCGTATCATCCTCTTCTTGAGGCATCCATCCTCTTCAAATCTTCCTCCCTTGACTTTAGATTATCTTGCTCTATTCTGTTCCACTTTATAGTATTATACCTCTTTCTTTCCAATAAGAAAAGTAGCTTCTTTGCTTTGATCATTTACAAGAAATGAGAAAGAGAGGAATTTCCTTTTTGAAAAATTTGGCTTCTGACTAGATGTCTGAGTATAAAGTATTTCCAGATTTAGTGATAGGGGACACACAGATTAGACCAAAGGAATAGGCATTACCTAGGGAAGAGGTGTGGGACTAGCCATTCTAAACCCAAAATTATGGTAGACAATCCTAAGCTACTAGTCAACATGGGGATAACTGCATCTATCGATGTGTTCTAAGCAGCGTATACTAATAACTAAGAACATGGAAGGACATAAATTGAAAATATTTGACTATGGACTCATCCATGGTTGGCATAATATGATGAAAAGAAAGGAAAGAAAAACATGTGGTTAAAGGTGTGATTTGGCGCCTGCCAGACATTTCATAATTGATCTTTAAAGGGACCACTGAGGAGAAAAAAGATTATGAAAAGGGCTCCCAAGAAATCGGTTTTTATAATACATCCAATTTCCCAAGTATCGTCCATTTCATCTCCACTACCTACTCGACATTGGTCTATAGAGACCATCACATGAAATGTAATGGGAATGAGTGTGCATGATAGCCACATGTCCACATTAGAGCATTCCAGACCATTGCTATTTCAAGTGCAAGAGGGCATAATGGATGGGAGGAGACTTGCACACAGGAATTATTATGTGTTTTCATTTTCAAGTCTAAGAGAGAGTTTGAAGAAAAGTTCCACATTTGGTATCTACAGCAATTAGATTGTTTTGTTTTTGGGTGAATTTTCTCGTGTGACCACCTTTAAGGGTGTGACTTATCATCATGTCCATTGTCTGTGTTGTCAATGATTTTTTGTTTTTTGTTTTCTAGAGCAAAACAACAGTTTAGGATCCCCCATAGAAGAGCAAAGCTCCCCAAGAGAGCCTAGAAATGCACCCAAAGGTCTTTAGTGGCACTATTCGGAGGCCCTCAATGCTTGTATGGCCTCTCAATGAGCTGCATGTGTAGTTGGCCACTCGAGGGCACTCTTCCATCTTCTTCCCTTTGGAGATGGGATCATAAGGGATTTTAAATGCTATATGAAGGCCAATTTTTTGGATTTTGCAATGTCTATGGGATAAAAGCCATGACTCACACACATATTCTATAAGAAGAGCCACAGAGGAGGAACAAGAGCCAAGCACATCTTCAATACCACCCCTCTAATAGGGCATAATCTAGCACTTAACATCACTAGAATTGTCATAAGTTCTTCTCTACTCATCCAAATGCAATGATTCAAAGTTGGTTGTTCACTATCAACAATTCTCATTCAAGTACATTTTTGACATGAGAAGGATCGAGATCAACTTGAAGATTCAAGAGGGCTAATGATAGCAATCATTTGAAGTACCTGCACCACACTTGCAAGTGGAATTTTCAATACTTAAGATGCATTTTCTTTTACATTTATGCATACCTATTCTCTCTTATGCATTGTTTGGCATTTAGGACAAGGTTAGGCACATTGTACATGCATGTATGCTTGCTCATGTGCACTTTAAGCTCTCTATGTTTTGCAAAAGGAGGATGGTAGCATGTCCTTTTACAGGTACAACAAGGAGAAAGTAAGAACATCCAACATTCTTACAATTTTATCCCATTTTGCAAGCACGTTGATCTATATTCAAGGGTGTGTAGTTCCCTTTGGTTATTTTTTTGTATATTGTGTACCCGCCATCACACTTTCTTGAAGTGTGTGTAGAGCACTTAGTTGATTTTTTTTTTCAATTTCTTTTTGAAATGTTGCCAAAATGTTTAAAAATCTTGCATGCATAGATGATTCATGCATAAAAGTAGAGAAGCGTTGTGGAGGTGATTGCAATCCAGGTAGATCGGGTCCGGTCAAAGCACACGCTGAGTGTATGAAGCTAGTGAGTGTTGGAAGGTTTTTTTTTCAAAATATGAAGGTGAAGATGAAGTTGGGTATGGAGAGGAGAGATATCATCATTTGATTATGGAAAGGGCAATATATGAATGCAAGTTAAACGCATGAACATCAATGACAAGGACAAAAGAAAACCATTCACATGAATCAATTTGAAAAGGAAGAATGGTCCAAAAAAGGAGCCTCTTATACACTTTCGAAATTTAATTCATATGCATGGGTTCTTGTGGATGTATGCATGATGAGAACAAAAAGAAAACCACACACATGAATCCATTTTGAAAGGAAGAATGGTCCAAGAATGGAGCTTCTTTTACACTTTCAAAACTGAAACATATGCATGGGTGTTTGTGGGTGGTATGAATGCATGTGGGTCATGATTTATGAATGAATAAAAATTTATTCTCTCAATCACAATGGATCATCCTCACTGGTTCAACGCAAGACTGCGGAGCCTTCTCACACATAGAAAGAGATAGAAGGAGACATGTAAAAACACATAAGAGACTAAGAGAGAAGAGACAAGAGACATGAATTAAAAGATGTTTTAATGACACACATGTACATGAATGTTGACATACATCAAGCTAAGCATTCTACTGGTCAAATGCGGTTTGCAGTACCCTCTCACCATGACAGTTCAACCAAATGTCACACATAAAAGGATAGGTTCTACTTCATTGAGTCTATATCTTTCTAGGATCGTAATGTATATCTAAAGAAGTATAAGACTCATGAAACCGACTCTAAATGACTCACACTCCACTGAGGGTGAGAAGAGAAAGAGAAACCATTGGTCTTATGAGCCTATCCTAGATTGGAAGTCTAAATTAAAATTGATTCTATGAACTATGCTCTTACTAGCCCACCTTGGATCCTCACACACTCAAGTGAGGGTGATCGTCTCAAGGAAACAATGTACTAGCAAGGGCTCTATGGATGTCTAACAATGATGCTCTATGAGTTTGGAGGGGGTTTCTATAGTTTTTTGAATGAATTTGGGCCCTTGGATCTAGAGAAATCAACTCTCAATCCTAAGATCAAGTGTTTTTTATTACAAGCATTGCATTTATCAAATGGATGGCTATGATTGGTTATATATATGATATCTAGGGTAAAGGGGGGGAAAATAGGTGCCTTCATTCTCCACCATTGGATTTGGGGCTGATCTGGATCGTCGGATTAGTGTTGACATCAATTTGGATAAGATAAGCTCCTGTTTTTTTATGAACTTTGCATTATTGATCTTTGATCATCAAAAAAGGCTTATCCGATGAAAAAAACTCGTGGATCCTCCTTTCTTTAAGCTTTAGTGCATCACCCCTGAATGAGAGCACATCCTGACTGTACAACATGGTTCAATCATTGTCTGCCATGTGGTAGCCCTTCAAGCCTTCAATTTGCTTATTCTAAGAAACTACGGTGACCTTGAAAATTGGATTTTGTGCTTTTTGACCCTCTAAATATCCTTTGATGAAGATAAAAAATTGTAGGGCTATGTTTTGAAAGGTTCTCTTTAGGAATATTCAGAAAAAACTCTCATTTGAATCTCCCTTATACAAGTTTGACTACATTTGGAAGTTTGCAAGGTGGCATTAAGGTGTCTAGGAAGCTCTGATAGCCTTGAAAATTTGTATAAATATGTAGCCACATATGGTCTTTATACGTGCCAAACCATATGGCTAACAAAAATTCTTATACAAGATTTTCTAGGGTCTACGTTAAAAAATTATATTTTTTACAAAATGCACATGGCATATCAATGTGCTAGAAAATCCATTAACATGTGAAATTCAGGCCATAGATTACGTTTGATAGGCTTTACAAGTATATGAATTTTCATGTGATTTCTTCCAAAGTTTGCATGTGAACTCTCTTTGACATCCTCAATGCATCCTCGACTTCTCAAGGAATTCTAGCTACCTTCATCAAATGTGTTTCCTGTAGGCCTTCATGAGTGAGAGGAGAGAAAATCTCGACCACATTTGCCCCCACTAAACCTGTGATTCCTCTAGAAGCACCACTCTAGTCTCTCTGAAAACAAAAAGTTCCAAGCATCAAATTCTTTTATAGACAGCATAAGAAACATCGAAGAAAAATTGATTATATGGATGAATGAGTAGGCAACTAGACATGAAGCAAAAATTGCATGAAGAAAGAATTGAAACAAGCAACATGAATATGAGTGAACAAATAGGAAACATATATGCAAATGAACATGCAACATTGACAACATGTAAAGAAAACAATCAAGTATCAATATGAAGTGGAAGAGAATGTATTGAGTCATTTTAGGCATCAGTTTCTCTCATCTTGAAGAAACATTTGTACCTTTTTCACAAAACAATCTACCTTAAATACGATTATAAACAAAGATTTAGGATTTTCAAGAGACATCTTTCATCTTTAGCTTATTTTAGATCAACTTCGTTCCTACGTAAATATGAATATACTCTTTCTCTAGTTACAACAAGGAAATCTAATTGAACTCCACTAATGCATAAATCTACCTATATTAGCCCGTGCTTTAGCTTCCTTTGTCTTGATCTTTTTTTTTTAATGATGATTCGACGACTTTATGGTTACGTTCACTTTTTGGGGTGGAAGAAAGTGTAAACTTCATGATAGCATGTAGTAGGTTTCTCTTATGATAGGAAAAAATGAAACCCCGATACAAGGTACAACCATTTTTGATGATGAAGAAGTCATTTAAACTCCGATACAAGTGTTGTGAGGTGGACTAAGGATGTAGAAAAGTAGCACGAGCTAGGACTTCAACAATTATGCTTTTGATACATGATACATATGCATGTTTATATATAAAAGTCATGTTATCAAAATAAACCTCCAAGTCTACATGCCCTATCTTTCCATAATCCTAGATTATAATCGATTTCTTTAGAACATGCATGAAGTGAAATTGGAAACAAACAAGAACGAGAAAAAAGTGGAATGAACTTGACAAAGCAACGTGAACTTGAAAAAGAAATGATATTTTTATTTTTATTTTTTTATTTTTTTTATTTTATTTTTATCATGGATATTTCTATTTATGAATCGGCCTCATTGTTGTCATCTTCTTCAATGTCCTTATCGAAAATGTACTCATCATTATCAAGTTTATGGAATAGCTTTATCCTTTTACCTGCATTCAAGGTTTTCAATGCAACACCATTTAATTCACAAAGAGCATATGTACCATTGTTGTTGACTTTTGATACAATGTCTGGTCCAAACCACCGTTGAGTGAGCTTTTTGTATGCATCTTATTGAGAGTGAAATATACTATCATAAATGAGCACACAATCTCCTACTTCAATTGGCTTAGGATGCAATCGATGAGTTTTGTCAAAATAAAGCTTGTTCTTCATTCTAGATTCTTTTAATTTTTCAATGGCATCATCAAGTCTTAATTTACCTTGTTCTAATTGTTTAATGCACAAACTCAAAAAATCATCACAACACATGTTTTCAAACCAAGGTAAATTTGACCATGCAGAAATATGAGACTGAATTGGAAACAATAGTTTTTTATAGTACATGAGTTCAATAGGCATATACCTAGTAGTACATGTGCACATCATTCTATCTGCCCAAAGTGCAAATGGTAAGAATCTAGGCCATTGTTAAATGTCACCATTACATGCTTCAGATATGGATTTCACAACAGGTGGATGCCCTCTCTCTATTTTACCATTGGCCTTTGGATTATATGCAGTAGTGAGAGACAAACAAATATTGTGATGTTCAAAGAGCTCTTTAGCTTCTCTCGCATTTAAATCTCTACGATCGGCAACTACTTTCTCTATGTACCCAAATCAACTTATGATATCTTCAAGCAGGAATTTGCAGACCTTGTATGTGGTCTTAGATCATAGTGCACGTCCCTCTACATGATTAGTTAAGTCCTCTCTTGCAAGTACAATGTAATACATTTTGTCAATACCTTTAGGCATAGTTACAGGACCTACTGCCCGCTTGTAGTGAATACAAGGTGGATAAGTAGGATGCAAAGGATATCTATGTGTGACTGACGAATGAATTTGACAAGTAGAACATGTAGAAACATAGTTACTAATTTCAACATACATGTTAGTCCAATAATAGGTACTTCTAATTTTTTCATATGTTCCAAAAAATCCTTTATGATCTGTCCATAATGTCTCATGCATTTCCTTCATTACTTGCAACTGACGACCTCATTTTCCTAGGACTCGTTGTGGATTCTTAACCTTACCCTTAGCATGTCTCCAAAGATAACCATTATATAGCACAAAATATAAGCTCATTTTTGAATGTTACAGAATCTATTCGTAGTCCACCTATGTAATGGTTGTAGTGTAATCAGATACTTTCCTATGTCTCGCCATTCATCTTCATACTCAGACTCATGAAATTGCTCATACTCGTATATATGTGGAACATAGTCAACTAAGTTCACATTCTTTAATAGATCACTTTCAAGATCATCATCAAATCTAGCTCTCGATAACATATCAGCAAGTGACTTACCTCAAATATGAATTTATGAATTTAATATGAGATCCATCTAAGCATGGCTATATCAAGAGATGAAAAATTGGCTATCATTCCAATGAGAGGCAAACAATCAATCTCAACTTTAACATTTGCACCTATGAAATATTCTTTGTCTGTTTTCAAAGTTGTTACCATACCCCATAGTTCTCATTTGATCTATGGATACTTTCATTGTTTTTCATGTAAAATTTTAGCCCCAAACCTAATTGCATATCTATTCCCTTCACTATCATCTTGACTTATGACCCAACCTATACCAATAGGACTAGTATTAACAGTCAATATAATAGGTTTGTCAATAGAATAGTCTACACGTTTAAGGATGGGAGCTTCAAACAACAATTTCTTCAATTTACACATAGCTTGTGTGTGTTTGTCACTCCAAATAAATTTTTGTTTCTTCCTCAACATGTCATAGAGACAATCAGCAACATGAGCAAAATGTGGGATCCACATAACATAAAAGATGCAAGCACCAAGAAATATGCGTACCTCACTCATGTTGTTACATGTTTCAAAAATTTTGCTAATGGCATCAACTTTTTGTGCGTATGGCTTTGGACCATGATGTCCACATAAATTTCCAACAATAAGAACCTTGTCGACACCAAAAACTAATTTTTAGGCACAGTGAACCATATATTTGAGTAAGGTGCAAAAGATGGATCTAAAATTAACATTTTTTTCTTCTCCTTCAGTAGTTTCATTAGCTCAGGTAAGTGAGCCTTTGGAACTGGTATAGGGTGAAGATTCCATGGAATATATGGCGTAGTAAATATTATCATGGGTGCAACTAGTTTAGGATCTGTGCAACCAATCTCATGAGGATACATAGTAAAGGCTTTTCCATGTCTACGTTTGACTCTCTCAAATTTATCTCTCTTTGCTGGCAAAAGGAATTCATCATCTCTACCAATTTTCACCTATTGGATTGTCTCATCCGTGAATGTATGTCCTATGTTTTTCTTGTCCTGAAGATTTGGATCGTTTTTCACATCAATAATTTTTGCATTGCTTCCTTGGGGTAATGGTTGAGCTATGGGTTTGATTTTTGTGTCTATAATTTTGTACTTTGTTTCAACTAATGCATCATGTGTTTGGTTAAATTTTAGGCACTTGACAACATTGAGAGCATACTCTTGGATTATAGCATACTCATCAAGAGAAGAAAGATGAAGACATAACTCTAACTCCTCCAGAGTAGAGAAACAATGAGATGTCTCAATCACATACTCAATGTACTTATCATGTTCCATGATTTTGTTGGTTTTATTATTTTTTTTGGGTTTTTTGGATAAAAGACTTGGATAATTGCCTCTTATGAAGAAAATCTAATCTAGAATGTGGAAAACAAAGTGACAGATTATTGTATAGGTAAGTTGGTTACGAGATGTCAAACCAAGGTCCACTGTTGTCCCACTCAACAATGGATTCTATGCAAAATTTTGATCACATGTAGCTCCAAACATGAATCGAGGTGCACAATCACTAAAAGCATGCTCATGACCCTAAGTAACAATAGGTTTCTTTCTAATTGACAATCGATTCTTAGGATGATTCACTCCTACAATCATGACTTGAAGTGATTGCATTCCATCTTTGGACTTAATTCTAGCACAGGTAGACCCATCATCCGCGGCTTTAGTTTTTGTACGACTCTCACAAATAAAGGGCTGACCTAAGAGAACTTCATAGGAGCAGTTATCTTGAATAAAAAAAGTGAAATTCTTTTTTGATTCCTCCTATGGATATGGGCACACTAGCACAAGCTCCATACATGGTACATACACCATTATCTGCAGTTCTCATATGCCATGCACAATCTTTATCTATGCGCCATCGAACTTTATAATAGTTTTCTCTTGAAATCACATTGATTTCATAGCCGAAATCTACTAATGCATTTACAGTGATAGTGTTCTTATCATTTTCCATTTTAACATGCATCTATGATGTACCTCTAGACCAGGATTTTCTTTTAAAGTGACTTTCAGGATTGTTTTCATGATTTTCATGGTCTTGAAAAGCTCTTAAGAAATTTTTATTAACATTTATTTCATCATCATCAAGGTCCTCTTCATCAGATTCACCAAAGTTTAATGCTTCATTCATAGTCTGATCTTGATCTAGAGCATCTTGCATATCAGTATCTAAATTAGGCGAAAACCTCTTCCTTTTAATTAAGACGATAAAGTTATCTTTAAAAACAGGCTTTGCAATAGAGAAAACTTGTTCGAAAGACATATTCACTTGACTCTTAAGCAAAATGTCATCTAAAATCTCCATAGGATCTATTTTTCTCTCAATTTTTGAAATCAAAATTGCTTTAGGTTTTCTCTTTCGTTTCTTTTTCGTTTTGCTCAGGATCTGGTTTTTGTTCATGTTCTTCAGTTTGTTTTCATTGTTCTTCTTTGTCTAAAGGTTTTGGTTCCATTTTTCTTTGCTTTGTCTTATTACCTTTTTGTTTGTCCTCTTGTTTTTCTTCATTGGGTTGTGATTCTTGTTTTTTATCTTTGGGACGTTGTGATGTTTCCTCTTGCTCCATGATGGTGTTTATTCCCTCTGAGTTCGTTTTCGAATCACTCTTCTTTCACTAGGCTCAATTTCATCTCTTTTTTGGTTTTCTTCTACATTGGATATGTGAGAAATAAGAGATTGATCTTCTATCGGTGACTCCCAAGCCCTTATTCTCCTAATCGCATCTCGTGCTCTTACTAAAGCCTCTACAAAAAAGTCAACTTCCTTTGTGGGTTTACTTGATTCTACTTCTTGTTCATCAAGAGCTTCTAGTTTCACCCCTCTAGTTCCTGCATCTTTCATGGTTATATTTTCATAGTGCTTTTTCATTCCTCCCTTACCGAAATTTCCTTGCAAAGGTAGCCTAGATCGATAGTCACATATTTTCTTGTTTATGTCTATTACTAGCCATTGCTCCTTAGCGTCCTTCAATAGTTCACAATCTCTCAAAAAGTTCTCTAACAAATCACACCAAGGACACCTACAAGGACCATGCACAAAACCATTTATATTTTGAGGATTTTTATTGACTTGTGGTGGGAAATTTTGAAATTGAGGATTTTGTTGATAAGGTATTGCTTGAATAGGATAATTAGGATTTTTGATAAGGAAATTGATGTATTTGACGAGCTTGGAGAGTAGCATGTGGTACTTGAGGTGCAAGACAAGCTTCCATAGTATACGGCTGTTGATTTTGAAAATTTGGATTTTGAGGATTTTGAAAAGTTTTTTGAGAAGCTTAAAGATACATGTCTTGATACATTTGAGGATTTTTCACATGAGGATGATGATTTTGCATTGAAGGATTATGCATTGGAGGATCTTGATATGCTTGAGTAGGAGCTACTTGTGGATTTTGATTGAGAGCTATAACATGTTGATTAGGCTCTTGAAATGACATTGGGTTCATTTGATTTTGGAAATTTTTGATGTAATTAGATTTTAAAGCATCTATATTCTTGGCCAAATTGGATTGTGTAGCAATAAGACTTTCCAATTGCTTAGTGAGAATTTCCACTTGAGATTGTTCAACTACACTTTTCTTTGGCTCTACTTTAAAACCTTGACTAGGCTCCATCCTTTGAGGAATAGGAGTAGAGTCAAAAAGCATAGCATGGGATTGTTCTATAACTTGCTCCTTAGGTTGTGGAAGGCTAGCTTGAGGAAGACTAGTTTGCTCATAAAGCATGGATTGTCTTTGATGTCTATGGGCTATAGCCTCTACTACTTTACACACTATATGCCAATTTTCAATAAGACCATAGCTCTTATCTAGCTCTTCTAATCACCGTTCAACTTCCCTATGAGTTTCAGGATGAAGAAGCTTAAGAAAATTGATCACAAGATCAGGTTCCAAAGTCATCTTATCCTCATCAAGAAGTTGTTCATAGCGTCTAATATACTTATTTTGTAAGTGAGTAATAGAGCTACTAGGCTTTGGGGAATTGACCCATCATAAGAATCCATCCCAATTATGTTAGCTATAATCTTCAAGATAGAATTCTTTGAGCATCTCCTTTCTAACATCACTCCAAGGAAGACTATCATATTGAGTGACATGGTTTATGATAGAGCTATCAACAATTTGTTCGAATAATGTTATCAGAAGATATTCAGGAAAGACAAAAATCAGATCTTTCTCTTCAAACAAATCTAAGTAGCTTGTAATGTTGATGCCGTTGAATTTTCCATTCTCTCTCAACATAGAAGAGACTATTCTTTGGCCTTGTTTATCAACAATAAGTGATTTGAATCCTTCCTCCATGAGTGAATATGCAAGTGATGCACGATTTTCTAGATCTCTCATAAATGTGTTTACTTCATGACAAAGATGTGCATGATATTGTGAGAAATCTAGTGCAACACTCAAGAATGATGATGATGATAAAAGATATGGCTCAAAACCTCCCACCAAGATCAGAAACAAATGCCACAAAGTGATTCACATCCAGTTCAAATGTGGAGGTGATTGCAATCCGGGTGGATCAAGTCCGATCACGACACATGTAGAGTGTATGGATCTAGTGAGTGTTGGAAGGTTTTGTTTTTCAAAATATGAAGGTGAAGATGAAGTCGGGTATGGAAAGGATAGATGTCATGATTTGATTATGGAAAGGGGAACATATGAATGCAAAATAAATGCATGAACCTAAATGATGCGGACAAAAGAAACCCATTCACATGAATCCATTTGGAAAGGAAGAATGGTCCAAAAAAATGGAGCTTCTTATACTTTTTCAAAATTTAATTCATATGCATGGTTTCTTGTGGATGTATGCATGATGAGAACAAAACGGAAACCACACACATGAATCAATTTTGAAAGGAAGAATGTTCCAAGAATGGAGCTTCTTATACACTTTCAAAATTGAAACATATGCATGGGTGTTTGTGGGTGGTATTAATGCATGTGGGTCATGATTTATGAATGAATAGAAATTTATTCTCTCAATCTCAATGGATCATCCTCACTGGTTCAACGCAAGACTGCCGAGCCTTCTCACACATAGAAAGAGATAGAAGGAGACATGTAAAAACACATAAGAGACTAAGAGAGAAGAGACAAGAGACATGAATTAAAAGATGTTTTAATGAAATACATGTACATGAATGTTGTGATACATCAAGCTAAGCATTCTACTGGTCAAATGCAGTCTATATGACCCTCTCACCATGATAGTTCAATTGAATGTCACACGTAAGAGGATAGGTTCCAGTTCATTGACCCTATATCTCTCTAGGATCGTAATGTATATCTAAAGAAGTCTAACACTCATAAAACCGACTCTAACTCACTCACACACTCCACTGGGGGTGAGAAAAGAAAGAGAAACCATTGGTTTTATGACTTTATCCTAGATTGGAAGTCTATAATTAAAATTGATTCTAGGAACTATGCTCTCACTAGCCCACCTTGGATCCTCACATGCCAAACTGAGGGTGATCATCTCAAGGAAACCATGTGCTAGCAAGGGCTCTATGGATGCCTAACAATGATGATCGATGAGCTTAGAGGGGGGGTTTATAGTTTTTTGAATGAATTTGGGCCCTGGCATCTAGAGAAATCAACTCTCAACCCTGAGATCAATTGCTTTTGATTTCAAGCATTGGATTTATCAAATGGATGGCTACGATTGGTTCTTTATATAATATCTAGGGTAGAGAGGGAAAAAATAGGCGCCTTCATTCTCCATCATTGGATCTAAGGTGATTTGGACCATCGGATCAGTTTTGACATCAATTTGGATAAGATAAGCTGTTATTTATGGACGAACTTTGCATTATTGATCTTTGACCGTCAAAAAAAGCTTATCTGATGAAAAAAACTCGTGCATCCTTCTTGATTTAAGATTTTGTGCATATCCACCCTTGAACGTGAGCTCATCCTCACCATACAACATGGTTCAATCATTGTTTGCCATGTGGTAGCCCTTCAAGCCTTCAATTTACTTATTCTAGGAAACTACAGTGGCCTTGAAAACTGGATTTTGTGCTCTTTGACCCTCCAAATATCTTTTGATGAAGATGAATTTGTAGGGCTATGTTTTGAAAATCCTTTAGGAATATGCAGTAAAAACTCCCATCTGAATCTTCCTTATATAAGTTTGACTACATTTGGATAGCCTTGCAAATTTGTATACATATGTAGCCACATATGAACTTTATACATGCCAAACCAAATGGCTAACAAAAATTCCTATACAAGATTTTTTAGGGTCTAAGTGAATAAATTACATTTTACAAAATGCACGTGGCATATCAATGTGCTAAAAAATCCATTTACATGTGAAATTCAAGCTATAGAGTGCTTTTGATAGGCTTTACCAATATATGAATTTTCATTTGATTTGGAGACATTGAAATTTTTGCCCTAATTTCCAAAATTTGACCAACTTTGACCACTACACTAGATTTTCTTAATTTCTTCCAAATTTTGTGTGTGAACTCTCTTTGACATCCTCGATGCATCTTGGGCTTTAGAGGGAATTCTGGCTACCTTCACCGAATGTGTTTCCTATAGGCCTTCATGAGTGAGAGAGGAGAGAAAATCTCGAAGACAACATACTAAAACTGTTGTGGTTTTATTGTTCTTTTATGCAAAGTCTTGTGACTAGTTACTTTCTGCTATCACTCTTTACTCTAGGTGTACATAAACTCATAGACTAAAAAAATTAAAAATTAAAAAAAATAAAATAATCAAAACACTAAAAAAAATTACACTTTCTTAGTCATTAAACTAGGACCATCTTCACGTCATAGCAAAGACATGCACATGGTTGACCATTCTATAGACACAATAGAAACCATGAGTACCAGGATCTCCCAGTTAGAGAGTATGCTTTAGAGCATCTTGGAGCACATATGTACCTTCAAGAAGGATGAAGAACTGCTAGAGAGTGACCTTCTAGGAATGGAGTTAGATACTCTAGGTGAGCATCAAAATCCAGAAGTTCCTAGTTAGAGTGTCCTATTGAGATAAGCTATATGGAAGCATGACCTTAATCCACCACAATACCACTGCACGAACTTCTCATGTTCTTGAGTAGTGGCTTAGCAAGTGGGAGAATTGCTTTCGATTATGCCATATCATGAATGATAGGCATAAGATTCAAGAGGCTACTTATAGCCTTGGACATTGCCCATAATTGATGGCATAAAATCAAATAGGACAAGAAAGAGCCCACTACTTGGGAACAATTTAAAGTCTTCTTTTATAATAGTTTGTGCTACCAAACAAGAGGTCCACCACACTAGATGCTTGGTTTTTCATCACTCAAAAAACCCAAACAATTCACGACTATGTAGATAAGTATAGGAGATACTTATTAAAGTAGTTGAATCTATTCTAGAGTTTCTCCAAGTCCACAGGTTTGTCCTAGGACTTACAGAAATAGTTCATCCTTTAGTAAGAAAGGAAAGGTATCACTCTTTGGCACAGCCCATAGAGATGGCTCTAGTCTATGAGGATAGTCATAGCACCATAGGCTCCGAGGGCCAAAGATCCTCATGGACTAAGATGAGTCCTCCCTTTTCCCACTTGACTAGTACATAGCCTCAGAAAGAAGCTAAGCAGAGAGTTTCAAGAGCTAAGAGAAATGTGTCTGCTCTAGTTGAGAGGGCTTATAACAAGTCGATCCTTACTCCTCATGAGAAATAGAGGGCAATGAAAGAAGGGTTATGATGTGGATGGCTAGGACAACATGGATATAAATATTTTCCTACGAATAAAATGGCAGCAACCAACATAGCCATAAACCCAACATAGGCAAGGAGTTATGCAAATAAGAATTTCGGAGACTCCCCATCTCATATGTAATCTCCTATAGTGGTCGTGACGGTGAAGAAGAAGGTGCCTCTATGCTAGATGCTATGCTTTCACCAATGGCAATGAAAGGTTAGTAGTTAGTCTACCCATACAGATCTAGTCCTATGAGGACGGACTGGATTTTGAGAGAGCGAGATTGGCTGATTTTGATGTAGTCGTAAGTGTTACCGTTAGTGTCCATGTGAAAGGCCAAAAGTAGTTGGTCTACCCATATAGATCTAGTCCTATGAGGACGGACTCGATTTTGAGAGAGCAAGATTGGCTGATTTTGATGTAGTCGTAAGTGTTACCGTTAGTGTCCATGTGAAAGGCCAAAAGGCCATCAGACACTTCTATATATGCTCTTTAATAAAACATATATTGACCTTGTCAGCCACACATTGTAAGTTTGACCGCATTTTGTAACACCTAAGAAGTTTGTGTTCGTGCTCCGTATGTACTATATTTTTTGCATATTCTATAGCCTTTGTGTAGAGTTGCCCCTTGAAAAATACTCTTAGATCACTTTTGCCTTGGGAAATACACCTATGAAATTCTCCCACCCTCCTCTTGTTTTTTCTCTCTGCACTTCTCGGAGCTCATTTCTACCATGTTTTTTCTTTCCTAAATCCTTGGTATTCGTTTTTAAGATTTTCAGCTCTAAGGAGGTACAGGCGTATATATCATCTTTTCGTTTATTTATTTTCAAATTTTTTCTCCGTAGTATCTAGTGCATATCCTTTCTCTATGACGTATTGTACTTTGGGGGTGCAAATTTATAGATCTTAAGGTGTATCATAATTAGGAAGATGTATGCACATCAATGAAGTAGTTTTCAGGTGGTATAGATCTACATATCTACTTTAGATTTCTCTATTTTAAGAGTATTTGCTTTTGCACCTTAGGTATATTAGTTTTCTTAGAAATCTCCTATTTTCGTGTGTAGATCTACAAAGTTGTAGATGTAACACACTTTTAGATTTAGGAAGGTGATGGTGGATTGTTGTATAACTCATGGGTTCAGAAGGCTAAAATATATGGATTCTAAAGGCTAGAACATGAATTATAGTTGGCTTGATGTGGCCCTTGATTTACCCTTGAAACATGCTCTTGGGGTATTTATTCATATGAGCTCCCAATTGAATGATCGGAACCTTAGATTTGGTTTATCCTAAGGTGTGGGAAACTTCCTCATTTGATTTAGAAGGCATGTGATAGACCTTGGAAAATTAGAAGGCATGTAATCACCCTTGTGAAAGTGTCCCCATGAGGGCCACTTGGCTAGACACTTGGCCAATTCCAAGGACATGCACTTCTTGACCTAGAGATATATATATGGGTGGAGTTGGATAGGTGGAGACGTGCTCTCCCTTAGAAAAGTGGTCGTAGTAGTTAGATTTGTGAGTAGTAGTTGTAGTTATGCAACATTGGTAATCAACGCCATCTTAGATCTCAAATATATTTTTGAGTCTTAGCTCCATTCATTGATAACTCATATGAGTGCATTGTGATTCCTGTTCGGAGATGTTCCCAAGCTTTGATCCTCAATTAAGCTGTAAAATAAGAGATCATATGATCACATAGTTAAGCTAGGGTTCCAACAGTGCTACCCATGCTTGTCCAACATGGACCATCTACAGCCGAGGGGAATCGAAATGACATGTCAATGTATTCAGCAGCTCATTGCTCACAGAAGACTCCTCTTCATTTGTATGATGGAAACTAGGATAAAATGCACTTTAGGAAGGGATTCCTTGATCTATTTACCTCCAATGTAGGATATATTTCACATAGGACTTCTGAAGCACCCATCATCATTATCCTTTGATTTCCAACTAATGCCCGTCTTATTTCTTATATGTTGATAATTAAGCTATATTCTTATGGTTATAAGGACAGAGGTAAAAAGCTTCGATCTTGAAGACTAGTGGTCTCTTCATTCTTAACTTCAATAAAAAGATGAGTCTCCAAGTACCAACCAAAGCTAAGTATATTTCTTTTTCTTTGAGTTCATTATGCATTTGATAGATTATGAAAAATTTGAAAGAATGTATGCATTATAGTACATAGGTTAATTTAACCATCATGAATTTAAGAAAGTTTCCATTTATTGAACATCATGCATTGAACATGCGTTGAGCTCATCATAAGAGTGATTTCAATAAAGTACTTTCATAAAAAAAGGTATCATATCCATTTATGTATTGGCAC
This sequence comes from Ceratopteris richardii, assembly GCA_020310875.1. Taxonomy (NCBI): domain Eukaryota; kingdom Viridiplantae; phylum Streptophyta; class Polypodiopsida; order Polypodiales; family Pteridaceae; genus Ceratopteris; species Ceratopteris richardii. The sequence goes on from CM035416.1 coordinate 183,799,264, forward strand.
GCATTAAATATGCATTGAACTAATATCAATGATGTAGTATTCCTTGAGTGGGCCTTCAGCTCATTTCATATTTGGTATGGAAAGAATAATAATGTCTCATATATCATTGGAAGTATGTCTGATTTCATTTCCTTGCTAATTTTCTTTATCATATTATGCAATATTTGCTTGCTTAGATATGGAAGAATGATATGCATACATACATCTTGTGTGAGCATCTAATATAATGAGAAGTTCCTATTAAATGAGCATTAGAATCATTCCATATGGGATTGGTAAGTGAAAGGGTGTATAGCATATAATAGAGATGTCTATTCTCATTTAAATGGAAACATACGTATTAAGGACTTGAGGCGTGCATTGAATATGCACTAGACTTATCTTATATGTGATTCTCGAAAGCGTTAAAGTGTTCCATATACGAGTGGGAATATGCATGTAGACATCCATCAAAGTTTTCGTAAGATTAAAATAACTACCTTGGATATATACGTAGCTATGCTAAATAGCCAAGGAAAGACCATATACATTGAAGAGATGGAATGTACCAACCTTGCAACTTCGAGTACAAAGTACTCAAATGAACATGCCTCATCATGAAAGGATTAATGGATGGACGAAGCTATGATGGAGGTAATTGCAACTTCCAATTTGTTCATCTTTATTTTTATTTTTTTTTTGCGCTAAAGAAGTAAATGAAAGAATGAATTTCAACAAAGCAGGTGAAGTCTTTATGCACATTGAATGGTGCATAAAATGATTCATTTAAAGGATGCATTAGAGGCATAATTGAATGGAAAGAGGTTTTTCATTAGCATAGAATAAACTAACCACCTAAAGATTTTTACCAAATGGACATAGAATGTTCATTATACCATGGCATGCAGATAAATAGAAAACCACCAACATATATTGGATGCACTTTCATGCAAAAAAATAGAATTCAAAGGTTGAATTACATGCATGTTTTAAAGAGGGGTTCAATTTTGTAACCTAATGCATGATAAGCATTTTCAAGCAATGATGTATCTATTCTAGGCATACACTATGTATGCATGGATTGAATCACATATGCATGGCTTGATGGGACACGAGAGAGAAATTAAGTTCAATAAGTTTAAGGTTTAAGATAGAAGAAAAGATTGCTTCTTCATACAAAGTCAAAAGCATGAATTTTTAGTGGTATGTTGGGATTATGAGACTCAATAACCATTAAATTTTATGTTTTTTATATCTGGCATAATCCAAAAGCCAACAAAATTTAACATAAATAGACAAGTCTTAAGATTGAGTTCTACTTATGGACACTCAAGTTCCATAATACCCATGGCATGCTTGATAAGCAAGGAGAAGGACTTATGCTATAAGTTAATCAAGCAAAGTTTCTCTCCTTATTAGGCATAAGATAATGATAATAAGGATTTGGATTGAGATCTATCCAAAAGAGAAACCAGAAGCATATATGAGACCCTACACACATGGGGTAATCTTTCGCAATCATGAATAATGTTAAGAAGTTCATAGATCTTAAGAACTTCAACATCTGATCATTAAGGACAATGATCACATTAAAAGAAGGAAGAGAATGTCATAAAATGACATGTAGAAAAAAAAGGGTTGAACCATTTCAAGCTTTCAAAGTGTTCATTTCATCCCCAATAATTATCTCCCTTTATTGAATAGAGGCTTAATCCACTTGAAAATTTAAAAGAGTTTCTTCAGGAGTATACTTTTGGAGAAAAGGAAAACTAAAGGTTTGCAATATACCCTAAAAAACCACTTCTCCAAAATATATCCTAGGAACAAGAAACAACTTTCCAATATGAATATGATGCCAAGAAATTCCAAAATGGGACTTATGATCATAGCAAAGGATCAGAGAGCATTGATGAGACAAGAAAAGTGGAAATATTAAGGATGTTGATCTATGGATCAAAGAAAGAACTCATTGATATGGGATATTGGGAACTAAATGCCATTGAGAATTTTCTCTCATTGCTAGAGAGAAAAGAGACTTAAGATCCAATAGAAAACATCATGCTAGACCTTAAAGATAAGACCATTGAGATTAAGGTCTTAGGTTTATTAAGAGGTGTAGAAATGTACCTTTTTCAACCAATTAAATACACTTTATTGTATTTACAAAAGGGTAAATGTAATTAAATAACATTTAGCATAGAAAAAGGTATCATTTATCCTCTTAAATAGATGAATTCGTCTCAGTAGAATGCATAGCCCACTTTAGATGGTAGAATAAAGTTGGATATAAGAAATTTAAGGTGTTTTCCAAATGTAAGGAGCTTGTTAAAAGTCAAGCATATATAAATCGTTGAATAATAGAATGATATGTAAAGGATCATCTTTTAAATATTTGGATGATGAGAATAAGTGATTCAAGGATGCTCACTAAGGAAATATTTGGATGATGAGAATAAGTGATTCAAGGATGCTCACTAAGGTCCTAGAGGTATCTGCAATTTGATGCAAAGAAAGAGGTATGTTTCTGGTAAGACGTTGGAATTTAAACAAAAAAAACTTGAATCCTTTTAACTCCATTCAATAAATAGAAGAGTTAGCAAGAAGGTAACTTGATGTCTTGATAACTATTGTTCCTCAATTAGTCAAAATACTAGAAGGAATTGGTTCCTCTTTGGAAAGCTTTGCTAATCGGGGGTTAATATGTGCAACTATCTTGGGAATAAACCAAAATTGGTTCAATATAGTTAGTATCAATTGTCTTTGGTAGAACCTACTAAGCTAAGATCAACTAGGGACTTGGTTCAAGCCCTAGAATAATGGTATACCTAGTGATTCCAATTCCTAAAGATATGATATTAATCTTTGGATTTAAATCTTGAAGATCTTAGATTTTCTAGAAGCATTAAACAATGTGAGAACAAAGAAATGTTCTAAGGGTTAATCTAGGGAAAATCAAATAAGATCTAGACAATGATCCCCTAAAAATTTTAATTTCAAAATTTGGGTGTATTATCTATCACTCAATTTCAATAAATATAGGATGATCAATATAAGTCCATTTAACTTTCCAAGGAATGCAAAGATAATATTTCTCCTCATTTTATTGAGCATGTTTTGGTAGGGACTTAGTAGACCCACTTTGCTACATTCATACCTTTTGCTTAGTTCTACATCTAAAGATTCCTCTCCTTTCCATTGAAAGTGGAAGATGAATCTAGTATCCAACCCTCTCAAAATATATGTAACGAGCTATATTTCATATTCCTAAAAGTTATACATTTCTAAGAAGTTACAAAGTGAATAGAAATGCAGAATGTTATGGGACTCAAGGTTTGTGAAAGTGACAAAAGGAAATCATTAAGATGAGACCACCAAAGAAGTCCACCAATTTGCCTAGTCCATATGTACAAGGTATGCGAGTACATTTAATTGGAGTTCTAAAGAGAGAGAAGATCATGCTCAAAGTACAGATCATGGTGCACGGGGTGATGAAAATGTGAAATATGCAATCTCTAGAGGGATAAAGTAGAAGATCAGCAATTTGTGAATTTCAATGTGTTCTTGGGGAAATACCAAGCATTGTTGAGAGGCATAGCTGTCCATCCAATTCCATGATGGTAATGATAAGAGCTGGAAGCAAAGGATCATTGTCAAACTTGATACAACAGTGTGCATGCTTAGGTTTACAGTCTGCACATGATTTAACTCAAATAGGATTTTCTCTTGTGAATAATTCACATAATTCACTGCTAATACTCCCTTGTATATGCTTTCTGTCAATGGTGCACACTGACATCTCACCCGTACGCGTGCCTACATGTAAACAAAACCTCATTATGCCTTAGTGTAATTAAACAAAAATAGTGGCATCTGTGGTCGCACATTCTTTACATAGACGATATGAGAAGCTTGAAGGTCTGGACATGCACAAAAGCTAATGATCAAGCTATTGTTCATGCATAAGGACATCCGTAAAATAAAACCAAGCCCAGGATTCCAAGTAAGCTTTAGATTCAGCATTCTTCTCTACGTTCGCACGAAAGCCATACCAAAAACATGCACACACATGAACATGTAGTAATATATGGAGGGAGGAGGAGAGAGAGAGAGAGAGAGAGAGAGAAGTTGTGTGATGCATTCATTGTAAGTCGCATGGTCACAACCAAAAATCACAGTAGCAAGCTCCTCCGCCAGAAGGTTCAAGAACGCGAGCGGTGATGAAGGAGAACGGCTAGCCCAAGAGGAAGGAGAATAAAGGCCTTTGTATGTTTCAGTCTTACGTCCAGCTCCCATGACAGAAGCACTCCGCTGGCGATGAGACTTGTAAGAGTAATTTTAAGTTTGTTGGAAAACGTTAATTACAAATTTATGTAATGAGATCATATGCTACATGTGTATTAATTACAATAATACTTTCATAATAATATTTTTTATGAATGAAGGCATTATGTGGGTAGAATATTGACACCAATGGATGAAGATATGAAAGATATTGACACCAGCATTCACGAGTTTGCTGTCAAGGATGCAGCTGACAATGATGTGGATAGCAATCTGTGGAGCATGCGCAAGAGCAAGGCTAACTGGTTCAGGATCTTGGGTGTTATGTCGGGTATGATCGCTGTTGGGAGGTGGTTTTCTGATATTTGCAGATGGAAGAACCCTATCACCATAGTTCTCATCCATTTCCTCTTCCTTTACATGTTCCTGATCGGAGCTTGGCATTACAAATTTCGCCATGCCTACCACCCCATATGGATCCTCGTCTCTCACACGCAGAGGTTGCCGAACCTGATGAGCTAGACGAGGAGTTCGACAATAGATCCCAAGGTGAATAAATGAAGAGAGTTCTTGTACCTTCCGCTATTGTGCATGTCGATGATTCCAAGGGTGAATTAATGAAGAGAGTTCTTGAATATCAAACATCATATTCATACTAGCTAATGACACCCAATATGTTGTTTTTTTATTATTTCAATATTTTTAAAAATTCTCTTTGGAGTTCTCCAAATATCATGTCACCTATATCCATGTAAGCAACTACTCATGAATTATGAACCACTCTAGTAAATTGTGGATGATTGAAATCTTAACCAATAATATCGCAATAAATATACCGATGCAAAGCTGCATGTATGTAGTGTTATTTTCTCCTTTCTTTCGTTCATGTTGTATTCTCAAGATGTAGATATATAGATGTTGGCAAACTTGAACTTCTGTAACATTTCAAGAACTAGAGTCAACAATTAGGAGAACAAGAGAGAGAGTCAACAAAGAGAGAGAGAGAGAGAAAGAATTCAAAGAGAGAAAGATGTAGAAAGAGAGAAACAGAGACCTACATATACTTGCTTTAGCTCGTAAGCACAGCGCAATTGCGAACGTTGGAGAGCTCTTTGATCAGATGCGTGAAAATGCCGATCAAAGAGCCTCCAACGTTTTAATTTTTTTCTATCAACAGACCGTCGTGTAAGCGATGCTACGCGTAGACTTGGCGTCGCATAAGCGATGTCAAAAAAGCATCGTTTATACGACGTAAAAAATGTCGCTTAAGTGACACTTTTTAAAACCGCCATGTTAGCGATGCTCTATGCGAGCGTCGCAGACCCCATCGCAACACAAGTCTCCAAAAACGTCATTTGACTCGTCGTTTAATCAACGGTCCGCGCGCGACCCTCATTACGACGCATTTTGCAATTTTATAGCGACAAAATTGTGTCGCCTTAACCATCGCTATACGTCCGTATTCCTTGTAGTGAAGTTAACAAAGGTCTCAAAGGCTATGAGCTTGCTCTATATGGCCACTACCACCTTAAGTTTGAGGGGGAGTGTTGAAAATATGAACTATGCAAGATTTAGGTGGATAAATGGGTCAAAAGACCTTAATGTCAACAAAAGTCATGGCTCAAATCACTTAGGGTGGTCTCAAGGCTGGGCAAGTCAGGTAAGGTAGTCCTAAGGTGATGCAAAAGCTGGGAGAGGCATCTGAAAGCTATAAAAGGAGGTGAAGAGTCATCAAATGCATGGAAGTATCGTAGGTCATTGAAGACCAAGAGACATATACTCAAGGAGTCTCAAGGAGAGATTCATCCAAGACTCAAGGAGCAAAAATGTAGAGGAGGGTGTTATATGCATAGAGAAGGAGTAACGAGGAGCTATCAAGCCCACACCCCCTCTACTCTCTTGTAGGTATAGACATAGTCTACTTATAATAGTTGTAACTCCTTACATACAAATCAAATTCAAGAGATATAAAGCGCATTATGCAGCTTATATATATATCTCTTACTTTCCTTAGGAGGGATTCTTGAAATCATTTTTGTGTGCAGGGAAATTTGGTTTATCTCGGTAACACTATTTTTTTCATATCCTACATCTCTGCATAGTTTGTTTTGTACATGTTTTTTTATTGAAATAAATAGATCCATTTGAGGTGTTCTATAGAGTATTGGAAATCTTATGAACCACAGTAAGTTTGTCTAAAATCTTAGGTGATTTGGATCCATGTAAGGTAGGTGAAGCAGAGTTTTCATGTAAGGTAACAAAAAGGTGTATGAAGGGACCTAGGTATTGGGTTCATTTCACTTCTAGTGTGCAAATCTAAGGGATTAAATTCCATCAAGAGGGAATACTCCAAATATGATTCTTCTACTCATTTTCAAGGACAAAACTGCTTAAGGGTGAAAGAATTATTGTATAACTCATGGGTTTGGAAGGCTAAAATATATGGATTATAAAGGTTGAAACATGAGGTTTATTTGCCTTTATGAAGCCCTTGATTTACCCTTGGAATGTGTGCACCTTTTGGTTGAGCCCTTGGTTTTATCCTTTGGGGTATTTATTCATATGAGTTGATAGTTGATGAATGTTTGAAATCTTAAATTTGATTTATCTAAAGGTCTAGCAACCTTAGTCTTGGGAAAAGCTTCTCTAAGAGACGTCTTGTGTGTACATGATAGAAGAATCTCATTTGATTTAGAAGGCATGTGATAGACCTTGGAAAATTAGAAGGCATGAGATCACCCTTGGGAAAGTTTCCAGATGAGCGCCACTTGGCTTGACACATGACCAATCCCAAGGACATGCAATCTCTTGGCCTAGAGGTATATATATGGGTGGAGTTGGATGGGTGGAGACGTGGTCTATCTTAGGAGTGTGGTCTTGGTAGTTAGATTTTTGAGTGGTGTTTGTAGTTGGGCAACATGCATTTTCTCTTTTGTAATTGGTATTGCTCTTTTTTCTTTAAATTTTTTGTGAATTGACTTCTTCATGCAAGTTTGACATTCTCTACATGCACATGCATGGGTGTCCCTATCTTTCTCTATGCACCCTCTCTCTCTATCATTGAACACTGCATGTGGTGCCATCTTGAAATGGTGATATCAGAACTTGCTTGTGTCTTTTAGATTCCTTGCACACTCCGACCTTCTTTACATCCTTGTTTTGTGTCTAGGAACCTTTCATGAACATAATTTGGTAGTCAATGACCCTAACTCCAGAATTGACATCTGCTCAAGATCAACTCTCAAAACTCCACACAAGGTAATAAAAAGGCATAGGCTTTCCTCATTCTCGAAACTCCTTGGCAACTTTGCCTTCTTTGGTTCCATGGTCTTGAGGCCTTTTTGACTATGGGAACCTCTTGTTGGGGAAATTTCTTAGTTAAAGGGGCCATGAGTGTTTGTAGGAAGAAATTAGAGAAGATGAAAGACATGTTGCACCCAAAATATCTCCATGGTTTGATTAAGATAAGAAGATTACAAATGATTTGTCTTTCAATAATAAGACAAAAATACTCACTATAGGCTATACATTAAGAAAAAAAAGTACACCTATGTACAACAAAGTACCTCCAAGTACTTATGCACTCAATCTTTGTGTGGCTTCTTCACCTTAGCTAAGTGGCTTGCTCTTGTGCACCCTTGCACTAAATCCTCCACTAAAGTTGAAGTCATGTTCACTTCCACTATCGACCTATAACTCCTCTTTGGTAGTAATCCAACCACACCTTGGTTACCTTCTTCTTGGAATGAAGTTTATCTGCCACACACAATAAAGCATACAACACTCTCTTCCCTCTTCCTTGGTTCTCTAGCTCTCCATTGACTATCGGAGAGTCTACACACTCTATCCAACTTGCAATCTGCCCTTGTCTATCTCTCTCTTGCTTAGTGTATTCCTTTTCCCGTACACGTTTTAATTGACTTGCTCACTCCTTGTGTGGATGTGCACTTCAATTCTTGTGTGTATCAAAGATTTGGCCTTGAATGTGCAGCCCACTTTCCCACTCTTTAGTATGATGTTTTCTCTTTCCTCTTATCTCCAAGATCTTCTTACATACACTCCAACTATATTTTGTTTTCTCATATAGTGACCTTGTCACTTTTTATCTTAATTTCTCCAAAATGTATGCATAAATGAGGTTTCACCTTACCCTTCCAAACTCTTGATAACCCTTCAAAACCGCATAAAAACATTTTGAGACTTGTAATTAAATTCAATCAAAGGAAGAGTTTGAGCATACACATGTATAATATTTTCAATGATTGTTTAACAACCCATTGGCCACATGTGCACCACCTATGTACCTCTTTATCGACTAGGCACTATGACAAGCTCAATAGTTTCCCACCACCTTTAAAGCTGATTGTACACTACCAAGGAGACACAATGTAAAGCGTATCTAGCTCCAAGATTGATCTTTAGACCAATCTTTCGACGTATGTAGACCAAATGGTCCCAAAACTACAAAATTATCTTTTAAATTTCCCCAAATAAACTCTCATAAAATGGATGTAGAGAGCCGAAGAAGACACTCTCAAGGCTCCAAAATAATGTTAACCTTAAGTATATTTATACTAAGCAACTAGGGATTAGTGGTAGGAACATCTATTGTCAAGTGATCCTTAGGGGCCACACTACAAAAATGGGTAACTCTCAAGAGGTGCTAGTACTTTGTCTTCCTTGATTGTTGAAGTCCTTCCTTGTGTGTAACCAATGATACCAATGGTTAAGTTGGTGACTCAGATGCTAAGTTATGTCAAGTTTTATGCATTGGTCAGTGCCTTGGTTTTAAGACTTGGAGGAAGTTGTGGTTGGGCAAGTGGATTCTCACTTCTCTTGCATAATAGTGAATAAAAAACCTTTTGCTTCAAGACCTTTAATACTAGTGAAGTGGGGGAATGGTAATGCACCACAATTGTACTTTTAGCAAATGGTGTACATCCAACATTCTCACTTGTCCCAAGATCCATATTGTATGTAACATCAACATTTTCGGTAATTGTTCTAGTTGAGGTACAAACAATTGCTTAACATAATGAAACGAGCCAGATTAGTGTTTTGGTAGAGGGTTCAAGAGTAAGAAAGACATACAAAGTTGATGGATGGATTGAGCTTAGATAGGTATTGATAATTTGTTGAATATCTTATTAAAAACAACTAATCAAAGACTATTTCCTTAGTACTCGCTAATTAGTAATAGCTATTTACTAACAACTATCAAAGAATTAATTACTTAGTAATAGCTAACTCGTAACAAGATAATTAGTAATAACTAATTACTAACAAGTAACCAAGAACTAGCTACTTAATAAAAGGTGATTAGTAACAAGCTAATTAATAGTAGTTAATTAGTAATAGCTAATTACTAATAGCTAGTAATAGCTTATTCATAATAGTTAATTACTAATAGATAATTAGTAATAGCTACTTAATAATAGCCAATTCGTGATAGCTAATTCATAATAGCTAATTTGTACTAGATAATTCATAATAGCTAATTAGTAATAGCTAATTAGTAATACTTAATTAGTAATTGCTAGTTAGTAATAGCTAATTATTAATTTAGTGATAGCTAGTTACTGATAGCTAATTAGTAATAGCTAATTAGTGTTGGAGTTAGACGTCTGAGGAAGCACGCGAACAGCACAAGGAAGAAGAAGAAGCTTGGAGCACAACACAGACTGAATGTATTACTAGAGAATGTACAAAGATAAGTAGCCCATTAGGACAATAGGTGTATATGCAAGCCGGGGGAAAAGACCTCCTAAAGAGGGAAAAAAGTGCCCTGATGGTCCTAGAGTGTTCACACACATCACTACCTAAATATATCAACAAATCCCCCCTGGGAGTGATGCGGTGAACAAGGAGCTGGCACTCATGTATAAGGAAGTGCCAAGCTATGTGGAAATCACTCCACGAAAGGAAGTAAGCCCAAAGCTTTGCGGAAAGCTTCAAACTTCTCTGTAGGCAGAGCCTTCGTGAAAAGGTGTGCAATGTTCTCTTGCGTGGGCACATATGCCAAGCTGATCTCCCCAGCAGAGAACCTCTCCCTGACATAATGATAATGCACCTCAATGTGCTTAGTGCGAGCATGGAACACAGGGTTCCTCACAACTGCCAATGCACTCTGACTGTCAGTGAAGATGGTGGTGGCAGAGGACTAACCAACACCCAAATCAGCCATAAGGCATCTGAGCCACAGACACTCAACAGTAGCTGTGAAAGCTGCCCTATACTCAGCCTCACAATTGGAAGTGGCCACAGTAGGCTGCTTCTTGCTCAACCAAGATATACATGAGCTACCAAGCATGAAGCGAAATCCACTAGTGGACACACAAGTTTCATAGCAACCAGCCCAGTCTGAGTCAGAAAAAGCATGCAAATATGGTGGTAGTGATCCCCCCTTGGGATAAAACAGCCCAAGTAGCCTAGTACCACTCAAGTAGCGAAAGATGCGCTTAACTGCCTGCCAATGCTTGACCCCTGGGCAATGCATAAACCTGCTCATTTGTGAGACAGCAAACTGAATATCTGGCCGATAATGCATAAGTAAATCAGGCATCCAACAGCTTGCTGATAGAGGACAGCATCAAATGCATCTCCAACATCATGAAGACTCAATCGTAAACCTGTCTCCATAGGATGGCAATAGGCTTACAGTCTTCAAGGCCAAACCGCTGCAATAATGTGTCAATATATTTCGTTTGACACAAAGCCAATCCACCATCAACTTGCATAAACTGAATGCCCAAATAATGATGCAAATGCCCCAAATCATACATCTCAAATGAGGCATGCAAATCAGCCTTAAAATCAGCGATATGCCTCTCATGAGGACTAGTGAGCAACATGTCATCAACATAGACAACAATGATCAGAAGCACATCATTAGCATGCTTAACATATAAGGTGTTCTCAGTTGGACTGTTCACAAAACCATGTGCAATCAGATAGGCATGTATCTTTTCATACCAAGCACGTGGTGCTTGCTTTAAACCATATAATGCCTTCTTTAACCTGCACACCTGGTTTTCATGCCTTTTCTGCACAAAACCACGGGGCTGAAAAACATACACTTCTTCATGCAAGTCACCATTCATAAATGCAGTTTTTATGTCCAACTGATGTACATTCCAACCATGATGGACTGCAAGTGCACAAACGCTCCGAACAGTAGTCATACGACACGTGGGTGCAAAGGTCTCATCAAAATCAATGCCTCTTTCCTGTGCATAACCCTTTGCAACAAGCCTAGCCTTATACCGATCAACTGTACCATCATGTTTACACTTCAGCTTGTATACCCACTTAGTACCAATGGCTTTCTTGCCAGGAGGCAAGTCACATAAAGACCAAGTACCATTCTTCATTATAGCATCATATTCAGATTGCATAGCAGCCATCCAATTTTCTGAATTTTGTGCTTAATCAAAAGAAACATGCTCATTCTCATCACACAAACTAGACGCAGCCATAGCATAGCAACCTGATGCAAAGAAGGCACTATGAGACCCTAAACAAGTACGATATGACAAAGGTGCCTCTAATTTGCTATCACGCAAAGTCTGCACGTCCAGCCATTTTGGCATAGTTTTTGCCTCCTCAATATCAGCTCTCTCATCAACAAGTGCATCATGTAAATCTGCATCAGAAATGGGATGATCTGCATCATCACATGAAACCTGCAAAGGCTGAGAAGTTGCCTCATTAGGACCAGCAGTAGACCGTCCACCTGTAAAAAGAGGCATCAAAGTATCATACATGTCTTTGGAGCTAACAGATGTCTCCTTAGTACATGAAAGCAATGGCTGAATAGCATCTTCCACAAAAACAACATCACGGCTAACCAGAATGCATTTAGTTTGTGGATAATACAGATGATAGCCTTTACTTTCAGAACAGTACCCAACAAAAATACATTTTACTGCCTTATCATCGAATTTTCTACGCTGTTGTTCAGGCACTAGTGCATATGCCAAACAACCAAAAACCCGTAGATGAGCAACAGATGGCTTGCGATATGATAGCCTCAAGCCAGAAACTATGTGGTAAAGCCTGACTCTTGACCATACACCTCGGCATCTCCATGAGTGACCTATTCTTCCATTTAGCAACTCCATTCTGTTGAGGTGTATACGGCACTGTACACTAGTGTTTTATCCCACGTTCAGCCAGAAATGCATTAAAATCAGAAGACATATATTCCCCCCCTTGATCAGAACAAAGGGTGCCCATTTTACATGCTGACAGATTTTCAGCAAAAACCAAAAACTGTTTGAAGCACAAAAACACTTCGGACTTTGCCTTCAATGGATATACCCATGCATGCCTGGAAAAATCATCAAAGTAGCCCAAACTGAACCCTCTTTTGGAAAGGAGGAACACTGCATTTTGTCCAAAATACAGGTTTCACATACATGTTTTCTAGGTGCCTCAATCTTGGGCAAAGAAGACACCATATCAGATTTCTGCAGGCGTAGCAAACTAGCAAAATTCAGATGACCAAAGCATGCATGCCAAATCTTTGCATCTGACATAGCCTGAGAATCATGAACTGCACATGCCGAATCATTCACAGATCTTTCATAGTCTATGAGCTTATATAGACCACGACATAGAATGCCAGAAGCAATAATAATATCGCCATTTGACAGATCATGAACTGTACATCTATCATCAACAAATTTCACAACCAAGCCAATCTTGGCTAATGTAGAAACTGATAACAGATTCTTCTTGATCCCTAGCACAAATAAAGCATCTGACAAGGTGAAAGAATTACCATCAGCAGTAGTCAGAATGATCTTACCAACTCCCATAACAGGATAAGAGGAGTTGTTGGCACATGTGACAGTATTCCCTATAGGGGAAGGCTCGAGTGAAGAGAAGAAACTGTGCTGCGAGGTAATATGTTTGGTCACCCCACTGTCAAAGTACCAAACACCTGAGTCCACTGCAGACATGCACTGCTCATGAGAAGATGGGTCAAAACTGCAAACAGTAGTAAACGCCCATTCTTCTTCGTACACAAGATTAGTAGACTCTGTTTTTGGTGTAGAGGCTTCTACAACAACCATTCCAGCCTCCTTTTTCTTTGCCTCTTTTATAGCCAGTTTTGGACAGTTCTTTATGATATGATCATTCCCTTTACAATACTTGCCAAACAATTTCTGCTTTTCTGATTTCTTCTCATCTTTATCTTGGTTCTTCGAATGTGCAGCATTTGCAGATTTCTGCTTACTAGTAGAAGAGCTCCATTTTCCTTTGACCTTCTAACTAGCCAGAAAAGCTTGATTTGCAACACGCATAATGGACCTATTCTACCTGGACAGATCTTCCTGTAACAGAACAGAAACTAACTCCTCAAATGACAAGGCATTTGGATTGCCTTTCATAATCAATCGAAGAGTAGAAGCAAAACTCTGATATGAATCAGGAAGACCATTCAAAACAGTCTGCACAAGTGAGCTATCTGGTATAACCTCATCAGCAGAAATCAACTGTTCCTTCAAGTCTTTGATCTTTGTTAGAAAATTGTCCATAGAATCACCTTCATTCATGTGCTCACTCTCCAACTGTTTTCGGAGGTAAGCAACACGAGCCTCATTCCTAGCCTGGTACAATGTGGTAAGTGTATCCCAAGCATCCTTTGCTGCTCTGCAAGAGCGAATGTGAGGAATAATAGCACGTTTGACAGACAAAGCTATCAATGCATGTGCTTGAGCATCTCTTCCATCCCAACAAATTTGTTGTGCAGTAGGTGCAACAGAAACAGCAGCACGAACAGGAATCTGCAGAATATCATCTTGGACACCATCTCCGTCAGGTTCAACACGTGTATTTGCAGTACCTGTAGTTGCAGGTGTAAGAGGACGTCTTTCAACACCCTACACAATGTTCCACAGTCCTTTTGCAACCGATACATGTCGCATCATATAAGCCCATAATGGGTAGTTGGTACCATCCAACTTATCCTCAATAGCCAACAGACGGAATACATCACTGCTTTTAGCCATGGCCGGTGACTAAAATAGCATGATGCAAAAAATTGACTGTATCTCAAAATATTGAACGGAACTGCCCAAACAAGTTCTGCTAAACCTGTAGCAGACTTCGAGACGCTTATAGTGGCAAATTGAAACAGGTATATACCTTTGGCACAAAAAGACGAAATAGCCTACACAAGCGCTGTGATAGTGCATTCGGAGGCCGAAACGAGCTCAGATCGCGATTTTGGCACCACACAGCAAAGCTGTGTTGATCTCTAAAATGCCCTAAGTATGCTCACCAAATTTCATGCGAATCTGAGACTGCAAACGGAGGAGTGTCGACGATGCCCTAGATGAAGCGGCGACCTACTCTGATACCAATTGTTGGAGTTAGACGTCTGAGGAAGCACGCGAACAACACAAAGAAGAAGAAGAAGCTTGGAGCACAACACACAAGACTGAATGTATTACTAGAGAATGTACAAAGATAAGTAGCCCATTAGGGCAATAGGCATATATGCAACCCGGGGGGAAAAAACCTCCTAAAGAGGGAAAAAAGTGCCACGACAGTCCTAGAGTGTTCACACAGATCACTACCTAAATATATCAAGTAATAACAAATTTGTAATCGCTAATTAGTAATAGCTAATTCATAATAGCTAATTAGTAATAGCTAATGCTTAATTGTTAATTCATAATAACTAATTTATAATAGCTAATTAGTTATAGCTAATTGGTAATAGCTAATTAATAATAGCTAATTAGTAACAAATTAATTAGTTTCGCTATAGCCTTGACTTTTTCCTCATCTATTGATATTCCGTTCTTAGAAACAATATGACCTAAGATTTTACCTTGACACACCATGAACACACAATTTTCTCGGTTCAAACACACTCGATATTCTCTATATTTGTTGAAGATTTGTCTGAGCTCAGGGATGTGGTATCTTCTTTCTTGGGAATGAGCACATAAATCATCCACATATACTTCTAAGCTCTTTTGTAAGAATTCTTTGAAGACATGACACATGAGCATTTGGAATGTTGCAGGTGCATTTGTGACCCCAAATGGCATCACGCAAAATGCAAAAATTCCCCACTTAGTGGCAAATGCTGTTTTGTATTGATCTTCAGGGGCAATGGCTACTTGATTGTATCCTGAAAATCCATCAAGAAAGCTATAAACTTCCTTGCTTGCAACACGCTCCAATAAGTGTTCCATGATTGGAAACGGATAACTATCTCTGATCGTAGCAGCATTAACTTTTTTAAGGTTAATACACACTTGCAACTTCCCATTCTTCTTGGGCACCACTGCAATGGGGACACCCATTCAGTATGCTCAATCTCATAGATGAATCCAACTTCAATCAACCTATCAATTTCTTCTTTTATTTTGGCTGCATACGTATCATTATATGTGTAGGGCTTCTGTTTGGTGGGCTTGGTGTTAACAGTCATGGGGATCGTATGAGAGCAAATTTTCGGATCCACTCCCTTCAAGTCTCTATAGTGCCATGCAAACGCGTCCCTATATTCCCTTAATAGAGCTACAAGCTCCATTTCTTCTTTTGCACTTAGTTCGTCTCCTATGTATGTACATCGCTCTTCATTCTCTTCAATGGTTACCACAATTTTTTTGGTTTTCTCTTTATTATCATAAGCTTCTCCTATGATGGCCTCTCTCTTAGGCATTCGTACCAAAATTTTTTGGTCTTCAACCCCATATTTCTTGAAGTTTTCTCGTACTTCAAACAATGATTCCTCCTCTTCTTGTTTCACTACTTTTCTTTTCTTTTTCTTTTGACTACCCTCACTTCCATCCTTTGAATTCATTGTTTTAATGCTTGTGAGAGGTTCTTCTTCCTTTTGGGTATATACTTCTATGTCTTCTAAATAGTGCTTTTTTGAGTCAAAGTAAGTATCCATTACAATGGACTCTAGATCGTCGTCATCCTCTTCTTCTTCTATGACTTCAGTGGGATCGCATTCTTCTAGCAAGGGCTGACACATGAGCACTGAGATATCATAACCCTCCTCATCACAATGAGGTGTCCACTGTTCCTCATTGACAACAATGTCCATGGTGGCTAAGATTTTTGGCTAGCCAGAAGGCTCAAATTCCTCATCTGGAAAGATCATCAGGGTGTAGGCCGGGTCTCTAACTAGTCTATCTTCTGGGGAAGTTCCTTCTTCTCTTGCCTTTAAGTATTTTTCCTCTTCCTCTAGGACCTTGCACATCCACAAATAAGTATCTTCATGCAACCAAGATGGGTCAGGAGAACTTCTAGAATGCGCAAAGATTCAATCTTCTTTTGCTTTGTGGATAGGATTCCATTGTAGGGGTGGTACATCTATGAAGGTTTAATCCTTCAAATTGACCTTGGTGGTTACCCCTAAGTGTTGTAAGTACAATTAGTTGGTTCCCCAATCCTGTACTATTTGCAATTTTCATAGGAAGGGCCTTCCCAGGATCATCTCATAGACATTAATTTTTTCAAAGTCACATATAGCAAATGTATGTTCAAACTCTACAGCACAAGTGGTTAGAGTTATCCCTTCTAGCAATCCTAGAGGTCTTTCAAAATGACCGTTTGCCATTTGAATCTTCATTCTAGTTGGTCTTAATGTGGGTTTGCCCCATCGCTTCCACAAGAGGTTGTCACAATAGCAACACCAGCACCTGAATCTACGATCGCTTTGGTTGTGTAACCTTGGTAGGTGATTGGAAGATAAGTATTACCTTCTTCACCTTCACTCATGTCCCCTATTTTGTCTAGAGGTATCTCTAGTACTTTCTGCTTAGAGCATCCTTTTGGCATATTGGAATCAAGTTCTGGGACCTGATCCTTCACATGGTTCCATAGCTCGGGTTTTACTTTTGGCAGCTCTTCTACAGTGAGATGACACTAAACCTTAGTGTTCTTCATGACGTCAGTGTTTCTTGGAACCACTGAGTCTTCATTTCTTATCAATATTGGGAGAGCTCTGATATGAAGAGATTCAGATTCCCATGGGCTTGTGAATTGAGGAAACTGTTGTAAAGAAATAGATTCAAATAGATTCAAAATCTAATCTTTCATCTTCTTGTTGCTCTGCTTGGTCTCCATAAATAGATGGAATGTCTTGGGGAAATTGGTCATGAAGGTCATCAATCTCATGAATAGGAGGGGGATTACCCTTCTCCTTGGCCCATTTCTCCTCTTGTATTTCCCGCAAGAACTCTTGAGAGTATTCTTGAATTGAAAGAGGTGTTCCAACATGCGTGGAATTAGGAACATAAACTCATGTCAGTGGTGAGCTTTCTCTTTCAACAACTGGTTGAGCCTGTGGAGGTAAAGAAACTTGCGGTTTGTTTACCAACTGCTCTAATCTTTCTAGTAATCCATGAAAATGCAAATCTGGTTTGAGAGAGTTTGTTTGATTGAACTTTTGACTAGTCTCGAGCATAGCTTGAGCTAGTTCTACCATTTTCATGCACATTTTTGTCCGTTCAATCTCTAAATCTGCTCTAGGGTAACTCTTGTCTAGGTTTGCAGTTGTTGGCCCTTCTTGAAGACGAGACTGGTAGGCCTTGAACATCATGTCCAAACTTTCTAGGGTTGGATCTGGAAGAACAGACCCTGGTTGTGGTCTATTTACAAGGGGTGGCAGGGTGGGATGAGGTGGTGTGGATGGAGTTTCAGCATGAGAGGGACTTTGAGATGCAATGTCTTCTATCTTTGTTTTTGCTTTTTTCAGGCTTCCTTATAGTTCTGATAACTTTTTATTCCACTTGTGATTGGCCTTCTCCCTAGTATCCTTCCAAGTTCTTGTTTTTCACTTACTAGGCTCTCCTGATTCACTTGACTCTGATTGTTCAGCTGACTTATCCTGTTTTGAGGCTTGTGCTCTAGTGACTGCTTGTATAGGAGCCACATTACTACTATTGGCACTTGAATCCACCACTAAGCCTACCGCATTAATCGGTGTCACCTTGGGCACACTAGAGGGGTTCCTGGGACACTCTCTCAGAAGATGCTCCTTGCCGCACTCAGGACAAAAGCCTTGTATTGTGATGTTTTGTCCTTGTCTCGGAGATGGTGGATGGGGAGATTCACGAATGAAATGGTCACCTTGACATCTAAAACATGGTCCTCTAGGGCTTTGTGGTCTTACTTGTTTTACTTGGGGCCTAGGGTTAGGATTCCTATGCATGACATTGGAGTATTCGGGCTCCCAATTTTGTTCCATAGGTGGCGCCTCATAGTGATATGGATAAGTCTCACTATGCTCAGGTGACTTTGTGTAATAAGCTTGTGGGCTACCTTCATAGGAGTAGTCAGAATTCTGAGCATGAGAGTCATTTTCTGAAACCAATGGAGTTAGTGGCACCAATGCTCTATTAAGGTTCTCTTCTACCACTGCATACTTAATTGGAATCACATTGGCATGGGCTGGTGGTTGGTTTCCTAGAACCGGTTGTGGCCTATATGTTGCATGATATTGCTGTTGTGGTCTATAATATGGCTATTGGTATTGGTTCTGATACCTACCCTGTGGGTAAGGTTGTTGATAATTGTGTCTAACAGCCTGCCTTTTGTAAGGACAATCTTGAGCCGTGTGGTTCGTGTATTTTCTCTCAATAGTGCAATATGGAGCATTCCTTTCTCTAATGTTTTGGTTTTGCATTAGGCATACGTTAGCCATGTGGTCCCCTCCGCAAGTATAACAGCGATTCAATGATATGACTCTTGGTGTTTGTCTATTTTGGCCTCCTAGCTTCTTGGCCACTTGCTCAGCTATCTCATCTATTTCCATGGAGATTCTCAAAGTATGACTAGTAGAACTGTCAGAATCCTCATAGGGTTTGGGTGGTCCTAATTCCTCACCCAAGTTGTCTTCTATGTCAATGCACATTCGCACACACTCTTCTATGGATCTAGGCTCTTTCAAGTACACATATGATCTTAACTTTGTGCTTAGTAAGCCATCTAAAAACAAGGCCACTTGTTTGGCCAGTGTGGGTAATTCCGGAAGAGGGCATCTTTCTATGTACTGTCTGAACCTTCTTCCTGCTAGTCGCACTATTTCTTGGGGTGTTTGCTTGAAGCTGTGGATCAAGGATGATGTGTTATGCCTGATACCACTTTTGGAAAATTCTACAATGAATTCATCTAGCAGTTGACCTATATCTCGATAGTTGGGACTCTTTAGTGGTTGAAACCAAGCGAAGCCAGTGCCCTTGAGAGTCAAACCAAATGCCTGGAACTGGGTGAACAAGTCCTTAACTTGTTCAGCTCTTAACACTTGTTTGAACTCAACCATATGGTCATAAGGATTTCTTGAACCATCAAAGTAATTTTTCATTGTCTTTACCACTTGAGAGGGTCTAAGGGTTCTTGGGTACTCTCGAGATCAAGGCAATGGAAAATCATGATCATTTCTTTGTTGCCTTTGTGCTTGATGTCTCTCTCTTTCAGGTCTTTGATTTTCAAATCGTGATCTATTTCTGCCCATAGTGTGTGTAAAATTGACTATAGGTCTCTCTCTTGTTCGTTCTCATTATGCTTCATGAGCTTTGGATGATCCTAGGCCTTGAAGGCCATGGGACACATGAGATCTTGGTGGAGGAAAAATTGATTCACCTTGCCAAGTGTATGCATGCCTATCATGTTCTGTTACCAAGAACATTTTCCCTGACATGTTATCCAAGTAGACAAATTTGCCTGGAGTCTCCGGATCCTTGAACTCGTAGATGATGACTATGCCCAATTGGCTAGGCTGATCTGGCTTGAATCTCCAAAAGGCTTCCTCTGTTTCTCTATTTAAGAATAGTTCTATGCTTTTTTTGTCTTAGGGAACCCATTCTGGCGTGATCACTCTGGTCAAGACAGATTTGCCTCGAGGAGACTTGGGTTCTCGTTCTATATCTCCTTGCTCTAGGTCTCCTATCTCACTCTCAGGAATGATGTTTCCAAACTCATTTGCCCTGTCTGGTAAGTTGGTGACCACATACATGGTTCCTTCCTTATCAATGTATGACCCTTCTTCGAACTTGACCACTGGGTGTTCAAGTCCAAAGGGTTGATCTGGATTTTTGAGTTGGACCACTGATCGCCTTAGGCCATCCTCATAGATGCGAGCACCTAATCGGTTGGTCCGAACATATTCCAACTATGTCTTATATGGACCTTCTGGTGTTTGCAGATAGGCAGTGCCTGAGTTACCTACAAGTTTCCTCATGCTAAAGGACATTTCTGAATCACTTGTGACTGAACTTAGTACATAAGGATAACCACTTCGTTGTTGTGCCCAAGACTTAGCTGTATGGTTGACACTTCCCTCAAAAGATCTAATGCTTTGTCTATCCTTGTCTAGGTGTCTACCAGATCTCAGGTTCATAAGCTTTGCCTTCTACTCCCAAAATTCTCCTTGGGATTGCTCAAAACCCTTTGGAGCCCCCTTGGTTTCCTAGTCCCACTTGAAGGTCAACTTCAAGTTAGCCTATCTAAAAATCAATGCATTATTCTTATAAAAAAGTTATGTCAAATCAGGCTCCTGGAGGTCAAAACAGGGAAACAAGACCTTCTGGAAAAATCAGGATTTTGTTTGAAAATCGCGATTTTGAAAGTCTAAAAATTGCAATGCTAAGCACTTGCAAAAATCACAATTTTGAGGGATCATGAAAATCGCACGATGCTAAGCAATCATAAAAATCACGATTTTGTGAAATCATGAAAATCACGATGCTGAGCACTGATGAAAATCACGATTTTGAGCAAATCCCAAAAAATTTTGATTGAAAATCGTGAAAAACACGATTTTGAGTGAGAATCATGAAAAACACGATTTTGAGTGAGAATCGTAAAAAACACAATTTTGAGTATGATCAGAAAATCGTGATTTTGAATGAAAATCGTGTTTTCTCAAAATCGTGTTTTTGACAAGAAAATCGCGATTTTAAATGAAAATCGTGTTTTTGGCCTGAAATCGCGATTTTGAGAATGACAAAAAAATTGCGATTTTGATTGAAAATCGTGTTTTGTGAAAATTGTGTTCTAAAAATCGCGATTTTAAGAATGACCAAAAAATCACGATTTTGATTGAAAATCGTGTTTTGTGAAAATCGTGTTCTGAAAATCACGATTTTGTACCTTAGTGGAAATTGTGTTTTCTAAAAATCGTGAAAATCGTGATTTTAGATGAAAGTCGTGTTTTTGAAAATCGTGATTTTGGAGTCAACTGAGAATCGTGTTTTCCTAAAATCGTCTTTTTGGCTCAAAATCGTAATTTTGAGAATCTTAGAGAATCGCGATTTTGAGCACAACCAGAGAATCGCGATTCTGAGAATGACCCCAGAATCATGTTCTTTTCAAAAAGCTTTTAGGCAGGAAATAGAAAATCGCATTTTTTTGGAAAAAATTTGAATTTTATGAAAATCGCAATTTTCAATTAGAATCGTGTTTTTTGGTGGGAAATCCACATTTCTGAGCACCGAGCAATGGGGAGCTCCGTATGTGTAGAAAATCATGAAAAAACACAGACGCTTGCTCTCCCTTGCACTTCCTAACTCTTTCTCATACAATAATGCATGAAAAATGGTATGAAAATGGTGAAAATGCCCTAAAAAACAAGAAATTCCTATGAAGATGAAGATGGAATAAGATGGAGATGGCGATGATCATGAAGATGAAGAAGAAAAATCAGAAAATGAACAGAAATGACAGTTTTTTTACCTTCCAACGTCGCAAATCTACGATCTTACCATCACAATGCTCGTCCTTGAGGCTCTCTCCCCGGCAATGGTGCCAAAATTTGGTGTAGCTCAAGCGTAAGCACCACCTCCTTTACTTGTCAATCCGTGGAGATGTGAGGACCGGTATGAAGACCATGAGCGAGTGAAGGCACAAGTGCATGAGTGAAAGCCCACAAGCATGCACACACACACGCACAAGGCAAGATCAAAGAGAGGAACAATGGAAAGCTTTCTATTGCAAATGAACTCTCTTACAAAAGCTCTGTTCTCTAACAAGCTAACCTCAAAAATGAGCTCTCTAGCTCTTTTTATAGTTTTTTGACTAGTTTTGGCCCTGTCCAGACCTAGTGTTCGGCCTAGTTAAAAATGAGGTTCCAGGGCTTATTTGAGGGCTCAAACAAAGTCTAGAAATTATGAAAATTGGTAGGATGATACTTCTAATACTCTTCAAGTTTGAGGACTCATCGGCTTGAACAAAATGGAGTCACAAAAATAGAAAATGGTATTTACAATGGTTTTCAGTGATGAAAATCACTGTTTTGTAGGATATTCTTCTAAAAATTTGGCATGTACTTCTTGGAGCTCCCTAGCTGCTCCTCCTTCTTGTATGTCCACTTCTTTGATGCGCTTACATGCTTTGTGATTGACCTTGAGTTCCAACAGCTGTCAATGAAGAACAATGGAGACCTCATTGTGATGAGGAGGGTTATGAAATCTCTATGTTCATGTGTGAGCCCTTGCTAGAAGAGTGTGATCCTAGTGAGGTCGTGGAAGAAGAGGAGAACGACGATGATCTAGAATCCATTGTGATGGACACTTACTTTGACTCAGAGGAGCACTATCTAGAAGACATAGGGCTGTTTAACCAAAAAGAAGAAGAACCTCTCACAAGCATTAAAACAATAATTTCAAAGGATGGAAGTGAAGGAAGTCAAAAGAAAAAGAAAAGAAAAGTAGTGAAACAAGAAGAGGAGGAATCATTGTTTGAAGTACCAGAAAATTTCAACAAATATGAAGTGGAAGACCGAAAAGTTTTGGTACGAATGCCTAAGAGAGAAGCCATTATAGGAGAAGCATATGACAATAAAGAAAAGACCAAAAAGATTGTAGTGACCATTGAAGAGAACGAAGAGAGATGTACGTACATAGGAGATGACCAAAGTGCAAAAGAAGAAGTAGAGCTTGTAGCTCTATTAAGGGAATATAGGGACATGTTTGGATGGCACCATAGAGATTTGAAGGGAGTAGATCCAAAAATTTGCTCTCATAGGATCCCCATGAGTGCTGATGCCAAACCCACCAAACAAGAGCCCTACACATATAATGACACTTATGCAGCTAAAATAAAAGAAGAAATAGACACGCTGATTGAAGCTGGATTTATCTATGAGATTGAGCATACTAAATGGGTGTCCCCCATTATAGTGGTGCCCAAAGAGAACGGAAAATTGGGAGTGTGTATTAACCTTAAAAAAGTTAATGCCACTACGATAAGAGATAGATATCCACTTCCAATCACCAAACATCTATTGGAGCGTGTTGCAGGCAAGGAAGTGTATAGCTTCCTTGATGGATTTTCAGGCTACAACCAAGTAGCCATTGCCCCAAAAGAACAACACAAAATAGCTTTTGCCACAGAGTGGGGAATCTTTGCATTTTGTGTGATGGGGCTCACCAATGCACCTGCAACATTCCAAAGGCTCATGTGTCATGTCTTCAAAGAGTTATTGCGAAAGAGCCTAGAAGTATATGTGGATGATTTATGTGCTCATTCCCAAGAGAGAAGATACCACATCCCTGAGCTCAGACAGATTTTCAACAAGTGTAAAGAATATCGAGTGTGTCTGAACCCAAAGAAGTGTGTGTTCATGGTACGACAAGATAAAATCTTAGGTCACATTGTTTCTAGGAATGGAATATCAATAGATGAGGACAAAGTAAGAGCCATAGCGGAGCTGCCCAGGGCAAGGAATGTTAAAGAGGTACAAGCTTTTATGGGCCATTGTGGATATTATCACAGGTTCATCCACATGTAGGCAATCATAGCCAAACCTCTTTATGCCTTGCTAACAAACTTTGAGTGGAACGATGAATGCGAAAATTCCTTCAATGAACTAAAAAGATGTTTGTGCACATCACCAATACTAACCACTATTGATTGGAATAAACCATTCCATGTCCACGTGGATGCATCCAATTATGCAATAGGATGTGTGATGTCACAACCAATAGGTGAAGGAAATTTAGATTTGCCTATATCATATGCTAGCAGGCAATTAAATGCTGCTGAACAAAACTATACTACAACTAAAAGAGAAGGCTTAGGCATGGTATATGCTGTGAAGAAGTTTAGACACTACCTATTGGTGAATAAGTTCAAGTTTTTTTTACTGATCATCAAGCCTTATTGTATTTGGTCAATAAACCTTGCAACACAGGACGCCTAGTAAGATGGTTCCTCTTACTAATGGAATATGACTTTGAAATTGTTGTTAGGAAAGGTAGAACCCATCTCAAGGCAGATCACCTTTCTTGCATCACTTCAAGAGAGTCAGTGCAAGGAGTGTCCGATGAACTGCCTAATGCTTATCTATTCAATTTAGAAGTTGTTCCTAAATGGGCAAATAAGTTGGTACCAGTTCTAACCTTCGGCCCTATAAATAAAAATGTGAAAATGAATAAAGAAGAAATTGTAAAATCATAAATATATCAAATATTGGAAGGAAGTATGTACAAACAAGATACAGAGGGTGTATTAGCTTGTCGTGTCGAGGACGATGAAGATAGTAGCTGGTTGCAACAAGCCCATGAAGGAGTGCTAGGAAATCACTATTCTAAACAACGAACATTGCAAAATCTAAAATGTTTAGGAGTGTATTGGCCTAGTATGGACAAATAAATTCATAAGTGGATTAAGAATTTTCCAATCTGTCAAGAGAGCCCCCCGTGGAGCATGCCACTCTTTATCACGTATCGTTAATTTCATATTGGAGTGCTCCATTGGTAGAATTTATGAGATCAGGAACACTACCTAGCAAGGCTAGTCTAAGAAGAAAATGAAGCATGGAGGACTATGCCTTATTAGGGGACAACCTATATCGAAGAGGCAAAGATGGTTACCTAAGACTATGCATTCATGAATCAAACTACTTGAAAGTCTTAGAAACTGCACATAGCGGTGTTGCATGCGGACACTTTGGGCCTGGCCGAGTAATTACGTCCATTCTATTCTCAGGACTTTGGTGGCCCACTCTTCATATGGATGCACATACTTATGTGAAGAAATGTGACACATGCCAACATGCACAATATCTGATAAGAAAAAATGAGATGGCTTTGAGACCAATGATGGGAGGATGTGCATTCTGGAAGTGGGGTATAGACTTTGTTGGTCCCATTAACCCCCCAGCTAGAAACTCCCATGCAGAGTACATTATTGTAGCCATAGATTACCTCACAAAATGGGTGAAAGTAAAACCCACAACCAAGAATGATGCTCAAACGACGGCTAAGTTCTTATTTGAGAATGTGTTCACTAGATATGGGTTACCAATAGAGTTAGTAAGTGATAGAGGTACGCAC
This sequence comes from Ceratopteris richardii, assembly GCA_020310875.1. Classification (NCBI taxonomy): domain Eukaryota; kingdom Viridiplantae; phylum Streptophyta; class Polypodiopsida; order Polypodiales; family Pteridaceae; genus Ceratopteris; species Ceratopteris richardii. The sequence continues at coordinate 183,824,835 of CM035416.1, forward strand.
TTCTTGAACGAAGTTATTGAAAACCTTCTCCAAGAATTCTTGGTAATACATAAGAAGTCTGCCCCCTATCATCCACAAGCTAACGGACAAGTCGAGAGCATGAATAAGATCCTATGTAACATATTGACAAATTTGGTAAATAATAAACGCTCTGATCGGGACAAACAACTTCATCATGTTGTTTGGGCTTATCGAGTTGCCTACAAAATGGTACTCAATGTCACCCCATTTCAGATGGTCTTTGGACATAATGTTGTGCCACCATTGGACTTCTTAATCCCAGTAGTAAAAGTGGCACAAGAGCATGAGTGGAATGAACATGAATTTTCCTCTAGGATCTTTGATCTACAACGCTTAGGTGAAACGAGGCTACGAGCGGCAGCAGGCATCTATGCTGCAAAAAAAGACAGAAGGCATACTTTGATGCACACATCAAGGATAAAGGATTGAAAGAAGGAGATCTAGTGTTTGTTTATACACTAAAGCAGCATGCCCGAAAACTGGAGAAACGAGGATATGGACCCATGATCATTAATAGAATTTCCACTAGCGGTGCAGTTCAATTGGCCACTCTAGAAGGTGACATCTTGCCAAACTATAATAGTGGATGTCGAGTCAAGCTGTATCAAGAACCTCTTATAGAGGATATGTTAATGAGACTCAACACAGCTAAGAAGCGAAAAAAAGAAGCATTGAGGGTTAGAGAAGAAGCACAGGTAGAGGCTATAGAGCACATTAGACAAAATAAGTTAAGGCGACTAGGCCTAGATGTTAGCCCGAAAGCTTAGACAAAATAAGTTAAGGCGACTAGGCCTAGATGTTAGCCCGAAAGCCACAAAATATCACATGGACGTGTGCCGAAAATCGGGCGTAATTACTTCTCGCATAATCGTTCGACGCCCCTTTGTGACTGTGGAGGTAGAACGAGGAAAGAGTGTAAGGACTATGAGAGCCTTGGTTGACTCAGGGGTAGCAACTAGTGCAGTTAGACTTTCATATTTCCAAGAACTACAACTGAACATCAAGCCCATAGAAGCCTATGGGTTTGGGAGGAGTGGAAACCCCTTGTTTGGGCGAGGTGGAACTTCACATCTACCTTCAAGATGTTCCAATGAAAGTCAAAATGCTAGTGTGTCATGATGAGGACCTTACAAAGCCACTTGTCTTGGGTCTAGATTGGAATTATGACCATGCAGTCAACTTGAACCTCAGAAGTCAACTTCTTCAAGTTTGGGTACATGGACAATGCATTACATTAGAATTAGAGAATTGCATGCTCACAGATCATGGCACCACACACTTTCTTAGTTCCTGTAAGGCTAATCTTCACGAAGGAGATGTTGTATGTGTCAAAAGATCTATGATCCAGAAGGACTCAATCATGGAAGGATAGTCACAAAGGCAAGCAGACCCTCCTTCTTTTTCGAAGAGTAAAGCATCCATAGTAGTAGCAGACCCTCCTTCTTTTTCGAAGAGTAAAGCATCCATAGTAGTTCAACCTCAAAAGCAAGCGAAACAGTACAAGACAACTGGTATATCAAATAGACAAAGAGCCTTCAAGAGTAAAGTAGTTCCGGGCATAAAGCAGATCTGGGTACGAAAGGGAGAGCAACCACTAGCCATGCCAACACAATTCCCACCCAGGCAAGCCAACCATGGGAAGACAAGAACCAAGCAACCAGGACCAACTCAACCAAAAGGTCTTCGACAAATTTGGGTACCAAAAAAATTAGCTGCAGCTCCACAAGGGCGATTACATATGTGGGTTCCCAAAGCACTCTTACATGCACAAAGGCCTATGCTGTCCACCATGCAAAAGGTCTCAACAAATAAGCAAAGGAGAGAAAAGAGTAAGAACCGAGCACAAGAACAAAAGAAGATAAACTCAACCCTTTGGAAAAATTAAGAAGAAAATAATCAAGGATATGGGTTTGGAAGCCAAAAGTACCAGTAACTTCCACAGAACCAAAGAACCAACCACGTTGGACACCAAGTTTTAGCAACCATCCAAAGAGGAAGAGGTCAGAGGTGATCTCTATAAGGCCAACTACTATTCTAAAATGGATTCCTATAGGGAGGATTACATCATTTCAAGATCCAATCGCCACCTCCAAACAAAGATTGCATCAAATCTGCAAGTAACATCAGAAGTCTCAACCAACAACCATGTGCCTTTGGCATAACCTTGTCTTTTGCACCATTTAGGTCATGCATTTCAAAAGTATGCATTAATATAGGGCCACATTACACAACCATGCATAGACACCATTGAGAAATCCCACGCACATGAGACACACTTGCCATATAAAAATATTTTATTGATACTAACCTCTTTCTTCTTGTGTTATGCCATTGCGAAAAAAAAAAGAAAGAAGAAGAAGAAGAAAGAAAGAAAAAAAGAGAGGGACAAGATTGTGTGCTTGAAGAATCTCATAAAGTGAACCATCAGAAAGGACATCCAACAACAAAGACAAGCCAATGGTCACTCACCATGATGGAAGTACAACACGGAGAGATGAAGATCGACGGACCTTTCACCATGGTAAGAATTGTATGCTTCAACAACACTATAACCATGATCGATTAGGAAACCTCTTCGTCTCCATACCCTTGAGCACTTATCTCAAGACCCAACTTCTTGCACCATAATTCTTCCAATGCAGTTCCCAAGTATGCATGCATAGGGCTACATTACAAGGACGTGCACAAGGCACATTCTTCTACCAACCCATGCACTAATGCACTTACCCATCAGTCATTATGGGTCACAAGTACTTGGCATGAAAACTAGGGAAGCCATCTTTGACAAATAGAGGACATCAAGGTGACACCAACATGAGCAAGGAAGCAATCCACTGCCGAAAGCTACTCACAATCAACTGTGATAACCTCTTTTGAGAAGCTCACAATTTCTGACAGCTCAACAATACACTCTCATGCTAGAATCAAGGAAAAAGTATATATAGAGGGACTAAACATGAAGAATGGGATCTGCGACCCCGCTATAAGTGGAAGATGGACCGCTCTGATGGAGACATGAGGAACTCTACCTCTCAAAGTACTACATGGAACAACCACTACAACAAGGGTCTCTCAGGGACGACAGACTCAAGAGGGGGGGAGTGTTGATAGTTAGGCATAGAAGCACATCAAGGAAGTGGACACATAAGAAGAAGGAGCATGTAGGGAGCTCCAAGAAGCACATGTCAAATTTTCAAAAGAAATCCCTACAAAAATTGTGATTTTTATCACTAAAAGCCATTATAAATACCATTTTCCATTTTTTAAACTCCATTTTGTTCAATCCAAGGAGTCCTTGAGCTTGAGGAGTATTAGAAGTATCACCCTACCAATTTTCATAATTTTTAGACTCCGTTTGAGCCCCAAATAAGCCCTAGAACCTAATTTTTAATTAGGCTGGAGACTAGGTCTGGACAGGGCCAAAACCACTCAAAAGACTATAAAAAAGGTTGGAGAGCTCATTTTTGGGGCTAGCTTGTTGTAGATTTGAGCTCTGTAAGCGAGTTCTCTTGTAATCAAAGATCTTCCATTGTTCCACTCTTTGCTCTTACTTTGTGTGCACGTGTGTGTATGTGTGTGTATGCTTGTGTGCTTTCACTCATGCACTTGTGCCTTCACTTGCTTACGGTCTTCATACTTATCCTCACGTCTCCACAGATTGACATTTATGAGGTGAATCTCCTCACGTTTGTAATCACCATTGTGCTAGAGTGACGCTTAGTTATGCCTTAGTTATGCCTAAGTTCTATGCCTTAGTCGATGCCTTGGAGTAAGCCGAAGGAGTAAATGTAGGTGTAAATGTAGGTTTTGGTTCTAGAACTGGAACTGGAATAGAAACCGGAATCGGAACTGAAACTAAAACTGAAACTAAAAACGGAAATGGAAACACAAACTGGAGCCGGAGCCAAAATTGGAATCGAATCGCGAACAGAGAACATCGAAATGGAGATCAATTCGCCAAAACGAACAAAAACAGATTCCTCCATGGTGATGCGTGCAAGGCTCTGATACCACTGTTATCAGGATCTTGCTCACACACACTCAGAGGTTGCAAACACAGAAAACACACAGAAAAATAGAGACACCAAGAGACGAGACTGAATGCAGTATTGGGTGCAATCTCCCCCCATGCATTCTGTTTTGACAGTCCACAGAGTGCATGTATTTATAGGAATTTTTTATTACGTTGAAAAGAGTGGTTACATAAGAGCGGCTTCGAAAAGCATGCCTAAAACTAAAAGTTGGTGACTTTTGTAGAAAGCCTTTTCTTTTAATATCAGAAATTGCGGTCTACAATGACCCTTATTTTAACCACTATTTTCTAACTATTTCTAACAATAGAACCTTCTACGCGGATTTATTTACAAACTAAGTTATAAATCAGATTTATTGATGTCTGCCCTAAAGTCGGATTATTGATGTCCGCCCTTTCACGCTTTCACGCCCTCACGAACCTTCAGCTGCTATATCAAAAACACCAAAAACACATTAATACATTAATAAATTAACACTCCAACAATGCATTATTCAACATATTCCATAAGTTATAACAAAAACTATCTTTGCACCAATGAATCTCTAAACTAAGAGCTCAAAAGAGATTTGAAGATATTTTCAATCTTCAGTTATCTTAGGGTTGCATAAAGAAAATATGATAGTCTATATATTGCACTTTTTGATGTTCCAAACTTCAAAAACTCTTTGTCAACTCTCACGAAAACTTGAAGATCTCTTTCTTGGAAATGTAGAGATACTTAGAACACACCAATAGGAGGTGTGTACCTTAAGATATAAACAAAACAAACATTTATTATCAACTTCATGTTCACATGCATCACTATTGCTCTATATTTTGCATTTTTGACAACCTACCATTGGAAATTTGGACTTTTTCCTTCTAGAACTTGTAGATGCCTTTTCACGCTACGAGGAACACTTGTTATCACCTCAATCCGATCTCTAAAACTAAAGTTACAACAAAAAATGTGACCTATTGTCCAAGTGATTATAGATTCGACTTTCTACATCAACCTACATTTGTCACATTTTTGGTAGATTAAAACTTTCAACTAGTTTCTATTTAAATTTGTAGCCCTCTATGTTAGCTACACATAAAACTTTAAATCCTATGAATTTGAGCTTTTTAGCTCCAATCATGGCCGAAATACCGAGCATCTCTCAAGAGGGTGCCGACCTGCACATTCACCTCTTGTGCCCTAAGCTTCCATTGAAGCTCTTTGCATACAAATCTTCAACATTATTTAGTACCAATGAAGGGATTTGGTGGGCTGAACAAGAGGATCTAGGAGCAGATGGAGGGGAGAGAGAGAGAGAGAGAGAGAGAGAGAGAAGATGCGCACATGTGTGGGAGCCTCGAAATCCACATAACCATGTTCTTGAGGCGATGCTCTATAATTGATATATGTATATGAATAAAGGGGTAAGGTTACATGTTCATGTATGGTCATCAATGAATGTGACATAAAACCCTGCAACCTCCCATGGATATGGTCTTTTGAGCACCCCAAACACCTATAATGAACTATCTCTAGTACATTCCCACTAACATGCTTGTCATGTGGAAACGATGCTATTAACTATTTATCAAATGGTATGGTTGACATACCTTTTGAATCTATGCAAATGTAAATCTTTTTAGCCCGTTGAAGCTCCTTTGAGTGCATCAACTTGAGCCTCTGTAAATTTGTATGTCCAATATGTTTGTGCCATATCTCTATGTCAACAATAGCACATGCAGTTTTAGCAAACATGGCTGCATTCATTTCAAGAATCTTCACATTGAATGTAGAAATCCTACCAACTTTGTTCCCTTTGGTGAGCACCCTTCCATTTCTTTTGTAGTTTTCTAGATATAAACCATTAGAATTGAACCTAACTCGTGATTCCTAGTCAACCATTTGTCCAATAGAAACTAGGTTCTTAGTTATATAAGGAACATGTAGTACATCGGTAAGATGTTTTAATTTCCCATCTTGTAATCTCTTCTTAGAAGACATGGTTTTTGTGTCAACGTCTAAGATCAAACTTCTCCAACTGGTCATACGAAAATGTACAATAATGTACTGCGGCTTGGCTCTCACTCCATGGATGTAAAGAACTTTGGTATGCTAAACATCAACTCTATCAGAGATAGAAATGGTGCCTAAGATCTCTACATAAAAGAATATATCAAATCCCTTTTAAAGCCTCAGTCAAATGAAAGAAGAGCTCTAATTCTCAGTTTCCTTGAATTCTCTCGCATATGGCATTAAGAAGGGCTGTCTGCGTATGGGCAATCCTGACTAATGAACTCATGAAAGACCAGGTTCTATGTATATGGAATTGAGATAGCTTTCGAGATGCTGTATAGATTTGGGTCGTGCCTTGCAGCAGGATAATCATGTACGGACGAAAACACTTCCAAATCCTTGCTTCAATCTATCCCCTATCTAGAAGAGGTATTATTTGCAAAGGATATCAAGGTTTTCAGGGTATTTCATGTGTAGAAAGGAAGTCAACGTGCATAGTAGATAAACTTGAGATTTTCAGCTCCCACAATGAATAGGAGTTCAGGTTATAGTGTTCTTTCCAGTTACTCGTCTCATATCCATCAAGTATATATATTTGGAGAGTGATTTGGATAGTTATTAGTCTCATGGCCATCAAGTATAAAAATTTGGAGATTGCGTAGTGGACTCCTTGAACAAAATAAGAAGATATCATAGGAAGAAAGATTGTGTAAGGAAGCTATGGTGTTAATATTTTTCTTTTTCTGTTAACAAAAAGTATGGAAAATGTGCGCTAGGCTCCTTGTCGATGATGTCGGTAGAAGATGATGTGGATCCCCTGCCTTCGCGATGACAAGATCCTCCATAAACTTTCTGCCCTTTCCCTTAACTCTTGCATTCATATCCTTCTAATATATGGAAGTTCTTTGCAAAACAGTAAACAGGGTAAAATTCTGATTGGTCTCTTGCGTGGTTTCATTCTCCTTCAATATAATATATAAAAGAATTGCTGCTTTCCGGAATCCAAAAACTGTCAACAAAAACTCTTGCATTCATATCCTTCCAGTATATATGGAAGTTCTTTGCGAAACAGTAAACAGGGTAAGATTCTGATGGGTCTCTTTATTTGCGTTGTTTCATTCTTCTTTAATATGATATATAAAAGAAATGCTGATTTCTGGAATCCAAAAACTGTCAACAATTTTTTATAGCTTGAAATGTTCGTTTACAATTATAGTGATACGATTATTTAGTTGAGGAAAAAGAATATTGGAAGATTGAGATTTCATACACTTTCTGCCTTTTCCCTTAACTCTTGCGTTTATATCCTTCCATTATATATGGAAGATTTTTGCGAAACAGTATCCCCTTAAACAGGAAAGATTCTGGTGGGTTTCTTTCTTTATCTTGTTTCATATAATATATAAAAGGAATGCTGATTTCTGGAATACAAAAACTGTCAATTTTCGCCATAGCTGGATAATATAATATATAAAAGGAATGCTGATTTCTAGAATACAAAAACTGTCAATTTCCGCCATAGCTGGATCATGTTCGATTACAACTGTAGCATTAAGACTATTTAATTGAGGAGAAAAAAGCATTGAAGGAGATTGAGATTTTATACAGTTTGTAAGTGTGCGCATCTAACTTTCCGTGATTTCCTCGTTGAGGAGATTCTTACCTTCACTCTGCATGGAAGAATATCTTTAACAGGTAGATGGTCTTATCCTTCTTCTCACAGAAAGACAGAAACAAGGCAGCTTAAATCAAGGAGAAAAGAGATACAATAAAAGAAACTCAGGGAGAGTTACAAAGCAGCTGGTTGACAAGCGTGTCGTCCTCTTCTTGAGGGATCCATCCTCTTCCAATCTTCCTCCCTTGACCTTTACATTATCTTCATCTATTCTGTTCCATTTTATAGTATTATGCCTCTTTCTTTCCAATAAGAAAAGGAGCTGCTTTGCTTTGATCACTTGCAAGAAATGGGAAAGAGAAGAATTCTCCTTTTGAAAAAGTTGGCTTCTACTAGATGTATGAGTATAAACTATTTCCAGACGTAGTGATAGGGGACACAGATTACACCAAAGAAGGAGGTATTACCGAGCCAAGAGGCATAGGGCTTGCCATTCTACACCCAAAATTATGGTAGATCGTCATGAGCTACGAGTCAAGAAGGGGATAACTGCATCTATCTATGTGTTCTAAATAGCATATACTATAAAGGACATAAATTGAAAGTATTTGACTATGAACTCCTCCATGGTTGGGATAAGATGATGAAAACAAAGGGAAGAAAAAATGTGGTTAAAGGTTTGATTTCTCGTCTGCCAGACATTTCATAATTGATCTTTAAAGGAATCATTGAGGAGAAAACAGATTATTAAAAGGGTTCCAAGAAATCAATTTTCATAATACATCCACTTTTCCCAAATATCATCCTTTTCATCTCCACAACCTATTAGACATTGATCTATAGAAACCATCACATGTATGTGTGGGACAAGGGCTAGTCGTAGACAAGGTCCCTACCTCGAGGGATATCCTAAGGTATTTGAAATGTAATGGGAATGAGTGTGCATGATGCCCACATGTCCACATTAGAGCATTCCAGATCATTGATATTTCAAGTGCAAGAGGATATAATGGATGGGAGGAGAGTTGCACATACAACTTATTATGTGTTTTCATTTTAAAGTGTGAGACATATTTTTTAGGAAAGTCCTGCATTTAGTATCTACAACAATTAGACTGTCTTCTTTTTGGGAGAAATTTCTCTTGTGAAAACATTGAAGGGTGTGACTTATCATCATGTTTGTTCTCTATGCTGCTGTCGATGATAATTTCTTTTTTTGTTTTGTGGAGCAAAAGAAGGGTTCAAGACCCCCCCTCAGAGGAGCAAAGGCCCCCAAGGGAGCACATGATTGCCACCCAAAGGTCTTTAGTGGCACTATTCGGAGGCCCTTAGCACCTACCGGCCTCTTAGAGAGCTGCATGTTGAGCTGCCCACTCGAGGGCACTGTTCCATCTTCTTCCCTTTGGAGATGGGATCATAAGGGAGTTTAAATGCTTTATGAAGAATACGTTTTCAGATTTTGCAACGTCTATGGGATAAAAACCATTACTTGCATGCATTTTCTATAAGAAGAGCCACAAAGGAGAACAAGGTCCAAGCACATCTTGAACACCACCCCTCTAATAGGGCATGATCTAACACCTATCCTCACTAGAATTGTCATAAGTTCTTCTCTACTCATCCAAATGTAGTGATTCAAAGTTGGTTGTCCACTAACAATGACTCTCATTGAAGTACTTTTTTTACATGAGAAGGATCGAGAGCAACTTGAAGACTCCAGAGGGCTACATAGCAATCATTTTAAGTACCTGCACCACACTTGCAAGTAGAATTTTCAATACTTAAGATATGTTTCCTTGTGAATTTATGCATATCTACTCTGTCTTATGCATTGTTTGGCATTTAGGAGAATTTCAGGAACATTATATATGTATATATGCTTTCTCATGTGTAGTTTAAGCTCTGTATTTTTTTGCAAAAGTAGGATGGTAGCATGTTCTTTTGCAAGTACAACAAGTACAAAGTAAGAACATCCAACATGCTTACAATCTTATCCGTGTTGCAAGCATGTTGATCTATATTCAAGGGTGTTTAGTTTCCTTTGGTTATTTTTTTGTATACTATGCATCCTCTAGTAGAGTTATCTTAAGTTTGTGTAGTGCACTTAGTTGAAATTTTTGTGATTTTCAATTTCTTGTGGAAATGTTGCCGAAATTTTAAAAAATTGTGCATGCATAGATGATTGTTGCATAAAAGTAGAGAAGCACACTAAAAGTGTTGTGGTTTTGTTGTTCTTTTATACATAGGCTTGTCAGTAGTACTTTTCGCTACTAATCTTTACTCTAGGTATACATAAACACATAGAGAAAAAGCATTAAAAAAATAAAAAAGATGAACCAATCAAAACATAAAAAGGATTTTACACTTTCTTTTTTATGGAACTAGGACCATCTTCAGCTCATAGGGAAGACACGCAGATGGTTGACCACTCTATAGATACAATAGAAACCATGAGCACCAGGATCTCCCAATTAAAGAGTATGCTTCAATGTATCTTTGAGCACGTAAATAGCTCTAAGAAGGATGAAGCAGTACTATACAGTGAACTTCTAGGAATCGATTTAGATACTCTAGGTGAGCATCAGACTCCAAAAGTTCCTAGTGAGAGTGTCTTGGTGAGAGACGCTAGATGGTAGCATGACCTTAAGCTGCTACAATATCATGGCTCCACTAGTGCAACAACTGATAATGTTCTTGAGTAGTGTCTTAGCAAGTAGAAGCAGTGCTTCCAATTATGCCATATCATGGACAATAGGCATAAGATTGAGTAAGTCACCTATAACCTTGGACGTTGTGCATAGGTGATGGCATAAAATCAAACATGACAAGAAAGAGCCCACTACTTGGGAACAATTTAAAGTCCTATAATATAAACTTATGCTACCAAACAAGAGGTCCACCGCACTGGATGCTTGGTTTTTCATCACTCAAAAAAATCAAACAATTCAAGACTATGCAGCTAAGTATAGGGAGGAAGATGAAACATATAAAACATATAAAGATTCCTCTCCATTCTGTTGAAAGTGGAAGATGAATCTACTTTCCAACCCTTTGAAAGTAGTTTTAAGGACCTCTATTTCATATTCCTAAAAGGTATACATTTTTAGGAAGGTACAAAATATACAATAAACTATTGAATTTTATGGAACTCAAAGTTTCTGAAAGTGACAAAAGGAAAAGTGGCAAAAGGAAATCATGAAGCCACGACCATGAAAGAAGTCCACCCATTTCACTAGTCCACATGTGTTAGGTATGCATGTACATTCAATTAGAGTGAGGAAAAGTGATTTGGGCGAGGAATTTGATACCTTTTCTTTTAGATTGAGGAAGATGGTAGCCCTTATTTGATTACAAGATGAATCTAAAGAAAGAGAAGACCATGCTCAGAGTATAAATCATGGTGCACGGGAGAATACTCGAGATATGACACTTCTACTCATTTTCGAGGAAAAAAATGCTTAAAGGGGGGGAGAATGGTGTATAACGCATGCATTCAGAAGGCTAAAATATATGGATTCTAAAGGTTAGAACATGAAGTATATTTTCCTTGATGTAGCCCTTGATTTATCCTTGGAACATGCTTGAAGCTTTTATTTGAACCCTTGGTTTTATCCCTTGGTTTTATCCCTTGGAGTATTTATTCATATGAGCTCCCAATTGAATGGTTGGAGCCTTATATTTCTATTCTAAGGTGTAGAAACCTTAATCTTGAGAAAAGCTTCTCTAAGAACCATCTTGTGTGTACATGAGAGAGGAATCCTCATTTGATTTAGAAGGCATGTGATAGACTTTGGGAAATTCGAAGGCATGAGATCACCCTTGGGAAAATTTCCACATGAGGGCCACTTGGTTGGACACATGGCCAATCCCAAGGACATGCAATCCCTTGGCCTTGAGGTATATATATGGGGAGAGTTTGATGGGTGGAGATGTGCTCTCTCTTATGAGTCTGGTCTTGGTAGTTAGATTTGTGAGTAGTATATGTAATTATGCAACATGAATTTTATCTTTTGTGATTGGTATTGCTCTTTTTTCTTTAAAGTGTCCTTCTATGTAGTGTAAATTTGCAAAGCTAAAGGTTTTGATTCAAAAATGACTCTACATCAAAGAAGGTCAATTACCAAGATTGAATCTTTTAAGGGAGAAACTATGCAAGTGGATAAAAATCCATGTTTTCACAAGGAATACCTATATTTCATGAAGACCAAGACTAGGGAAACTCACAAACGTCCAAGGAAGAACCTCAATTAGAGAAATATCACTAAAAGGACACATCATTGAGTTCAAAAATAGCATAGAAGGGAAGATATTCCAATGCCAACATGTCTACGATGCATCACAATTGAAGCTCCATGGAAATGGTACTTATTCGTCGATGCTTTTCCATAAAGCTCTATGAATGAGAGCCTTGAAAAGAATTGAGATGGAGTTTGAATGCATTGCATGCAGATCTTTGGATTTTTTATATGTAGGTGTGAATCCTTCTAAACGTTTCGATAGGGATATCTTGTTATCATTTATGTATTATCTGATTTACTATATGTTCTTACATGTGAAAATTGTGACACTCACCGGATTATGCTTGCTAAATATTGGAATGCAATGTGCTTTATGTTTTGATGACTAGGACAAAGATTTTTAGAGCATGGACATCTTTAAGTCACTTGAGATTATATATTTTTGTAAAAATAACCTTTTTATTTGAACAACTAATCATTTACAAATATATTATTATTTTTGTGGTATAAGAAGGTGTAGAATTTTCTATACATAGATATAAGAACCCCTCTTATGGTGTTGTTTTGTAAAAAAATGTATATTTGTAAAGAAGAGCTATTTAAGTATTAATAGAATTTTCCTATAATAATTAAACACCCTTCGGGATAGATCTTATGAAGTGTGTAGGGGGAGAATGTACTTAGTATTGTGTAAGCCCTTTACCTCTTTCATTTTGCTCTGTCAAATGTTGTTCTTTTACAGGTTTGACATTCTTTGTAGGCATACACATGGGCACCACTATCTTTCTCTATGCACTCTATACTCTCCACATCTACAAACTTCATGTGCCAAGCTCTTGTTATAATAGACTTGGTATCAGAGCCTCCATGTGTCTATCAGATGTCTTATAGATGTCTAATTTTTTTGCATCCCTCTTGTATACATTTGAACCTCTTGTGACATGTTTGTATGCAAAAAGATAGGTTGGTGGTCAAAGCACCTCACCTAATGACCTACATCTGCTTTTGATAAACTCTTGACATTCCATGTTAAAAGGGGATATTGTATAAAATACTATGTAAGTTTCTAACATTTCTATGTTTGTTTTGTGAATGGATTTCTTCATAAAAGTTTGACATTCTCTACATGCACATGCATGGGTGCCCCTATCTTTGTCTATGCATGCTCTCCCTCTCTCTCTCTCTATCATCGCACACTACATGTGGTCCCATCTTGCAATAGTGATATCAGAACTTGCTCATGTCTTTTAGATTCCTTTCACACTCCTACCTTTTTTACATCCTTGTTTTGTGCCTAAGAACCTTTCATGAACATAGTCCAGTAATCAATGCACCTAACGCGACAGCCAACATCTGCTCAAGATCAACTCTCAAAACTCCACGATCTAGAACTAAGGCAATGAAAAAGGCATAGGCTTTCGTCATCCTCAAAATTCCTTGGCAAACGTGCCTTCCTTGGTTCTGTGGTTGTGAGGCTTTTTTTTCTTATGTGGGAGCCTCTTGCTAGGGCAATTCTTTAGCTAAAGGGGCCATGAGCGTTTTTAAGAAGAAAACAGAGAAGACAAAAGACATGTTACACCTCAAATTTCTCAATGCTTTGATTGAGATAAGAAGATTACAAATGATTTTTCTTTCCCAAATAAGACAAAAATACTCAGTATAGGTTAGACTTTAAGACAGAAAAGTACACCTATGTACAAAAAGGTACCTCAAATTACTTGAGCACTCAATCTTTGTGTCACTTCTTCACCTTAGCTAAATGGCTTGCTCTTGTGCACCATTGCACTCAAGCCTCCACTAAAGTTGAAGTGGTCACTTCCACTATCCACTTGTAACTTCTCTTTGGTAGTAATCCAACCACACCTTGGTTGCCTTCTTCTTGGAATGGAGTTTACCTACCACACTATTCTCTTCACTCTTCCTTGGTTCTCAAGCTCTCCATTAGCTATCGGAGAGTTTTCACACTCTATCCTACTTGCAATCTTCCCTTGTCTAAATCTCTCTTTGTTGGTGTATCCTTTTGCTCATACACTCTTTAATTGACTTCCTCACTACTTGTGTGTATGCACACTTCAATTCACGTGTGTATCAAAGATCTTGGCCTTGAATGTGCAACCCACTTTCCCACTCTTTGGTACACACACTTTCCAACTTCTTGTATCCCTTATGGTGCTTTCTCCTTCATCTTATCTTCAAGATCTTCTTACATACACTCCAACTAAATTTTGTTTTCTCATATAGTGACCTTATCACTTTTTATCTTAATTTCTCCAAAATGTATGCATAAGGGAGGTTTCACCTAAACCTTCCAAAATCTTCAAAACCCTTGAAAACCTTGTAAAACTTGTTCCATATAGTGACCGAGATAACAAGCTATGTCAAGGTTTATGCTTTGGTCATTTCCTTAGCTCTAAGCCTTGGAGAAAGTTATGGATAGGCAAGTGGGTGCTTGCTTCGCTTGCATAATAATAAATAAAAAGGTTTTGCTTCAATAGCTTTGATACTAGTGAAGTAGGGGAACGGAAATGCCCACAATGGATTTCCCTTTCATGATAGCTTCATGGAAATATCCTCGTAGTAGAAAACTAAGCTCTATATGCCACACAAAATACTCCATGCTGGACCCTCATAGAATACGCAAAAACCATGAAAGACTCTCCATGCCCCCCCTTTCGGCTTTGTTCAGATCTTGGTGATATGAGATGAAATTTTGTTTTTATTTCGTTCCCTTTTCTTCAATAGCCTTCTCCCTCTCTTGTTTGTTTTCTCTCTATCTGACGAATCTTTCTCTCTCTAAATCATCTTGCCTCCTTTCCTTCACATATGGATGGATTTAAAAATAATGGTTGCTGCTTTTAGTAAAGAATTGACCAAGCATGAGCCTATTTTTTGTCCCAACTTCATGCATGGTAAAGGATGCCATCCAGCATGTAATACTTATCCTTAGCGCTTTATCTATATACTTCCTTTTCTCTTCGACATTATTGCCAGTGATCATGGAAACGGCATCATCAAGACCTTTTGCGGTCAAGGGGTTCCTAGGATTCAAGCAGCTACGAAGGATGGAAATAACCAGAGTTTTATATCATTGGGGAATCGAATAGATGGCAGGTTTGAAGATACATGCAGGTGTGAAGATGAAAAACGGATGATGTTTCTGTTTAGAGGTTCCAAAAGCACCATTATATGGAATTATGCATAGTAACGTATAGAAAAGCATGCTATGACCATCAGACAGCACAGCACAGGAACTAGACTTCCACCAGTTGTGATGTTGTGGCACCAAACTGAAGTATCTAAACATACTTTACTTTGTATGTAATGAAAATTCGACGGCGTATTCTGCCCGAGTGCACTGATCTGCAATAAATCTTTCTGCCTATCCGCATTGTAAATCTGTAGTAAATCACAATCCGTAGGGTAGTTGGTTGAGCTTTGGCCTCTTGAGGCGGAGGTCCAAGTTTCAAGTCCCGGGCTGGATATGTTATGGATTAGGTCAATTAAATCAGTTGTAACCATGTTTCTTTCAGTTGTAATCATGTTTCCTTGTCTAACCCCTGCTTTGTGGGATATGGGAGGTCCCGCGGGTACTATGCCCATTTAGTTGTATAGTTGCACTTTCAAAATTAAAGTTCCACGGAGTAGGCTTCGGCTAAACCTCCATTAAAAAAAAAACAAAAATCTGCAGTAATGTAGCACAATAGTTGCATGTGGGAAATCAGAGATGTTAGACCGAATAATGCGGACATGCGGAATGTCCGCCTAATTCGTAATGACATAGAGTCACGATGGATATCAAAGGGTGTCGCGCTCACTATATGGACACACGTCTCATTAATCAATATGAATGCGGTTATTCACTTGTATGTGCATGGCTGTTGTGTACGCAATGGTCCCTCTCTGTTTTCTTCATGGTATCAATGGGCCAGACGACCTGGAAGTCCACCTGTGAGGGCCTTAAGAGTACGATTGCTATGCAAACAGGGCTTGATCAACCTGTCGATGTGTTAGCCTCGGAAATCCCCCTCGACCCTAATGCACTTCTTTGCCCAGCGAAAGCAACAGGTAGTTCTCTTGCGCATGCTTATCGGTTGTAACAGCATGTATTTTGTCCATAGATTGCTGCCGCACAAAGCTTAGCATGCATGTGCCTTCTTGGCGACTCAAGATGATGGTACACAATCACGCGCTGATGGAAATGGTCCTAGACTGGAAGTTAGTGCCCAATTTAACCTTGCGCAAACCAAGAACACCCCTGCAAAGGAGGTGCTGGATACAATTTTCAATGCAACCCATATTGCTGGATGGGGTTCCGTGACAAATCCTGCGCATATAGAAGCATTGGCCCCACGGTCCTTCAAAGAAACCTTAACAAACCTTGCGAACACAAAAATGATGATGACGCACACCTACAAAGTAACAAATCTTGGAGACACAAGCGTGATGGCACTGCACAGTTTCAAGGAGATAAGTTCTCTTCAAGATCTTGATATTACTGGCATATTTGCAACCTATTTCAGATCGACCTACATCCTGTTGCTATAAACTACATGCTGCTCATAACACTCACATACTACATTTGCAGTATTACTCTTGAAACCCCACGTTTAATGCTGCTGTTTGCATATATGTATAAGCCATTTGACACACGTTTCCAACGTGATCTTTTTGGAGTTTCTACATCTATGTCTCTTTAGAGGGAGTAACTATGCAGTATGACAAGATAAACAAATGCAGATATACAAGCTCGAGAAATACCAATATATTAATTGAACTAAAATGAAGAGATTCGATTGGTGCTCATGAAGATTAACCTTATCCATTTAGACTAGTATAATACTTGCATGATCATATTATAATGCATTAGGCATATAATATGTAGGAAGAATTCATTAATAAGCCTTACATCTCCCTTAGGCGGTCATTCCATCTTAAGGGGGAGTGTTAGACCGAATAATACAAAAATGTCTGCCTAATTTGTAATGACGTAGAGTCACAGCAGATATCAAAGGGTGTCACGCTCACTATATGGATACATGTCATACATTCCGCATTATTCGGTCCAACACTCCCTCTTAAGGTGAAATGACCACCTAAGGCAGATGTTAGGTTTATTGATGATCTTCCTACATACTATATGCTTAATGCATTACAATATGATTATGGAAATATTACAATAATCTACATGGAGAAGATTAAATATCATTATTCATCATCAGCATCAGTCGAATCTCTTCATTTTGGTTCACTGAGTATACTTGTATTTGAGCTTGTATATTTGCATCTGTCGATCTTGCTACACTGCATAGTTTTACTCCCCGTCAGGAGAGATAGATGCAAAATCTCCAAAAGGATCACGCTGGAAACCTGTGTCAAATGGCTCATACATATATGCAAACAACAACATTGAACGTGGGGTCTCAATAGTAATAGCGCAAATGTAATATGTGACTGTTATGAGAAACACGTAGTTTGTAGCAACAGGGATGTAGGTTGATCTGAAATAAGTCGCAGATATGCCAGTAAATACAGAAAGCTGAAGAGGACTTATGTCTTTGAAACTTTTTGTCACCATCACTCCATCACTTTTGCGTCTCCAAGATTTATTATGGTCGCTTTGTGGGTCTGGCTCACCATCATTTTTGTGTCCAAAAGGTTTGTTAAGCTTTCTTTGAAAGGCTGCGAGACCATTGCTTCTGTATGCGCAGGTTTGTTAAGCTTTCTAGTCAGTTTCCATGACGCATAAAAGCCTTCCAAGTGCTTGGCAAAGTTCTTGATGAGAATATAAACATGTCAGGCCAAAAGGCCTTGTTGAAAGATGTTATGGTGGTTTTCTTCTTCTCACCTAATCAAGAGTAATCAAGAAACCTATGATAAATTTTGGGCATACTTTAAGAAGGCAACTTTTTTCATGGTTCAAAGAGATATGATGAACTGTGCAAACATACACCATTGCAGGCTGCAGCAGTTGTAAGTTATTGTGCTTTATGGAAGTAGTATGAAGCTAGAATAGCTGCTTGATTCTGAGTATGAGATGAAAATCCCCATTTGTATCTCTCCCCTTTCTTACTTTCAGTTTCTTTAAATATCAGTAATAGTCTGAGGCATTTTTCTTTTAGGGTAGTATTAAGACAGTTTCAATACATTTTCAGATATTACGTAGACACAAGTGCTCATTTGTGAGGTCCAAAGAACACCAATTTTCAGTAGTCGAGTATGTTCAATCAGAAACACTGTGTGAGATTATCTTTCCGGGCACGAGATTATAGTTGAAGTTTGAGATTTTCTAAAAGTTTTATTGCTGAATGTCTTCTTAAACTTACTCTGATGGAATAATTTCTTCAAGCGTTAGATCGCTTTATTCTATCCCGTTTGACCTTCTAATATACAATAGAGTAGAAAGAAAGACCCATCGAAAATCTGAGAGCACACCGCATGAAAGGGAAATGACAATGGAGCTTACTTACTCTGAACATGTGCTTTCTGCAGAAATGAAATCGTCTGAAGACATTCGAAAGAGTTTTGGTGAAAGATCTTTAATACACTTTCTAGCTTTTCCCTACCTCCTACATCACATTCTTTCAATATGTAGGAAACTCTGCTGAAATAGAATCCCATAATCGATGGGCGATTCTGTAGGGTACCTTTCTAAACTTTCTTTTGTTGATTTTTCAAAAATAAGTCTCCAATATCTCTGGAATCAAATATTAATCCTGGAATGTGTTGATTACATAACGCAGAGGTGAGATAATTTATTCGAGGATAAGAAGTATAGCAGTGCAAGGTTGAGATTTTATACAATTTGTAAGTGGAATAATATCTTAAAAAGTTAGATTGTCCTATTGTATACTCCATCTTCTAAAGCTATAGCTCCCTTTTCGAAAGGAAGAACTAGCAACGTTGCTTTAAATAATGACAAGGAAAGAAAGAAGGCAGGAAAGTGGGTTTGGCAAGACATGTGGGTATAAAGAACTTCATTGCGTGCAAACTATAGACCTGCATTCTTCATGACATGCATTCAAAGGTAAATGATTCTCAACCGAAATAATGCTCCAATCTCCCTCATAAAATCATACTCAGCACTACTCAAATATCTGAATTATGTAAGGACAACTGCTTAGCTCAAGCCTATCGGCTCTACTTCTTAGAAAAGGAAAGCGAGCCCAAAATATCTTGATCTTTCACCCATGCTAATATACGAATGCGCATTAAATATGTAGCTATGTACCTTTTTATGATAAAAAATAAAGGTTATCTATAAATTGAAAGCATTGACTAGTGCAAAAATCTATGAGTCAAGGTATGTCAGGATGAACTCACTTTATCAATACTTTGATTTTCTATACGAATAATGCAGGTTTAAGGATGCCATCTAGTATCGCGCTAGACTAGGAGGAGCACAAATCCAAGAAGCTTCACCTCCTTAATTCTTAATCTGCAAAAACGTGAGGATGATATGATAATCATGAATGAGTGATGTGTGCATAGGTGATGGTGAGAAGTATTAAGAATGCACACATAAACACAAGGTAGAGATGAGAAGGAGCTCAATGGAAGGGAATGAATTGTCTTTTATCAATGCTCACTATACAAGATCAACTCTTTCAAAAATCAACCAACCACAAAAAATCTAACTCTCCGAATGAGCTCTCTATATCTTTTTATAGTTTTCTAATAGTTTTGGCTAGTTTCAGACCTAGTATCTAGCATAGTTAAAAAATAGGTTCTAATTCTATTTTGGGCTCCAAGAATTATGAGAATCGGTAGGTGCGCTCGATCTAAGTTTCTCAACCTCAAGGACTCCTCGGCTTGCACAAATGGAGCATTTTGAATACAAAATTTGTTGTTTATAATACATGGGTTAATGATGAAAATCATTGTTAAGTGCATGAAAGGATCTTTAAGATTCTACATTTGAGAATGGAAAAAATATGGTTCAATATCACTTATCCTTGCACACACTTCTCTCTAAATGCCTCCTCTTCATTTGTGTCTGCGACCTCTAGTTGGAGCTTGGACTTGTGTATCTTGTGCACTACCAACACTGCCCTCCCTCTTGCATTTATCATCCTTGACATGCTCTTGTTGCATGGAGTAGTTAATATCCTACAAGTTTCAAAATTCTAGAGAGAGAGAGAGTAAAATCAAGGCATTTTCTTACAATGAACTAAATGTAGGACCCTGAACGAGGTACTTAAAACATGATTCACAAAAAATTCACTCTGGCACTTTTATTCTCCTATACTTGCTCTACCTTTCTCTCATACATAGTTTTTCCTAATTCTTTCATCTTCACCTTCAAAATTTGACTAGAATGATGCAAATAAGGCCTAGAGAGAGAATATGAAACTTGTCAACCCAAAATTTTTCCTACATGCATAAAATGACCTAATTATTCATTCTAAGCATTATCCCAATAATGAAATTCAAAAAGTTCAAAATGAATTATTTCACTAGAAAAGAGGCCTATTACACATAGATTATGCCATGTGTGGAAATGTATGTGTTGTGCTAGAAAAAAATGAAACTTCTAGAGATGGGGTGGTGTACGGTAGTGTTATGATATTGAGTAGAGGTCGGATAGATGAGGGTCAGAGAAAAATCGGGGATAAAGGTTGATTGGTTTGGATTGATGGGGGCAAACAAAGGAGGGTTAGGGGGGACAAAGTGGAAAGGTAAAGGGAGCTAATGTAGGTTGAATAGGAGATGTAAAAGGGGTTATAGGTGATGGGTGGGATTGTTGTAGAGGTTGTCATTACAAGTGTTTTTGGATGAGATACTACAAAAATGTTTTTAGCGGTGTCATTGTTCATGCGGGGTGGAGAATGAGATGGAGGTACAATTGTTACATGGTAGCAGGCTATTGTTTGCAAAGGTGTTTCAAATATATATATTGGAACTCTTGGGAGTTGTTGGTGTTGGTACATTTAGAAATCCTAAGTTCTTGGCTAAGTGTTCTAGCCCACTCATCAATTCATGTACCTCACATGGAGGACCACATATGAACACCTTCTTGTTAATATAGGTGTATTTACCTTTGGATAAATGTAAACGTCAAAAAAAATAGAACTGCCTAAAGTTTGGGAATTGAATCCACGACTCATGTGGTAGACGGAATCAATTTAAACCACCCCTAAAGTGTTGGAGCACTTTTAGGTGAGAAAAAATTCACATTCAAACTCATATGATAAGTATAAATAGAGATGCTTTTAGTCGCTAGTTAGAGTGAGTCATTTTGAGAGCTATTGAACTACATCCTTGAGCATACATTGAGCTCAACATATTTATGAGTAACATAATTTGATACATTTCTTCAAGCTCATTTTGTGTCAATTGTTCTCTGTTGCATCTTCATCATTCGAGTGATTTTGCAGAAGTGATGTCTCTGTGTCTACTCAATTATTTTCTACATTTTAATTTGTTATAATTAGATTGAAGTGTTTACTATCCACATCTCACGTTTTATTAATTTTGGTTCAGCCAAGCTCGAGATATGAACTGATGAAGTCGACTATGTTTGCACATCATCTTGTTCAACTCTAAGTCAAAACAAAGGAGAACAAAGACAATTTCTCTTTTTATTCCGACATAAACATCATGACATCAAGCAAAAAAATGATCCATTTCACAACCTTTAGTGAAAACCACTTGTCTCTTGCTCATAAACAATATAAAGAAGCTTGCTTTTATAAGCTAAGAAGTCTGAAGTAGATAGAATACTTTTCTTGGGGCCAAGAAAAGCAACTTCACGTCAAGTACTCCACATCATAACCTTCAACTCTAGAAAAAAGAAATTCAAGAAAAATAATAATAAGTGAAACATATACATTTACGTTTTAAATCTCTACAAGCATAGATGATAAACATCTAAATGCTATTCAAAATTTGCATTACATTAGATGGAACAAAACTTTAATGTTTTTTATAGGGCAATTCAGATAATAATCATGTCATTGTCTAGTACAAACATTGAGAGCGGGTTTTCTGCATACCACATTGAACACCACAAAGCATTTTCTAACTAACATTTCAAAAAGATGACCTTAAACAACCATAAATGTTAACAATATCCACACATTGATAAGACAAGAAATCTCAACATAGGTAAAGATAAGCACAATTGGAAACAAACACTTAGCATTGTATTTCTATTAAATTCATTTTTACAGTTAAGATATTGTTTACAAAAATAAAAAACTTCTTCAATAGAAGCTGATCATATGTTTCCTTAGCTTCATGCATAATACCATCTTTTGGAGCTTTAGAACTCGTAGCCTATTTTTCTTGCTCTAGGATTGGCTCTAGGATTTTTCTTGCTCTGCCAGTGGTGGAACAGGCTCCCTTGAAGCAAGTTGGAATCTTTGAGTATCTCCAATGTGCTTCCTTCCAACCTCTTGGTACTCATTTACACATTCATTCAAACCATTAATCCTTATTCTTATTAAGCTCACTTGAGCTTCATCTTCTTTACAACTATGCAATGCCTGAACACCTTTAATGAACACGTGAGAGTCGTTCCTGGAAAGGAAGCAAAGCAATTAGATGCATATCAAGAAACATGGTCAATGAGAAGCAAGGGTCGAGGACCTAGTCATCATCATTGGAAAACAACTGAATTAATCGCATAATTAGTTTTTGTGGCTTCTCATATGGATTAACCAATGTCTTGTCTATAGCCACATGATGAAGTTTCTTTGTAACTATAGGGAACATGAGTACATTGGAGATTTTGTTCTCATTGCAATGTTCGCAGACTCTTCGTTTGCTTACTTCATCATAATAACCAACCGTAATGCATTCAATTGAGCTCAAAAACCTATGCAAACGAGTATGATTCACATTTATCTTCACCCTGCCAAAGAAAGCCATAAGTAAAATAGGGTTCATCATGCATAAATCAGAGACAAAAAGAAGATAGAATACCATGTAAGACACTCCAGAGCATGAGATCTTGACTTCAAAGCAGTTGATATAGAAAAGGATTGGTCCCTACTATGGAAGACCACTATCCTCCATAAAGGTGACATAGTCAAGTCTGCAAAATTTGTAACCATCTTGCAAATCTCTAGGGTGCCTGAATAACTTGTCATCATCAATAGAGTCCATCATTCTAAACCCATAGGGTATATCTGCTATAAGAAGGGAGTAATGTTTTCTAGGTACAACAATACATATATTATTCACATCATTGAAATATACATTGTAGTATATACAGGTCTAAGGGGGTTCAGAGGGTTTGAAAAACACTTCAAATCTAACTCATCATCAAAACAAATTTCCTTAGCTTTCAACCTAGACTTCTCGTGCCTTGCCCTTTGAATGTGAGCCAGGAATGGAGGAGGACAATCGTCATTTTCCTCAGCAGACTTCGACTTTTTTGGCTTCTACAAAAACAAGAGAAGAATAATGATTAATGGCACTGATATGATGGCCTTAACTCAATGCCTGGCATCGACCTGTGGCAAGAAGTCGATGCCAGGTATCAACTTTTAGTAGAGAATCGATGCCTAGCATTGACTTCTTGCAAGAAGTCAATGCCTGGCATTGATTCTTTACTAAAAGTGGATGCCTGGCATCTACTTTGTGTTCACAAGTCGATGCTAGGAATCACGTCTCTATTGAAAGTTGATTCCTGGCATCGACTTCTTGCTAGAGGTCGATGCCAGGCATCAAGTTTCAGCAGAGAGTTGATGCCACGCATCGATCTGTGGCAAGAAGTGGATGCTAGGCAGCGAATTTTATTAGAGTGGAACAAAACCATTAGAAGATCAGGCGATTATAACACCTACCTAGTCATGGAAGAGTATAAAGTATTCGCACAATGCTTTGTATGATGAGGTGGTTGGATATGCTACTTGGACTTCACTCAAAGAGAAGCATCCCAACCTCTTCATCATTACCTCCTAAATCTTCATATATAATTTGTGACTACATTCCCAAATGGGGATAAAAGTCAGTGAGTTTAGTAATAAGAAACACAAAGAAAAGTAGATTTTAGAAACTCTTACTTACTTATTGAGCTCAGTGACCATCTCTTCAAGACTTAAATCCTTGGAAATTACTCTTGATAAGGTTGATATTATCAAGGTATCATCTTTGTACCTTGTAGGGCTCTCCATGTTGTCAGCTTCATATCCTCAACAACCTCGTCAACGCAAAGGTCAAGTTTCTTTCCATTTCCCTTTACATCCACTTGAAGATTTAGCCTTGACTTCCTCTATTTTTGGGCCTTAACCTCCTTATTTTCCCAAATTGTAAAAATCCTATCTTAGAGATCCCATATTTCACCTGTTCTAAAGGCCAGTTGAAACCAAGGGTCGAATTTCCGCAAAGCATCTAATTTCAGATTCTCATTGACAACAATCCCAACTTCAACAAGACATTCCTTTCTCAAATTAGGATGTACTCTCCTAGCATCTTCCTTATAGAATCTTTATACTCGTGGTGGAAGAAGCGAGTTTGCTCAATAGATGACATTTTCTACCTGTAGTCATTGTCGTTACTATGGTCCCAAGCCAAGAGCTTGCCCTCTTTAGTAGTAAGTCCTACATATATCTTGCACTCTGCATACCTAAAGAAGACGTTTATGGGGTGCTCCTTCACCAGCTGTCTACGAGCCTCTGCACAGTGTGCTCCACCAATCAAATAGTACATGTAATCCTCAAACAAAGCCTCATTGAAATCTTCCACAGAGCTGCATTCATTTGGGCCCACCATCACCAGAAAAGGAACTACAATTGCATGAGGGTTGATCTTCATTTTCTTCTTTAGGTTCTGCACATGCCAATTATGTGGCTCCCTCATCTCAAGGGGCCTTTACCCTGTGAGTGGATAAATTGGTAATCTATGGACAATATTAATGGGAAGGTGAGATAGCTGCCCTTTTCTAATAAATTTTCTCTTAGCAATGTCTTCCCTCATCCTGTTCTTTTTAGTACCCAAGATCCTAGATGCATGTTCTCCACCAAATGCAATGATAATATCCTCTGAGTCAAAACTTGACTCAATGGATACTTCATCTATGGTTTCTTCAACTTCTTCAGTGGTTTCTTCTATACACACTGCTTACCCTTTACCTTTATTGGGGTTGTCTTCTTTTGCTGTGTTGGCATTATGTTCCATTGGATCCAAGGCATTAAATCCATGATTCTTGCAAATATCTACAAGCTTTTCTGGCACACAACACTCTCGACAAAAGAGCCCCATTTTGTAGATTGCATTTCATAAGCCTTTAGATGTCTCCACTAGGAATAGAAGGTTGTCTGAATCTCCATCCTCATAATCCACTGTGAATACCAAGCCATACTGATAAGCCTATGTTGTCATGAGCTTTCCCCTCCCATAGGCTCTTGCAAACACCAAAAGGATTGCATTTTTTTCTTCAATGTACTGAAGACAACACTCCAAATCTGTCATGTCCCAAAGTGGTCAATCTTTCCTATTAACCTCAATTTCCTTTGACCTCTCCTTCATTGAATCATCATCAATAGGTTTTGTAGTGCTATGTCCACCAGATGAAATCAAAATTGGGTTGCTTTCCATCTTAGAGGATAATGAAGCCATGCTTTTCTTTCCTTTCATGGGGTGAGCCATGCTCCTATCATGAGGTTGTTCTCCTGTGCTCACAGTAACTTTAAGCTTCTTCACAGTCTTTTCCATTCTTCCCTCATTGTCCTTGAAATGTACACAAATATTTGTTCTCTCTTTGTGAATGTCCTTGATCAGGTGCAGGTCGATGTCAAGCATGGACTTTAAGGTGCAAGTCGATGCGAGGCATCGGCTTTGTGCTTCAAGTTGATGCTTGGCATCGACTTGCAGCACAAAGTCAATGCCAAGCATTGAGTTGCAGCTCAAAGTTGATGCCAAGCATCAACTTGCACCTTAAAGTCGATGCCTTGCATCGAGTTGGACCTCAAAGTTAATGCTAGGCATCGGCTTGAAGCACAAAGTTAATGCCAAGCATGGACTTGCATGTTAAATTCAATGCCTTGCATCGACCTGCACCTCAAAGTTGATGATAGGCATCGACTTGCACTATAAAGTCGATGCCTAGCATCGCCTTAGAGCTCAAAATCAATGCTTGGCATCGACTTCTACCTGGCTAGATAGCTCATGCATATCAATGGCAAGTCGATGCCAGACATCGATGTGCACCTCTAGGTCGATGCTTGACATCGACTTGTATCTCAAAGGCGATGCCTAGCATCAAGTTTGAGAGATAATTCGATGTCAAGCATCGACTTGCACCTCGAGGTCGATGCCTAGCATCAACTTGCATGTAGAAAAACAACGAATTTGCATGTATATAAAAATTAAGACCTTGAAAATACAGGAATTCTCTAGATAGTAAAAGGGAATCTTCTTGGAATCTTTTTGAAGCAAGATTTTTGGAAATGCCTGAGTATTCTTGGCAGCACTCTTCTTCTCCATTTTCTTTTCTCTACTTGTTTGGTAGGCTCTATGATCTTTTGCTCTCAATGCTTTGTTGTTGTCTCTCGGCTCACGGATTTTAGAAATGAGACTGATCTCCTCCTCCACTATTTATGGGCATTTGCATGGATTGAACTAGCAGCTGACTAGATCTAACTGAATCAGACTAGGCCCTAATGAGATTAACAAACTGGACTCTGTAGTTGAACCAAGAACCACTAGGTATGCCAATTTAGAGTTTGATAAGAGAGGTTATTCCAATTTAGGAAGGAATAGGTATGCCAATTTAGGAATATTGTAACTGTTGGAAAGAAAAAAAAGAACCATAGCTTATGAGTTTTGACAAGAAAAAGTGAAAACCTGATGTAGAGCTGCAATATATGTCACAAGTTGTTGAAATTGATCACAAATATAACTAAGAAAATCCACAATTGGCTATGATAAATAATCAATAATCCACAAATTGACTAGGAAAGAGTTTCAAATCCACCATTGGACAATCAATAAACCAATAGCTAAATGAATATTACTAATCCCACTATTAAATGAATATGAACCTAGATGAAAAACATCACAAAATAATTTTTTTAATGCATAGTAAAACGCTTCAAATGTTATTTTGTTAATAACCCAAACATCTTGAGTAAATAGTAGGCCATTTTGAAGGATTTCTTTCTCATTCATCATTGTTACCGAGAAAGGATGGTGTAAAAAAATTATGAGGAAATAAATTAAATAGTATATGCAAGAACATTTGAGGCCCACAAGAAATAAAGGCCCAAAAGAAATCAAAAGGTTAGTTGTGTCTCTCAAGGAATTTAATTTATTACTTTGTCATCAAATATTTTTTTTGTGCTCACCAATTTTAAGACAATCAACAAAGTTGGATAGGGGAGGACTGGGCTCTCTTTTCTCCACATTCTTGTTTCCTTTCTCCTTTTGGGAGGTCAATAGAGTGAATAAGGAAAAGAGATGGTTCCTTATCACAAAACTTTATAGTATCTTCATAATTAAACATACCATACTTTATTATGTATCTCAAAACTTTTTTATGTATTTGAAAACTTTATTATGTATCTCAAAACTTTGTCAGGTCAAACTTGGTCAAAATAAATCACATAGTTAATGATGTCTAATCAGATTGTACTTTTTCTTAATCTTCATATCTACACATAATAATTTGTGCAATCTATCTTCATATCTATTTGATGTGACACTTTCACTTGATATTATGCTTCCATAGTTTAAAAAGGTATCCCATCTTCATTTCTCTTTGAAGTAAGTGAATATGAGCTCCATCTTTTCAGTAGATGCTTGGGCATCATTCTAGTCACCTTGATAGAATTTTGAATTCATTGTTTTTAGTTGATTCTTTTCTCACAAGTGATGTCCATGGCTTAGCATGTGTTGATTCTATGTTTTCAGTTGAGTCATTTAAGTTAGATTCTCAATGCAATGTTGCTCAACTAAATGCACCTCTTGATCCCCCTTCTAATCAACCCATTGATCTCCCTTCTGATTCAAGTGCATGTGGAGCAAAGGATGTTTGCAAAGAGAAAGAAAGACAAAGCATGCTCAATCTACATTTTAAGAGAAGGCCTCGTGAAGTAAGTCAAAAAAGATTTCAAGTTCTTACTTTAGATAGAAAAATTGCATTGGATTACTATTGTGGTTTGAAACATTTGTATAACTTAGGAATGAAGAAACTAAAGCACCTAAGGGATAAATTCCTCCATTTAGATAGTGAAAGGTAGGATATATACCTTGTTTCTCACATGCAAATGATTGAGGATAACATGTGAGTAACATGTGTTGGTTTTGAATATTACTTTAGTCAAGGGATGCGGTGACGTAGGGTTCACATTTAAAATTGCAATGGGTGTGGGAATTCTTAGAATACATAAGGTTCAATAGGGGCTTATGAATGGAGATCTCGTTTTGGATACATATCATGTTGGGACCAAAGGATCTAGTGGACTTCAAGCAATGAATTGGATGATGAACTATTTTAGTTTGCATTGTGAGGTTATGCCTACAGTTGGAAGGTTACACTTGTCAAATAAATTTACTTGTCGAGAAGTATTTCAAGTATGTAAAGAAGATATGGAAAGAAGAAATGAGAAGTATGTGTTTTATCATCACTTTACTCGATGATAGAAGGAGGAGTTTAATAATGTGACTATTCCTCATAAAGTTAGAATGGGTGAGTGCTCACTTTCACTTTGAAGAACATGGCAAAGGAGGCTACAACACCACAAGAAAAAGATAATTTTAAAAGCCTTCTTAGGAACCATCATGAGAGTCAATCTTTAGAAAGAAAGAAAGCAATTCATCAACAAAGTAAAGCACTCAGAAATCTGGAGCATTATATCTATTTGTTGATTGATGGTATGGATCAAGAAAAAACATGTTTGCCCCATTTTTATTGCATCCCTAAGGACATTGGGGATGAAGTCTTTGTGCAAATGCATTTGGTTGGTGCTTTGGTATACAATGGAACTGTAAAACCGAAGGTTTTCTTCACATATCGAAATGTGCATAATGATCCAAGCCTTACGGTTACTATCATTCATTGGGTTTTGCAATCATGGAAGGGTCTTTTGCCACCAAGTTTGTATTTGCAGCTTGATAATACTGCAAGAGAGAATAAAAATTCTATAGTTTTTTGGATATTTATGCATGCTTGTTGATAGACAAGTGTTTTAGAAGGTTAAGGTAAATTTCCTTTTGGTTGGGCACACTCATGATCACATTGATCAAATGTTTAGTACGTTCTCTAAGACGTTGGCATGTAATAATGCTCTTACTCTTCCAATATTATTTGAGTTGATTTTAGAAGCATATAGGCAAAAAGCTTAAGTTCAACTTTATGACTTTAAGCACTTTTGCTTAGTAGGCCTTGATAATAGTGCTAAGGTTTTGGCTCCATTTCACAATGTTAGTTTCAACCATGTATTCTTGACAAGGAGGGTTGATGACATAACCCTTTTATTTGCAAAGCAGTATTCATGTTCTCTTGGGTGGGAGCCTAAAGATGGATGCAGATTCTTGTTGCAAGTGCCTAATTTGTTTGTGTATGGTGTAGAACAAACACCATATGAAGGTAAAAACAATATGGAAAGATGTGGAAATTTGATTGATCAAAGTAAAGGGTGGATGCATGTACTTATTGAAAAGAAAATACATATTGAGCATGCAAAAAAAAAATATGTTGGAGATCAAGATGTTGGTGGGATGACTTTGCAATCATCAAGAAGAGATTATAAAGAATACGAGTGCAGGTCATTGGCCGATTGATGTTCCATTCACATGGCATTTTTTTTACATAAAGGTTAATGAATGTGGTCAAAGCATGTAATGCAAATGCACTTCAAAGTTTTATACATCCACCCGAAAGGAATATTTATGTAGGCCCAAGGATGTCAAATAAGGCCAGTAATGCACTAGGATGATCATTTTGCATTAAAACAACACCTATTCTTGAACCACTAGCATCAGTAACAACATGAAAGGGTTGTGAAAAATCAAGCAACTTAAAATAGGTGCATGTGAAAGTGCATATTTGAGTTTTTCAAAGGATTTTTGTTGACTAAGTCCCCATGCAAATTTTATTTTCTTTTTCAATAATAAAGTAAGAGGTAGTGCTAAATAAGAAAAAATTCGAACAAAATTCCTATAGAAACTAGCCAACCCAAGAAAAGAACGAACATCATTGACTGATTGGGCCATGTCTATAGAGTGCTTTATGAGGAGGAGAACCATTAGGAACTAAGTCTATGCTATGGTCAAAGGATCCAAGAGATGGTGATAGTTCAGATGGATACTTAGACATAAAACAATCCTTATAAGTATTCATGAAAGGTTTATGTGCATTAGGAAGTGTATGAGTATAACCATTGATGACATTGACAAAAATAATGCATGAATTGAAACCTTTTCTAAATGCATGCTTTACTTGAGTATGACTAATCAATGGAAATGGCTAGAAATCATGTCGTGCAGACAAAGTAATGATTTGACCTTTAAATTCAAAGTTAAAGGTTTGTGTATGGTAGTCAATGTGTGGGTTGTAATGATGATGAAAAGGCATACCGAGTAACATTGTAAGACTACAAAGGTGCAATTAAAAATGTTGGTGCATCCACATATGGGCCTATGCTAATCATAACATCTTGCACTTCTCGTGTTACATTATAACAACTACCTTGAAATGTAGCTTTCACTTTGTACAAGGAAGGAAATGTTTTTAATTTAAGTTCTTGTACTAATAAATTTGAAATGAAATCATGTGAGCTATCATCATAATGTAAAATATTAACCAGCTTGGTATTGATACTACCTTACATGCAAAGTAAAGAATGAATTGAGATATCATTACCCAAGGTACTTAAGTCCTTCTCCAATGCTTCCTCTGTCCAAATAGAAGGAATGTCTTCTTTATGGGCCTCCATGTTATGCAATTGAGCTACAACTAGTTTCATGTGAAGAGGTCAAAATCGGCACTTTATTTCTGTATGTCTAGGTTTACCATAATTCCAACAGGTGATACGTGGTCATTTCTATTTGGCATCCACTACTGAAGTTTGGAGGGTAGGTGGTTTGGTAGGTTGGAGAGATGAAGCAACAGGTGGAGGTGAGTAATTGGATTGTGGAGGACAAGGAAAACTAGAGTATGATGGGGCTTCATAGGAAACATGGGTTAAACAAAAAGTGGTCGTTGACATGGTTGTTGTAGATGGATCGACTTGGTTATGGACTGGAATTCCTTCTCCGCATCATAGGCAAAAGAGATAGCCTCGTTGATAGTTGTAGGCTATAGGGTGTGAAGCTTAACTTGGATTCCCAACTCCAAACCATCTTCATATTTCCACTGCAACCTATCCTCTCATACATCTTCAAGCATTCAAACCAATAGTAAATTTTTCAAGAACCGCTCCGTGTAGGTAGTGACCGTGGCACCCTCCTTCCATGTAACGGTTTTCCATGCACATCGAACATGTAGATGATATTGAGGAGGAAGAAAAGAATCATTCACTTTATCTTAGAAAGCCTTCCACATTGTTGGACAATCTGTACTATGGCGTAGGACATTCCACTAGGGCTGAGCTTTTCCTACTAAATAGTTAGTGGCAAATTTGACTTTTTCACTTTTAGCATATGTTTCATCAGTATAAAAATCGTCAAACTATGACAATCATGAAAGAACTAAAGGGCCATCCTTACAACCATCAAACGATAGACACTGGTAATTTTTCACATCAATCTTGGAATGCTTGCTATCTGATTGGCTAGAGACAATAGCTTTGACCACCCTTGTAAGGTTATCTTCATCAGTTTGCATCTTCTGGAGTGCTTCGTTGCATTGTCGGATCTTGTTGTGAACACCTTGAAGTTCCTGCCGCAGGAGCTTGAGTTGTTGCTCTAGTGTTACCTCGGGTAGAGGTGACTCACCCAAATCCTCCATGGTGTTAGTAGGGTCCATGAGTATGTAGAGAACAAAACCCTCTTGCTAAATATGTATAAAACTTTTTTGAGATTTCTTGAATTATAATGTAAAAAGAAGGGTTGTTCTTGGGAATTGAAAGAGTAAGAAAGAGATGAAAGTATATAAGAAAAGAGAACTAGAATGACAACACAAAGAGATAGTGTAGTGGTAAAACACTTCCCTTATGTGAGTGATGTTGTGGGTTCAAATCCTCCCACCTTGGTGAATATAAAGCTCCTTATTGCCACTCATAAATTAAAATTGGTTCCCGCATAGCCAACGGCCACCAACGATCCCAAGGGAGCCTTGGGTGCCAAAGTAATGCCTTAGTTATGCCTTAAGTCATGCCTAAGTTTATGCCTTAGTTGACGCCTTGGAGTAAGCCAAAGGAGTAAACATAGGTGGAAAATCAGAATCGAGATCGAAATCGGAATCGGATGGCAAACAGAGAACAACGAAATACACATCAATCACCAAAAGAAAAAGAAATAGATCCCTCCGTAGTGACATGCACAGGGCTCTGATACCACTGTTATTAGGATCTTGCTTGCATGCACACAGAGATTACAGATGCAGAAAACACACAGAAAAATAGACACACCAGGAGACGAGACAGAATGCAATATTGGGTGTAATCTCCCCCCATGCACTCTGTTTTGATAGTCTAGAGAGTGCATGCATTTATAGGAATTTTTTATTATGTTGAAATAGTGGTACATGAGAGAGGCATCAAAAATCATGCTTGAAAGTAAAAGTTGGTAACTTTTGTAGAAAGCCTTTGCTTTCAATATCAGAAATTGTGATTTACAATGACCCTTGTTCTTACCACTAATTTTCTAACTATTTCGAACAATAGGACCCTCGATGCAAGGTTATTTATAAACTATATAAATTATAAATCGTATTATTGATGTCCACCATTTCATGCCTTTCACGCCCTCACAAACCTTCAACTG
Source organism: Ceratopteris richardii (assembly GCA_020310875.1). Classification (NCBI taxonomy): domain Eukaryota; kingdom Viridiplantae; phylum Streptophyta; class Polypodiopsida; order Polypodiales; family Pteridaceae; genus Ceratopteris; species Ceratopteris richardii. The sequence continues at coordinate 183,857,609 of CM035416.1, forward strand.
CTATATCAAAAACACCAAAGAACATTAATACATTAATAAATTAACACTCCAATAATTCCTTGATCAACACATTCCATAATTCATCACAGAGAAGCTTGATTGACACAACTATGTGGCTTTGCAAATTAGAATGGAGGCTTATTTGCAAGGTAGAAATCTTTATGGAATTGTAGCAGCTGATGAAGCTATGCCTATTCTAAGATCCAAAGGAGGACCTACAAAAGAGGAGACAGATAACCTCAAAATTTGGTGTGCAAGGGATACTCAAGCAAGGTCCTACATACTAAACTCTATTTCTAACTTTCTATTACCACATATTAGAGGATGCAAGACATCTCAAGAGGCTTGGGATGCCCTAGAGACTTTCGTTTCTGCTAGTATGGAAGCAAGAAAGAATCATATTTGGAACGAGTTCAACCAAATGAAGAAGACACCTAAACAAACCATCAAAAAGTTTGTTACCAAGGTTAAGGAGGTTGCAGATCCATTAGAATCCATTGGAGAGCTGATTGAAGAAGAGGCTATCATGAGGCCAATTCTCAATGGGATTTAAAGTGATAAGCAATGGCAATCCTTCACCACGGCTTATGATCTCATCATGGAGGTGCCAACTCTAGAATTTAACATCTTTCTTGGACAACTCTTCAATCAAGAGGCCAACAATAACATAAAGGAAGGTAAATCCTATCATGGTAATTCAACTAGTGCTCTATATGTAGATAAGAAGGACAAGAAGTTGAAAGGCAAGAAGAAGGAAGGAGATCAAGAGGAGACTTTCCAAGCCAAGTTTGCAGGCAAGAGCAAGTGGAAAGGGAAGACCAAAGGTGGGGATGTTCAACCTTGTTCCATTTGTGATAAGACCAACCACACCACTCAGAATCGTTGGTTTAATGGGAAGACCCAAAAAGGAAGTGAAAGAGGTGGATATGGAAACAATAGTGGAAGAGGTGGAGACAACTTCAATGATAAAAATAGAGGCCATAATAGAAGGGACTTCAACAATTATTCAAAAGATCAACCACATGAAGACTCATTGCTTCTAATGAATCTAATCCACAAAGAAGGTAAAGAAGATGATCATTTGTTCTACATAGATTCCAGATGTTCAAATCATGTTGTAGGCAACATTGCTCTTCTAATTGATTTGAAAAGTCCAAAGCATAGACATGAAGTTCAAATAGGGGATGCCACAAAGCACAGTGTAGAGAAGATTGGTAATATCCAGGGAAGGACAAACATTCTGAGTAAGGTTCTCTATGTACCCACTATCACTAGAAAGATAATAAGTGTAGGCCAAATAGTTGAAAAAGGCTTGCAAGTTAGGTTCACCCAACATGCAGCTTTTGTGGAAGATCCATGTCAAGGCTTCAAGAAGATAGCCAGAGGTGAGAAGCATGGTAGGATCTTTACTTTTGAAGTAGGAGAAATGAGGAACATAGCTCTATTCACTTTTGGGTCTCAAACCTTAAGTGAGATTGAAGTGTGGCATAAGAGACTTGCTCATGTGAATGAAAGAACCTTGAAGGATATATGCAAGGATCAAAATACTCTAGGACTACCAAACATACCAAAGCAATACATGATCAACAGATGTGATGCATGTCAGATTGGGAAGGCACAAAGACAACCATTCAACCACAAAGGCTACATCCACAATAACGTATTGGACTTAGTGCATACAGATGTATGGGGACCAAGTCAAGAACCTTCATTGGCAGGAAAAAGGTATTATGACTCATTTATTGATAACAATAGTAGATGGACTATTCTACACTTTATCAAGAGTAAGAATGAGGTGTTTGATTTCTTCAAAAAGTATCTAGCACATGTGGAGAATCATACAAGTAGATCACTCAAGAATCTCAGATCTGATGGAGGGCAAGAATACTTCTCCAAAGAGTTTGATGAGATCTTCTAGGATAAAGCTATAAAAGGGAAGTGACTACTAGGTACTCTCCTCAACTAAATGGAATTGGATAGAGAAGAAAAAAGACATTGGTTGGATCAGCTAGAACAATGCTTGAAGAGGAGAGGTTGCCACATTATCTATGCCAGAGGATATTTCAACTGCTGAGTACCTTGTCAATATACTACCATCCAAATCACTTCAAGGTATGACTCCTTATGAAGCATGGCATGGAAGAAAACCTAGCCTTGGACATTGGAAGGTGTTTGGTTGATTAGATTATGTTCATATAGGATCACAAATAAGAGGTAAGCTAGATGAAAGGGCAACAAATACATTGTTTATTAGGCATGACTCAACTCAGATGGGTTACAGGTTCTATAATCCTTCAACCAAGAAATGCACTACAAGTAGAGATGTTGTGTTTGAAGAACATAGGTCTTGGTATGATGAAGATAAACAAAAGGTAACTCTACCATATGATCTTGATTCAGATTCTCATCAAGTAGGAAGAAAGCATGATACATAGTTCTAGGATCCAATAAGTGATATAGATGATGACCAAGATGAAAGGGAAAATGATTGCAATCTATGGAAGTCAAGAGGCAAAGCAAAGATTCAAGACTATGGAGAATGCTCTAACCAAGCTCCTCGAAGAACAATAAGAGAGAATAAACAACCAGAAAGGTATGGATATGATTGGACATTTTTTACAAAGCATTCAATCTACTTGGCAAAAGACTCAATTTCAAAAGAACCCTCAGCCTATGAGGAGGCAATGAGAAACCCTAATTGGGAAAAGGCCATGACAGAACAAATAGATGCATTGAAGGATATGGACACTTGGGATTCGGTTCCAATCTCTTCCAATCAGAAGGTAATTGTGTTGTAGATGGGTATATAAAGTTAAAAGAAACTCAAAGAGATTAATCTGCATGTACAAAGCAAGATTATTTTCCAAAGGATGCTCACAAAGTCATGGTATATACTATGAGAAAACATTCTCACTAGTTGCAAAGATGACTACAATCAGAACATTGATAAGTGTAGTTGCTGCAAGAAATTAGAGACTCCTCCAACTTGATGTAAAAAATGTGTTTCTAAATTGTTGGATAAGTGAAGAGGTATACATGTCACAACCTCTAGGTTTTGAAAACCCTAATCATACATCTTATGTTTGCAGACTTAAGAAAGCATTGTATGGATTGAAACAAGTTCCTAGAGCTTGGAATTATAGATTGGTTACATACCTTCAAGATCAAGGCTTCAAACCTAGCAACTCAGATCCTTCTCTATTCATCAAAAGGGATCAAAATGAGGTTATCTATCTATGTGTATATGTAGGCGATATTATTATTACATGTGATGATCTGAATGACATTCAAAGGATCAAGAGGCATATGCAAGAGGAGTTCAAAATCAGTGACTTAGGTGAGCTTACACATTTCCTAGGTATGCAAGTGATTCATATAGATGAAGGGATGTATCTAAAATAGAGAAGATACATGCAAGATCTACTTCTCAATTTGATAATGGAGAACACAAAGCTTGCAAGTACACCTTTGGAGATGAATCATAAACTTAGTGTTTATGAAGGTGATAAAATTGAAGACATTAAAGAATATCAAAGCTTTAAAGGTAGCTTAATATATGCTACTCATACAAGGGTAGACATCTCATATAGTGTGGGAGTGCTTAGTCAATTCATGCACTCTCCAAGAAAACCACACATGGATGTAGCTAAGAGAGTACTTAAGTATCTCAAAGGTAAAATGAAAGAAGGTATATTCTATCCTTACTCTTCAGATTTGGGCATCAAAATCAATTCAGATGCAGATTGGGCAGGATGATAGAAGAAGTACCTCTAGTTACTAAGCATTTGTAGGTTCTTCATGGAGTTCCAAGAAGCAACCAATAGTTGCTTTATGCTCAACTAAGGTATTGATAGTGAAACTCTATTTGTTTTACATGAGCATGGAACAAAAGGAGCTTCACAAATGCCAATGCACTCTAACTATGAGTAAAGATGGTGTTGAAAATGAATGACCAACACCCAAATCACCCAAAAGGCATATGAGCCATACACATTCATGATAGTTGTGAAGCTTCCCTATGCTTAGAGTCAAAACTAGAGGTATCCACAATAGGCCTCTTCTTGCTCAACGAAGATATGCATGAGCTACCAAGCATGAAGCAAAAAACACTAGTGGACACATGATTCTCAAAGCAATTTGGTCAATCTGAGCTAGAAAGAGCATGTTAATCTAGTAGTAAGGATCCACCTTGGAGATAAAAGAACCCAATTATTCTAGTGTCACTCAAGTAGCAGAAGATGTGCTTAACTGCATATCAAGTTTTGGCACCTAGGCTATGCATAAACCTACTCATCTAAGACACATCAAATTAAATATCAAGGCTGGTTATTTATAGTTAAATCAAACATCCAATAGTGTGTTTTTTACCATTAGTGTCCATGTGAAAGGCTAAATGTCCACGAAACATTTTGTATATGTTCTGTAATAAAACATATAGTGGTCTTGTCAGCCATAGACTGTATGTTCAATCCCACTTTTAAAACATAGAGATCTTGAGTTCATGCTACCCATGAATTGTGTGGTCTTTACATATTCTATGAGGGTCCGACATGGAGTATTTTGTGTGGCATTGTGAGCCTAGTTTTCTACTATGAGGGTATTTTCATGAAGCTCTCATGAACGGGGAATCCAATGCATGATGCAACATAGAGATTACTCTATCTGGAATAGTTCTATTCATCCTCTCATCTACACCATTTTGTATTGGGGTATAAGGAGATGTAAACTCTTTACGAATCCCTCTAGACTAATAGAAAAGGCTGAATTCATGTGAGGTATACTCACCCCCGTTATATCAACGTAAAGACTTAAGCTCAGTTCCTTTTTCAGTCTCAACTGAAGCAAGCCATTTTATGAAAGTAGGGAATACTTCATCCTTTGATTTGATTAGGATATACCCAAACTTTTCTAGTAGCATCATCTATAAAAGTGAAAAAGTAAAGAGAACCATCTAAGGACCTAGTTGGCATAGGACCACACACATCTATATAAACGAGATCTAAAGGCTGAATTGAAGATTCAATCTGCATTCTATGCACATTTCTGGTTTGCTTTCCATATTGACAATGCGCACAAATCAGAGAAAGATAACACAGGTAAGTAGCCAAAATGAGAAAGATTTTCCATTCCACTATGAGGTATATGGCCCAAATGACCATGCTAGATACAAGCCATAGGTTGTTCAGTAAGAGCTAACAAGTGTTCTTTCTGTGATACAAATAAAGAATAAAGTGAGCCAATTTTGCTTCCTTTTGCAATAACCATATTGCCCTTTGATATGGGAAAAGACTGAGCATAGAAGACCACCTTGTAACCAAGGTCATCAAGTTGACCAACTGACATCAAACTACATGATAACTGAGGTACATGGTGTACATTATGCATAGTAAATTTTGAACCATCAATGAACTGCACAACCACATCTCCAATCCCCACTACATCACACTGGTAAGAGTCACCAAGTCTCACAGTACCAAGAGACTTTGCTGCATACTTAGAGAACCATTCTCTGTGTGGTGTCACATGGAAAGAAGCACCAAAATCTAGCAGCCAGGTGTGGGAAAGAGAATCAGCCATAAGAGCCTCAGTTGGCAAAGTACTGTCAAGTGTCAACACATCAGCATCATCAGAAATAGCATTAATTTCTTCAATCTTTAGAGTTGAAGTAGATGGTGTAGGTAACTGTTTAACATGCCCATCAACATTGTGTCCTTTACTTTTAGCATTCTTTAATGCATAACAGTCTTTATTCATGTGTCCTTTCTTATGACAATAATGGCATTCGATATCCCTCTTTGTTGATTTACTTCTACTCTTATTCCGTTGACCATTATTTTCCTTGTTCTTGCTCCTACCACATTGCTGATTCTTTCTTTGGTAAGAATCACGAACATTATATGCATCTCCACTCTGAGTGCCAACCATAGATTTTCTACGAATCTCCTCACTCAAGAGTGCTCCACATATGTCATCATAGACGAGTTTACCACCAGGCGCACTATTGCTAATAGTTGTGCAAAACATATCCCATGATGATGGCAAGGTGCATAACAGCAATACTGCTTTCATTTCATTATCCATATCCATTTTTTGAGCCTATAACTGGGAGAATATAGCATCAAACTCATTTAGATGAGCAGCAACACTATCTGTGTCCTTCATACGAAGGTCATATAATTTCCTCATCAGATACACTTTATTATTTGATGCCATATCTTTTTCATATGTATTGCATAACTTCTTCCAAAGCTCCTCTGCACTTTCACAGTCTAATACTGCAAAGTAAACATTATCTACCAAGTGCAAGCGAATGGTAGACCTGACCATTTCATCTAGCTCATCCCAATCATCTTCATCCATGTTAGCACGCTTCTTTTTCAGATCTCAAAAGGTCTTTGCCCTGCAAGTTATAGCTCCTCCTAAGAACACTAGCACTAGACCCTGATCCACCGGATGTGCCTAAGACCTCTGATGCCATGATGGTAGATAACTGAATAGAATGATAATGGAGCTAGAAGAGTCCGAACACCAACAAATAAGTGTATCAAGGAGTAAATTGACCACTATATAGTTAACAAAACCAAAAATCTAGAAAAATTTTGCCAGTGTATCCTCTACAAAATGAGCATATGACCAGTGTCAAAATATCATAAAACTGCAAGTACTGAGATGTTTACCTGCATAGTGAATCACTATAATCAGTTACCCAATAGAAGCCAACTAGGCTTATCGAGCACCTATGAACAACCATCATACATCTCCTATGGCGAGGCTGGGTAAGTCTTCCACCTGCATCACTAAAGAGACCCCGACATCTGGGTGTCTCCCAGTTAAGAAAACCTCACCACGACCCTCTTTATCAAACATAAAAGGCTTTATGCAAAAACCGTAACCGCTATATCAATGACTACATGGACGTACATAAGCCGTATCCACAAAAGCATACATGTGTGCAATTCATGACTGCTCTGCTAAAGTCAATAGGCAAGGAAGTCAAAATTTGGAAACACAATTTTTCTTGATCTTTTTGCAGCTACCTTTTCTAGGGTTCTTTTTCTTGTTAGTTGTTGACTTCACTTGTGCTTCAACTTTCAAAAAAACATACTTTTGCAATTTTAACGTCTTTGCTAAGCCCCTTCATCATAGAAGTCAAATTTTTTCAACTAGAAGATATGCTGAATTTTCGATGTCCCCTTTCTTAAGGTTGTAGGTCTAGGTCATATCGGAAAACGCACCATGAAATCAAGAAAATTCACGTATGCAATTTTTTACGTCTCTATATGTGAGCATTTTTTCACTCATCAAGACCATTTTTTGTTGCCTATGCTTCTAACTCGTTGTGTGGCTACCTTTTCACTTCTCTCACTCTTTCCTACTCCTCAAAGAGAAAATCAAACAAGTAATTGCATGTTACCTCCTATCCTTGCAATTGATGAGTGCCTACACATGCGTCCTTTTGTGTCTTTCAAAGACCTCGAAAAACATAGATTCAACCTCTATTCTTTAGTTTTAAGGCGTCTCAACCTCAGATACTTCTACCACAATCCCCCATAAGGGTGGAGAAGAAGAGAAGGAAGGGAGAAGAGTGAAAAGGAAGTTGAAAATGATGAAGAAGAAGGATAAATTTTTGAGTTTTAATTTAAAGCTTCAAAATTCTAACCCTAAAATTATCCAAAATCCTTTCTACCAAGTCTCTAAGTATTTAACTAACTATCTAAAGATGACAAAATGGTGATAATGCACCCAAATCGTGTATGTAAGCACTATAATCACGTACCTCATGCAGTAACTTACCATCATGTTAAGCATCTGACATGAACATCCCTCACAATGGCACCAAAAGTGTTCACATTCTAGACCTGCATGCACAACCGACATACCATCATCAAGCAGGACTATCCACACTTGATAAAGAAATTGTGTAATCCATGGAGCGACTAATCAGTGGTATGAAGACCGCACATTGCAAGATGGAAGTACATGCATCCAAAGTAAGAGAGAGCAATCACACAATTGCAATCCCTCCTCTCGGCTTCTAGAACTCTCGTTTGTGGGAGCACAACCTTCTGGTATGCTACTACTAATACACAATGAGAAGACCTCTCCATGTGTACACAGTGATAGATCTATGGTATGCAAAGTAATACAAATAATATGGCAAACGCCCTATATGCAAAGGTAATACAAATACTATGGCCCTCCTCCTTCTCTATGTGAGATTGTGAGAATATGAGATTACGAGACTATCTCCTTATGAGAGCATTGAATGTAACCCCAAGTCCTAGTCTTCAAATAGACTTGCCTAGATCCATGTACATATCAAGGCTTGTAGTATTGAAGGAATTATTATTCGCCAAACTGTGATTCTACATTTAATAGAAGCTTTTGTGTCTTTTCACGTATATGATAAGTGGAAAGACCTTGTCAGCTACTCTAGAAGTATGTATTGTCTTCCTAGGGCATGAGGCCTTCCGTGTTAGTGTCTTTGTATGAGTGGTCACGTTTTTATATGAGTGGTTGCCATACGATTATGTAATATTTTGACGTTGCCTTGTACACATTATCCGCTTCTCGTAATGCCATTTCTATTGTTGATGGTTGTCTTCGAGGGGTGCATTCGAGCGACCACCCTTTGGGGTAGGTCACTATTGGGGTTGTTCACCTTTGAGGTGACCATCCCTTAGGGTTGGCCATCCTTGACATGACCACTTCTTGGGGGAGATCACACTTGGAGTCCCGAATTCATCTCCTTTTAACCACACTATTTGTAGAGATTATGTATTTTTCATCCTCTACGATCATCTGTGACCCATTCTAGGTGCAATTTGGCACCTCAACATTGACCCAACATATTGAAGGTGTTTTTATTACTTAACTAAGTAACATCTTATTGTTTGCACACCTCCATGCCTTAGGTTGCTTGGTTGGACCTTTTGCCCCTTTAAGCAGGGGTGAGGGTTCAACCCCTCCCTATAGCAGGATAGTTGTGGGTCTTAAGCTAGTGTAAAAACCAATTGTTAAACTAGTTGTCTTTGTGTAGTCCCTTTTTAGTGTCACTTTTGAGCAGTCTAACCCCTGCTTTGTGGGATACTTGGGGTCTTATAGGTATTATGCCCATTCACTTGTACAAGTGTTCTTTCAATCTATTCAAGCAAGGGAGATTACGCTTCAGTTGAACTTCCTCTTCAACCAAGGTTACTTGATTTCTGATCTCTACACGGTTTGCATTTTCCAAGCATCTAAAAACTAATTACCTGTGGTACATGATGACGTGATTGGTGATTGTATATATAGATCACGTGCACATGCGTTTTGAAATACAATGAAGGCTGTAACACTCACAGGACCCCTCGAATTCCACACAAGGAGTTGAATTCCACACAAGGAGGGGTTAAATGCTTAGCACCTGATGAAAGCTTTGTTTGGTCACTTATTTATCAACCTGATGGAACCTTTTTTTTGGTCATTTATCTATTAACCTTATGAAAGTTTTTTTTGGTCAAAAAGTAAATGAAAACGCTTGTCCGTGGCCGACTGTCGAATATGAGTGTGTTAATGATGCTTTTGCATTTCATTATAGATAGATCATACAACGTGAAGTACCACAGCGGGGAGTCAACTACGGAGATTTATGGAGAAGGAGGTTCTGTGTTAGAGGAGTGGATGGCATGGAAGGCTGGGATACCAACACCAAAGAGACCGTGACAAAGATCCCGCTCCTCTCTACTCATGCTGGTCCCCGTGATGGCCAACTATGGAGAGAGCGACTGAAGGAGGAGTACAAGGCAGATGTTCTTGTTTTACACACACACACAGCGCATAAGGGGTCATCATCTTGCAACTCAATCTTTCACATTTTCCAAGCTTTTCGAACTTTTTTTAGTGGTATCAGAGCAACTTCAAGATAGGAGATGGATTTCCATCAATGATTGAGAATCTTGATAGACACAATTATGCAACTTGGCAAATCATAGTGGAGACCTATTCGCAAGGTAGAAATCTATATGGTATTGCATCAAGTGATGAAGCAATGCCTATTGTAAGATCAAAGGGAGGACACACTCAAGAGGAAACAGATAAGCTCACACTTTGATGTGCAAGGGATGCCCAAGCAAGGTCATACATACTAAACTCTATCTTTTTTACCACACATTAGAGGATGCAACACATCCCAGGACACTTGAGATGCATAAAGACTCTCTTTTCTGCTAGTACAAAGGCAAGGAAGGACCATTTTTGGAATGAGTTCAACCAAATGAAGAAGGCTCTGAAACAAATCATCACCAAGTTTGTTACAAAGGCCAAGGAGGTTGCTAATCAATTAGCATCCATGTAGAGATGATTGAATAAGAAATAATCATGAGGCAAATTTTGAATGGGATTAGAGGTGATAACCAACGGCAATCTTTCACCACTACATATGATTTCATCATGGATGTGCAAGCTCCAAACTTCAATATCTTTCTTGGACAACTCATCAATCAACAAGCCAACAATACAATGAAGAAAGGTAACTCCTAACATGGTAATTCAACTAGTGCTTTATATCTAGATAAGAATTGCAAGAAATTGAAAGGCGAGAAGAAAGAAAAGGATGAAGAGTAAACTTCCCAAGCCAACTTTGCAAGCAAGAGCAAGTGGAAAGGGTAGAAGAAAGGACCAAAGCATGATAAAATCAAAGGCCAAAACCTTCAATCTTATGTCATATGTGATAAGAACAATGACACCACTCAAAATTGTTGGTTCAACGGGAAGACGATAAAAGCAAGTGGAAGAGGTAGACATGGCAACAATAGAGGTAGAGCTGGATATAAATTCAACAATAAAAATAGAGGCCATAATAGAAGGGAATACAACAATTATTATTAAGATCAACAACATGAAGGCTCATTGCTTTTGATGAATCTAAAGCACAAGGAAGATAAAGAGGATGATCATTTATTCATAGACTCATGATGTTCAAATCATGTTGTAGGCAACATAGCTCTCTTATCGGACTTGGAAAGTCCAAAGCATAGACATGAAGTTCAAATAGGGGATGACACAAAACATGGTGTGGTGAAGATTGGTAAGGTCAAGGCTTCCAATGGTAGGTCAAATATATTGAGCAAGGTGCTCTATGTTCCCGCTATAACAAAAAACCTTATAAGTGTAGGCCAAATAGTTGAGAAAGGCTTGCAAGTTAGGTTCACCCAAAATGGAGCTTTTGTCAAGACTTCAAGAAGATAGTCATTCCCAATACTTAAGATAATAGGAAAGATGGCTTACCAGTTCCAACTTCCAAACAATAGCAAGACCCATCTAGCATTTCATGTGAATTAGCTTAACAAAATGATGAGTGAATATGAAAACCTCATTCTAGATAGTGAGGTAGTGGAGCCTATTCTTCTTAAATCATCCCACATGTGTCTGAGAGGATACTATGCACTCGAGAGAAATAAACTAGGAGTCACTTATATAAAGTGCATAGTAAAGTAAAGTGGAAAGATAGTTTAGAAGATAACACTACATGATAGTGCGCTAGCACCCTTCAGAGATAGTCTCCCATCTTTTTCTTGCCTTCCCAAGAGACTTCTTACCGGAAAGGATAGAAGGAAACACCACTAAGATATGACAATGTACTTAGGATACACGGGGTTAATTGTTACTTTAGTGTTTCTTTCTCTTTCGCGAACACCTTGCAACAACATTTTTGAGGAAAAAAATGGACTTGAGGGGAACAAAATGTTATATGAGAGCATCTATGAGGGAGGTGAGAACCTTCCTTAAAGCCATGCACACATGGGATAACCCATGTGTGCATGGCTTTAAGGAAAGATTCGTACCTCCCTCACACATCCTCTCTTCTTGTGGAATGACCTATTTTCAATTTGATTTGCACCACCAGACCAAGATTTTTGAAGGAATTCTCTTCATTGGTGACTTTGCAAGGGATGCACAGGTGGTGCACAAATGCAAAGTAGTGCAGAGGTGGTGCACAAGTAGCCAAGAACATAGGTGCATAGGTAGTGCACAAACAATTTGTTCACAATGGTTTTACAAGAAAATTTGAGTGCATTGAATGCAGGTGCATAATGGTCCCTTTGAAGGGTTTTCAATGCTTTTTAAGTGTTTTGGAAGGTTTAGGTGCTCCTTTATGCACACATTTTGAAGAAATGAAGGTCAAATGTGGAAAACATATGAAGTGAAAGTGGTGCACAAGAGTTTATTAGTGACCCTCCGTTTAAAATTTTGTTTCTCCTAAAGTGGTTCTTGGGGCATCAAAGTGAGCACCAAGGCACTAGCAGTTGAAGTGACATACATAAGGAGAATCGACACAGAACCAAAGGATTCTCATTCTTGGACTAAGGAGTTAGAATAAAGAGCAAGAAAGAGCAAGATGCTTGCATAATACATGTGCAGAGAAGCAAGGTGTGCAAGTAAAGCAAAATGTGAATATAGTGGTTTCCTTGCTTACATTGTAAAGAGCGTTACGACTCTTTTCATGTAGTAATTCCACAAGTCATACAATCATAAGCTACAAAATGATGGACTTCATTGCCATGCCTTATAGTGTTATTAAGCTATAAACATTTGGATTTATGACGCAATTACTTTTTCTAGACACCAAGAAAGTGAGTAAAAGACCTCTCAACCATCCCCTACAACCATCCCCTACAACCATCCCCTACAACTCCCATTTGTGGGAGCACAACCTTCTAGTCTACTACTACTGATACACAATGAGAAGACCGCTCCGTGTGTACACAATGATAGATCTATGGTATGCAAAGGTAATACAAATAGTATGGCAAACAACAAATAGTTGCCTTGTTGTCATTGGAGACACCATTTTCTTATGGAATCATCTATTTATACACATTATAGGATCCGCTTTTCGTAATACCATTTCTATTGTTGATGGTTGTCTTCGAGGGGTGCATTGGAGCGACCACTCTTTGGGGTAGGTCACTACTAGGGTTGTTCACCTTTGAGGTGACCATACTATTTGCAAAGATTATGTATTTTCCGTCTTTGCGATCATGTGTGACCCATTCTAGGTGCGATTTGGCAGCTCAACATTGCCACAATGTATTGAACGTGTTTTTATTGCTTAACTAAGTAACATCCTATTGTTTGCGCACCTCCGTGCCTTAAGTTGCTTGGTTGGGCTTTTCACCCCTTTAAACACGGGTGAGGGTTGAACCCCTCCCTACAAAAGGACAGTTGTGGGCCTTAAGCTAGTGCAAAAACCAATTGTTAAACTAGTTGTCTTTGAGCATTTTTTTTCGAGTGTCACCTTCAAGCAATCTAACCCCTCTTTTGTGGGATACTTGGAGTCTTATGCGTACTATGCCCATTCATCTATACAATTGTTTTTTCAATTTATTCAAGCAAGGGAGTTGAATTCCACACAAGGAGGGGTTGAATGCCTAACACCTCATGAAAGCTTTTTTTGGTCATTTATTTATTAACCTGATGGAAGCCCTTTTTTTGGGTCATTTATTTATTAACCTGATGGAGGTTTTTTTGGTCAAAAAGTAAATGAAAACGCTGGCCCGTGCCGGACCGTCGAATATGAGCGTGTTAATGATGCTTCTGCATTTCATTACAGATAGATCATACAACGCGAAGTACGTAGTTTGGTGTGAGCGTACCACAGCAGGGAATCAACTACGGAGATTTACGGAGAAGGAGGTTCTGTGTTAGAGGAGTGGACGTCATGGAAGGCTGGGATACCAATACCAAAGCGACCGTGACAAAGATCCCGCTCCTCTCTACTCGTGCTGGTCCCCGCGATGGCCAACTATGGACGCAGCGACTGAAGGAGGAATATAAGGTAGATGTTCCTGTTTTACACACGCAGAGAGAGAGAGAGAGAGAGAGAGAGAGAGAGAGAGAGAGAGAGCATAAGGGGTTATGCATACTTGGATCCCCCACGTGGACCGCATACTCAGGCACACATTATCTCGAGGATCTTCATGTGGTAACGAGATATTGCATTTGCACTTGTACTGGGTTCTTGATAGAGTTTTTATACGCAATTTCGAGATCGATCGGGCCGATAGGAGCTGTTTTTTGTGAGCTTCCTGAAATGTAATGAATTGTAACGCATTTACTGCCGGAGGCCCCCTCTCAGCACCCCTTTGTTCTTCGTTCTCGATCCAGGAGCTTGTTCTATGGCGTTTTTATTGTTTTTGTGATTCCTTTCTGCCTGAAGCTAATGGCGGTTGCCACAAAGGAAGTCGGAGTAAACCCGAACGAAAAATTAAATATATTTAAACAACTTTTTACGCCAAAAATCGATCATTTAGTAAAGCAGACAGTAATGAAGAGTACTGAGAGTGCGAGTTGCAACACAATAGGAGAACTAGATGATGGACCGGTTATCTCTGTTTAGACATAGATGCATAAAGAATAGATGCAGATACACACACACACAGACACAGACACACACACACACACACAGAGAGAGAGAGAGAGAGAGAGAGAGAGAGAGAGAGAGAGAGAGAGAGAGAGAGAGAGAGAGAGAGAGAGAGAGAGAGAGAGAGAGAGAGAGAGAGAGAGAGAGAGAGAGAGAGAGAGAGAGAGAGAGAGAGAGAGAGAGAGAGAGAGAGAGAGAGAGAGAGAGAGAGAGAGGGATTCACGCTCTATATTTTATATTACTCAGAGAGTGATACTTTCTAATATTCAGGTCAATATTCTTCCAAAGACGGTCATACTTATAAAGTGTCATAACCAAGAATAAAAGCCTAAAGGATTTTTTTATTTAAAAATGTCACCAGCTCATGCCACTCTCTTTTGACTTAGTCCCGTCATTCCCTTTTGCTTATTCTCATGGAACGTTGGGGGGACAGGAATATCGAAAGTTAAGGGGAAGGGACTTGTGCGAATATGGGGGCAGAAGGGAGCTTTGAAATAGGAGGAGGAAACTAACCTGATGATATTTTGTGCGAGCACTAGTCCACTGTAGTGCTTGTAATGAGAATGTTGAGAATCTTCATTCAAGAAGCAAGGTGAAGATCAGAGAATTTTGTGTGAGAGAAAAATTGGAGCCCTCATTCAGGGTAAAGGTACATGTTTTATTAGATTGAGTAGTTTGGTCATATGTGTGGAACATGACCAAATTACAAAGGACATAAAAGTAAAATATAAATCCCTTCGGCTGCAAATAGCCCAAAAATTGAAATAAAACATGCATGGAAAGCTCTCAAAGGTAGCCATAACATTAAAGGGATTAAATGTACATGTGCATGTAAGAGTGCATTTGTAGCCTTGAGACTTGCCTCCTTAAAGGATGGAGGTGGCTTCCCTACTCTATGTATTCTCCACTGCATATATAGTATATACAATACTTTTGTTGCTCCTTTGGAATGCATTTAGCAAGAGCATATGTAAGATATTAGGACATTCTTTATCACCTCTTGGTTGAAGTGATAATGTACATCAATATGCTTAGTGTGTTATGTCTCGAAACCCATTGAACATATCTGCAAGTATCCATCAAGATGTCATATGGGCTTGGGGATGTAAGAGTTGGGCACGGGAATGAGGGGGTTGATGGGAAGAGGGGGTGGGGTGGAGGATGGAGATAAAATTTTAGGAAGGGGAATGAGGGGGTTGATGGGAAGAGGGGTGGGATGGAGGATGGAGGTAGAATTTTAGGAAAGTTTGGAAGAGTGGGGAGGGGAAGGTGAGGGAAATTCTATGGACTTGCAGAAAAGAGAAGTGAACCATGCATTCTGTTTGCAGGCATTGATAAAATACATAGAGATGAACAAGGCCAATGACAATGATTGGTTTCGGATATCAGCTAATGCAGATGGCACGAAATGGCAAGGGAAGTGCTGGTACATTCACAATCTCTTAAAATATGAGTTTGATTTACAGTTCGAAATTCCTGTCACATATCCAGCAACAGCACCTGAACTAGAGTTACCTGAGTTGGACGGAAAGACTGCAAAGGTTAGTGAATCAAATCTCCTTTGTGGTCCTCTCCCCACCCCCCTGCTCGTTAGGATTTTCTCTTTCTTCTCCATGGTGCTCGTTAGGATTTTCTCTTTCTTCTCCATGGTGTATAGTAAGTTTTTATGGAGGATGCTCATGTATTTCACCTTTTTACTGGCGCGATGCTCTTTCCCTTTTGATTTTTTCCAGTTCTGTGTACCACTTGTTCATCTGGGAGGTAGAACAATTGTGTCTTAACACTTCTGCACATGCACAAGGATTAGAGCATGTTATCAGCAAATGCATTCTTGTGACATAAGTAAAAGTATAAACTAGTCTTATACTTCTGTGATTTCAGATGTATAGGGGTGGCAAAATATGTTTGACAGTACATTTCAAACCACTTTGGGCAAAAAATTGGTATAGACACTGATTTCAGAAGTATACACATCTATATATATTCCCTGTTAAATGGAGCAGCTAACCAGAATTTGATTTGATTTACAGCCCCAGATTTGGTATAGCCCATGCTTTATGCCTGGGACTTGGACCTTGGCTCGCAGCAGAGGTTCCTCATTTGGTTGATACAGGCATGATTCAACACAGAGACGATTCTCAAGCATCTGAGATCTCAAAATCTTGATCCCTCTCTTGTGTGAATGTTACTGTTGTATGCTTTTACATCATCAGAGTTTGATTTGCCTTGTATAAGAAATATAGTACTCTGACTTTTTACCTGCAAGGCAAGAATGCAGGCAGCCAGCACATTGGTTAAAACCCACTTATATTTAAGACAAAAGTGACTTTTTGACAGCTTCAGGTCTATATTGGGGGATATCTGTAACTTTCAAAGAAGAAGCATTGATACTTTGTCTAAAGCAGTTCAAAGAATGCTTTTATAAGCTTTAACACTTTTCGAGCTTGAATTGATAAAGAAGCTTGTGTTTGAGCTTTATGATCTGTGATCTATCTGTTGGATATGAATAATTATATGCAGCAAACTAGCTTCTTAGAACTGATGATCATGGAGCAACTCAAGCTCGTGACCCATGATCTATTGGTGGTAAAGGCCCAGTAGCTAACTCATCTTGTAGATTTTCTTTTTTCTGCTTTCAGTTTTAAAGTCATGAGTCAAGAACTTTCTAAGTATATTTCTACCTATGCTTTCGGTCCATTACTTGACCTTCGGTAGTATTATCTTTTAATTGGGGGTCTAGATGGCCTAAGTATCATTTTGACAAGACCTTCTTGAACTCGTACAGCACCAAACAGGACATCACAAGAAAACACAGATACTTGCTTTGTCTCTCAGAAATTATGCGTGCAATTTCATGCTAAGTGTGTGCTCTTCGATCAGCCCATTACCTCCATTCATTCTGAAGGGCAACTAGCTGCTTTCTCTGTTTGCTTTTTGAACATTCATAAGAGTCTTTCTTTACTGAATTCCTTGCATACACATGATTCCAAAGAATGGTTGAGTGGGATCGACTGAGCCACTAGTTGCAAGTTGCAACTGTAGCTCTCTTGTCATGTGAAGTAATTAGCCTGATTTAAGGGTGTGCTCCTGATTGGGAGTTTCATCTATTTATTTGAGTAGTTCTGAGATCTGAAGATAATGCAGCAATGGAGGGGCCATGTTAAATCAGGCATAATAGTATATAGAGACCATTTGGGTATGTGTAGTAGGGTGGAATGACACAGCTCTCTCTTTCTCTCTGTGGGACAGGCAGGCATTAGGAGGGTTTCTCTATTCTTGATCACATCTTGGCCATACAAGCCATTATAGAGGAGGGCAGATCATATGGAAGATAGGTAGGTTGTGGTCTTGTAGATTTCTGCAAAGCTTTAGAGTTCGATTGATGCGGAAACTGCAGTTCATGGGGATATTTATGCAGCTCATATGGTGATTATGGCCTTATGCAGATCACTGGTGGGACAGATGTGTGCACTCCAGAAGGTATTTCTACCTTGGCTCACTCCCCTATTGGAGTGAAACAAGAATGTCTGCTCTCCTGCATTCCTTAGCATGTATTTGAATGAGGCTTCTAGCTATATTGAGAGAGAGTGATAGAGGAGTAAAGCTAGCAGGGATATGGTTCCCACTTCTGTTATGTGCTGATGATAGTCTGCACAGGATACTGGATTCTGTAAACCAAGGTTATGGTGTTTAATACCAGTGGAGTATACTGATGCATATACATTTTTGGGAGTAGTTTTCAATGGGCCAGTTTTTTTGATGAGGGTATGTTTGCAGGTCCAGTCAGAACTTCAAACAAAACTTTGTCCTTTTGATACTTTGGCGACATCAGCTATGTTTGTTGTATGGGGTGAAAATCTGGGGGCCTTCAGTTGGTGGCCATGGTAATGGTGGCCACATGTGTGGAGTGGAGGAGAATGCAGTCTTGGTGTCGATGATCTGCCAGATGATTAGAGCAAGGCGCTAATAGCCAATGAGATTATTAGAATGGAGCTTGAGACTGCCCCTGTGGTGATTAAGGTACTTACTAAATTAGTCTCTTTCATACATCACATGTGGACCTCCCAAAGAGTTGCGCCAAGCTTTGCCTTTGTATTCCTCTTGGCAGTTGGCTTTACAGAGAGACGGAATTGCTGGTTTGGACAAACGACATCCTTGCTTGAGGCAAAATTTTAGCATGGATGGATTGCTTCACTTCCAGTAATCTTTGGAGATCCCCTCTCTCTTACTGGCATGGATAGACCAGGACTTGATTCAGTTAGGTACAAGGACGACCTGGATAGGACCTGTTCAGGAGTTTTGCTTGAAGCTGGCTTTTAGCAGAGAGCATCTTCTTCAGCTCACTGTAGATGGTTTTGTAGTCAGGACCATCTATGTGAATACACACTTATCATGTTTGGTTTGCTGTGTCATTGGTCAGTTACGTACATCTTCACAGCAGCTGGAGATTGAGACTGGTATAGATATAGTGGGCTTCAAGCTCAGGACAGGATATGCTGGGTATGGCATATAGCGCGAGAGACTGAGCTGCACTAATATCATTCGCCCAATATACAATGAGATAGGGGGTGTCTCCATTGTTTATTCAGAGAGGCCTTTTGGCCATTTTCCAGAGTGGCATACTATGATCAGAGATTCTTGTATTTTGTCTTGCTTGAGCTCAGGAGTTATAGAGACAGCCTGTTGACTCCTGAGGCAATCAGAGAGACAGACTCACAGCAGGTTACACGCTATTCCAGGCCAGTCAGGATCGCTAGCCAGAAAACCTTGGGTCCCACTCCTTGTAGAGGTACAGCGATTAACTGTACAACAGACCTGTGAAGATCCAGGATTTGGATCGTTTTGGCACACCATGCGCAATACCCAGTGAAGGTCTTGACCATGAAGGACATTTGAGGAGATCCAACATTGACTGATGCAAAATTTGCTTTGAGCTGGAGGACAAGCCCACCCCCAACCTCTTCCCCTTTTTTCCCCTTTTCCTTAGCTGATGTTGTTCTATCCCCCATGTTGTTTTGCCCAGGTCTGGTTTTAACTTCTTTGTCTTGTTGTATTGACTATAAAGTCTCTAATCCATCCGCCACTCCTACACCACATCCAGTATAGTATCCAGTTTTATTATATTAGTTGTTTTAGTATTTTCAGCATGTAGTCATAGTATCAGCTTTACTATTTGTAAAGTTTGTCTTATATGTCATCCTGATGTTAATGGGTCTTCCTGTGCTTGTGTAGGCTCTGATGCCCCTTCAATTAATCTCTTTACTTAGCCAGCTTCATGATACAAATGCCTGTCATAAGCTCAGTTTAAGGATAGCCTACATCACTCCCCTTCACATGAAAGTGTATACATTGGAAGTTGAGAAACTGTTAGGAAATTCTATAAAACAAGCATTTTACATTGGAAGTTGAGGAACTGTTAGGAAATTCTATAAAACAAGCATTTTTTGTTAATTCTGGGGTTGCTATCAGAATCTGTAAAATGATTTTATCAGTGGAAATAAGGAAATTTCCATTAAACTTGGGATTTGCCTTAGCATTATTCTTTAGATCCTGAAATGAACTGAATATTACGTAAGAAGGGTGGATTTCGGATTCCCTGTTCCACAAAGAGGGCATACAATGACCTAAAGGGTTAATATTTTGCATGCCCATTGGTTTGCAGCTTGAAGGCTTAGAGACCCATGGTTGGTGGCCTGATTGCTTACTGTCTTGAATGTCAACTGATGGCAGCCCAAAGGCCTACAGCTGGGAACCTATTTTGTGCTTCCTCATGGGTGAACTTACACTTACGAGCCCGCCACTGGTAAAGTCAAGGCATTTCCAGTACATGATTTAAGGGGAGGAAATCAAGCTTGTGGATTTGCATAGATGCCTGAGATTGGTTTAAGTTATCATGGCTTCAAAAGTTCCAGGTCTTTCTTCATGAAAAGAAGGGGTAATACTTGTGCTAAGAATTTCTGAGACTTGCAAAAAAATGTTTAGATTCTCTCAAGATTCCAAGGGAAGCTGTGTTGTTACTTTGTATAATTAGTTTGCAGAACTCTGCGCTTAATTGTAAAATCTCTTTGAGATCGAGGTTGAAGAGCACTATGAACTTCTGGCAGGTATAATACAAGTCATTTCTTAAAAGAAAAAAGGGTATGGATTGTGAGAGTAGATATTTACTTGGAAATGCGAGATAAATGTGGTATGATACACGTATCAATTTTCATGAAAACACACGTATAAGCTGATAATTTTTGATTCATTACTTGAGTTAAATATTTCACGATTGCCATGATTTGGGAAAAGAAATAATACTTATAACAGGAAATTTATGCGTAAGCTTAGCAGTCCAATTAGACTAGACCAGGAGTTTAATAGAGCACGAAACTTTTACAAATCGTTTAACTTGAGGCTATTTGCATATGATGGAGAGTTGAAAGCAATTTTTCTTTATGATATTGCTTGATTCATAGGAAGTGCTGGTCTTAGAATACAATAACTTCACCTTGTTTCTGGTGGTCTCTGAATGGATGCACGGATTAGCTGCAAAATTCTTGGTTTGAATTTCCTAGTGTGTCAACCAATTCATTTCATTATCATGCATTGACAAGGTTGTGTGTAAAGCCCCCCAAACAACAACCAACCCCCCTCCCCCCCCCCCCCCCCCCCCCCCCCCCCCGCCCCCCCTTTTTCTCTCTTTGACAACGAAGGGATTAGTTGACAAGGTAGTGGTGCAATCGAAGACAAAGAAACAAAAGTAAAAGCTAAGTGAAGCGATAGGAAAACACTCAGTCATAGTCTGTTCGTTTTAGCCAAAAAAAGAAACAAGAATATTATAAGGGGAAAAAAGAGAAAAAACCTGACCAAAGAAAGGATGAAGAACTATGTGATCCTTGGTCTTCCATGTAGAGGCATTTGGGTTGAATCAATCCTGAAGCTCTTCCTTTATAGATTTTTCTTTTCTTAAAGATCTTATGCCTCTTTTTTTTTTCAAATTTTTATGATTTTGTTAGTGAGTTATCTCTATTTTTACATATATCAGATCAGATGTACTCAACTTTCATTAGAGATGAAGCCTTCAATACTGTTTTGTTGATCTCCTCTCTTTGCTCATTTTTGCCATGGATACGGCTTTGCATCAAATTTCACAGAAATACTCTCATCCTTTTTTCATGTAATCCGATACTGTATCAAAGGTTGATGATGTGCCAAGGTCTTGCTACCCTTCCCCATGGTTGCATTTTCCCCTATGGTTGTTTGCTTCATTTGGAGAAAATTCGTTGCATTTTAACTCTTTGTGACATATGGAGATCCGATGGCTGCATCTTAAGGATCCCGGTGTATTTTGTGCTCAATGAAGCCTTCTCTGTCTCTCTCTCTCTCTCTCTCTCTCCACTTTTTGTCTTTAAGAAACCATAGATTTAGACCCTGTTTTAACCAATATTTACCTTGTGATTTGTAAACGGCCTTTCTGCTTATATATTGTACTTAAATTATTTTAACACCATTCAGGTTAATATTTTTGGGTATTGAAACCTATGTGATGTATCTATACGGACGAAAGTGGTTTCCAAGTGATCTATTCCAAGATGTATCGAAGTGTGAGCTTAGTGGATGTGTCTATTTATGAATTGTTTGATGCATCTGTGAAACATGGGTATGTACGCAAAGGATCCCTTGTTGTATCCATAAGTAACACGATGCAAAGGGTCCTTCTTGTATCCATGAATCACATGGTGTATCCGTATCATACTCTGTCCTGCTTGTCCCAAGTTTTGGTTTAAGGACGTAGCTCTTGGGGTTAAACCAACGCTTGGGCTCTTCCCTTTTAGGATTTTCCCCTTGTAAAGAGCTCATGAATCTTTTTTGGATATTTTTAGATTCTCGTGACTTTTACTAAATTGCGTTTATTTCCATGCACGTAGAGTTGCTAGGTACTCATTTTTATCACTTATCAAAATCGTTGTCTTGGGAATATTTTCTCCTTTCTCATTTCTTCTTATTATGCGTGATTGACCTCGTATGGAAATGATTTGCGTAGATCTCCTCCTCGTCTCTCTACCCTTGCCTCGAACTTAGGTGGTGGTTTATTAACACTTTCCAAAACTATTATTGATTCGAGAAGTTCAAAACACACCTTGTTGACTTTTTAAAAGTCTTTATATGAAGATTCTTTACTAGAGCTTGCATCTACTCTTTAAGGCATTCATGGCGTGCATAGGGATGTTGGAGCACCTTGTCCAAGCTATGCATAATAAAGTTTGAAATATGATACTTCATTCTTTTGGCAAAGAATTCGAAGACACTTCTTCCTTTTTATTTTTTTAATTATCTTGTTTTCGGATTTTCATATTTTTTTATTTTTGCTTTTTTATTACATCTATTTGATTTCTTATTTATATTTTTTAACTTTACATTTCTCAATAATTTTTCATTTTTCTTTCTTTTTGCATCTATTTTTGACGATCTATCTTGATATTATTAATTTGTGAAATTTCTATCAATTATGGTCGTACTTTCTTATGTATTTGAGTTTGTGTGTTTTTTTTTAATGTTTAGTTTGTAAGTTCGGATTAATATGAGCTCATGAAGGTATATGTGTACAAAGAAGGGTAAGTTGTATGATTTGCATTTCAAGGCCTTGGTAAGATGAATTATCTAATGTTGGAAAATAAGATCTTACTTGGAGCTCTCTTATAAAGGCTTAAGAGGCGAAATCTCGGGTGTTTTCCATATCTCATGCCATACATATTTTTCTGTCCTTTTTATGGTAGTTGTCTCTTATCTATGCCTGGCATGATATTTACACCTTATTTCAAACTTTCATCTTTCATATACAATGGATGTTAAAGTTTCCTAGTTTGAGTATTGATGAATTCCAAACATGTAATACATGATCTTTTTACGCCTTGTACATATGTTTTTCTTATTTTCTTATGTTATGATTCATAACATCTCTTCATTAACTATTTATATTTTTTCCTTACGGTTACCACTCTTGGTCATTGATGCAATGTGTGGCTCTCCATAAGGATTCTGAACCTTCAAAACATAAATTGTGGAGTGCACAAACATGGAAGTCTTGGAGTTTAATGAGTGGGACATGGAGAATAAGAGGCTTAGGAGTAGAGTACATAGTGATCTTACTAAAGATGCAAGTTATGGGCATAAACACAACCTTGGAAAAATCATCCAAAAAGGAAAAAAAGAGGCTTTGTATGCCCAAGTGCATCCACACATCACCCCAAAGTATTCTTAAAACCCTCTTGGGAGTAATGTAATGAACAAAGAGTTGGCACTCATCTATACGGAAATACCATGTATGTAGCCTATAAACAACCACAAAAGATAGTAAGCCCAAAGCTTTGTGGTAAGCTCCAAACTTCTCACATGATGGATCCTTAATGAAAATGTTTTGCAAGATTAGCTTTAGGCATATGAGCCAAGTTGATATCTCTAGTAGAGATGCTCTCAACATAATTATAGTGCACCTCAATATGCCTTGTGTAGACATGGAGCATTGAATTCTTGCAACTATAAATTTCCTTTGACTATCAGAAAAGAAAATGGTGACAACATCCATATCAGACATAATATTTGAACCACACACACTCAGTAGTACTTGCGGAAGTTGTTTTATACTTAACCTAACAACTAGAAGTGGCCATGTAGGCTACTATATGCTCAACCATGATATGCGTGTGTTATCAACCATAAAACATAAACCACTTGTGGTCACACAAGTGCCATATAAACCAATCCGATGCGAGTTTAGTGATACTCAATTCCCCTTGGGATGGAACAACCCAAGGTGACAAGTATCATTCAAATAGAAAATTATGTACTTAATTGCTTAAGAAGATGCTTGATAGTTGGGCTGTGAAAAAACTTTGCCATTTGATAAAAAAAACTCATGTATTGAATACATAAATTAAGCATTTAATTGCTTAAGAAGATGCTTGACGGTTGGGATGTAAAAAACTTGGCCATTTGATAAAAGAGTCATGTACTGCATACATAACTTATAGGTCTTTGATAGAGGAAAAGATAAAAAATGCATTGCCAACATCATGGAGGCTTGCTCATGAACCATGTCTCCATAGTATTGGTGATAATTCTATAATTATCAGGGTTGAGATACTACAATAAGGTGACAATATACTTTTCTTAACATAAATGGATTCCTCTATCAAGATGCATAGAGTGCATGCAAGACTAATCATGTAAAAGCCTCAAATCTAATATTGTAGAAGCATCATGCAAATGAATCTTTAATGCAACAACAAATGTCTCATTGGGAATAATGAGCAACAACAAATGTCTCATTTACATAAAATAGAATGTGAATGAGAGCCTTTGAGCTCCTCACAACGCGTCTTATCTTTTTTTATGGTTTTGCAATGCTTCTCTATACTTGTCTCTGCAAACCTATAGAAAACAAAGTACGAAGCGTACGAGTTCGTTGTATGTAGGTTTCTCAAATATGCGGTCTTCAACCAACCATGGATGACTAGGCAACTAAATGTTTTATTATAACAAACATATACAAGGTGCTCGATGGTCATCTGGCCTTTCACACAAACACTAATGGTAAAAATCCATAATAATATGTCACTAATGGCCAATATGGTTGACATGAACTAGGGAGAAAAAATAAAAAATGAAAAATAATATCTAAGTATGAGTGGATGACCTATAGCTCCCACCTGATGGGCATATTACACAATGTACAAGGAACTATATAGTATACCTCCCACCTGATGGGCATATTACACAATGTACAAGGAACTATGTAGTACAAGATTAAGTGACCGCATGACGAAAATGTCTAAAGCTATCATGTGGTAAAGCTTTTGTCAAATCATATGATATTTTCTTGAGCATGGAGTTTATCAATTAATATGCGCTCAGTGGCTAAGAAATCATGAATAAAGTGATAGCACACCTCAATTGTTTGATCTTTGCATGATAGACATGATTCTTAGCCAATGCAATAGTACTCTAACTATCACTACATAAATGAGGTACATACTGAGGTATGCCCATGTCACATGCCAATCTAGAAAGCCACAATGCGTCCTTATATGCCTCATTGGCTAGACCATACTCTGCTTCTATAGTGGAAACAACTGTAGATTCTTGAAGATGAGCTCTAAGACATAACACCACTAGTGAAGTGAAAAATTTACTTTGAAGTAGACTTTCAATTGTCTACACAACCAACATAGTCAGAGTTTGTGTATACAATAATGGATGCATCACCTCTACCTAGTCATAGAAACATATCCTTAGTACCACTCAGATATCTCAATATCATTCTGATCGCTTCCCAATGTTTTTTCTAAGATTTGACATATATATGCTCACAAATCCCATTGCAAAACCATTGTTTGGTCTCATAGTTACCATAGCATATATGAGACTACAAATAGATTGATAAGGAATTCTGGGACAATCATCCTTGCTCAACTTCACATATGTAAGCAACGGTGTACTCAATGCCTTTAAACAATGCATAGTGAATCTATGAAGTACTTTGGTGATGTACTCACTCTAAGATAAGTATGTGCATCTCTTACTCCTATCAGAGTAATGCACATGCCAAGAATGTGTTTAGCATCTTCCAAATGTTTATGTCAAAATTTTGATTCAACTCTATCTTCAAGAGAGAGAAGTTTTGAGGACTTCCCAACAATCAACACATCATCAACACAAATAATCAAGAATGTCAAGCTTTCATATGAACATCTCTTAGTGTAGAGATAGTGATCATCATTGTTTTTAGAATAGCCTTGGGACTTCATGGTTTCATCAAAGTTTTGATACCATTGTCTAGGTGGCTACTTAAGTCAACACAAGCTCTTCTTGAGCTTACACACTATAATTTCTTTGCCAAGAATTACATAACCGTTTGGTTCTTCCATATAGAACTCATCTATAAGATCTACATGCAAGAAAGCAATCTTCACATCCATTTGGACCAACTCTAAGTCCTGTTTTGCAACTAAGCTAAGCAAGATGCGTAATGTCATCATCTTGAACACAAGTGAGAAGATTTCCTCAAAATCAACTCCTTGTTTGCTTGAATCCTTTTGCAATCAACTGTGCTTTATACTTTGGAGAACCACTATCTAATGTGAATCTCAACTTATATACCCATTTGCATGGTAAAGCTTTCTTGCCCTTAGGCAAAGGTAGCGATTCCCAAGTACCATTTTTATGAATAGAATCAAGTTCACTTTTCATGGCATGCTCCCACTTGACATGACCATCTATTTACATAGATTCTTTATAACAAGAAGGCTCACCAATATCTATCAGCATGAAAAAATCCAATTATGAAATAGATATATCAGGTGAATGTGAAACTTGTGAAGATTGTCTCAATGGTTGTTGATCATGAGCAATAAAAGACTATTGTTGAAAATTTTCATGAACAATATTTTTCTTTCGATTCTTATGCATACTAACAAAAGGGCTAACATCCTTGAATAGGACTTGTTTCACTTCAAGCTCTTCAATGGGCTATTTATGCATCTAAAGGAGGAAATTTTGGGAGAATAATCCTACATTGTGAGTGCATTGGCAAGAAACACCGTACTTATTACAAGTTAATTCATCTTTTTGCCCCGTGCAAAGGCATCATCCGTGGCTAAAATTTTGGGAAGATCAAAAGATTGGTAAAATCAATAAATATTGGCTCAATTTTCCATTATCACTGAGCTCGCCCCATAACTACTTGCCGATATAGTATACATGATTAGGATGATCGAGTTTTGGCTCTCATGACATGTGCATGTCCCTAACCTCACAAGCAAGCTAACAAATAAAGTAGTCAACATGATACTCACCATTTTCGAAGTTTTCAAGCATGCAAAGTATACAATTTTTAACTTTATCAACATTAACCAAAGAACAAATGCATTTATCTTTTATCTATCTCTTATCCCCAATAGATTAACCATCATGGCATATTATTCTTGGTTAATTTTTTTACTGAGCCCTTATCTCCAAACATTTGAAGAAGCATTCTTTACAAGATTTTTTGACATGGACTCAGAAATCTTTTTGAAAATGTCTTCCAATTTAGATGCCATAGTAGTAGCATATGAATTAAGTTTTTTTTGTTTATCATTGCCAAGATGCCCATGATGGAGTTGAGTCCAACCAATGGAAACATGCATACAGTTAAAGGAAATATACACACGGAAATTATAACATTAACTCAAAGAGGAACAAGTTGGCAAGAGGCAATTGAGGACAACAACCCTAATTTGCCATATGTATCCCACATTCTGCCACTTATTGCACATCATGAAAACCCACAAAATCATGTCAAGGGATGACAAAGACTTAGAGGGGGGGAGTGTTGTAGAGGATTAAAGAAAAGAGGGAGTAGAAAGCAGAAGAAAGAAGAGCAGAAGATCATGCCCACAAAATTTTCAATAAAATGGCCCATTTTGGTTTCCTAAATTCCCTTGTAAAATCTCAAATAGCTTTGTAATTGCTCTAGAGGAGTCCTCTAGATGCATAATTCTGAAAATGTAACATTACCCTTATACATTAGTAGGAACTTAGTTATTTATAGAGAAAGTTCTGGTATCTTATGTGAAAGGACCAAATCTAGGGCACATGTATATAAGTCACTTGTGACTCTTTTGAAAAGGATTTTTGCCATTGGGAAGAACTAACTTTTCAGAATTTTGAATTTTCTTCTTCTTGTCTATGTATCTTCTTTTCCTTGAGCTTGTATGTGTGTTTGAGGTGTGGAATGTGTTTTTAGAGGTGTTGTCTACCCCTTCCACATCTCTTTTTACTGTATTTGTGTCTGTGTGTGAAGCATAGGAAGCGTAGAAGCCACAGTTGGTGTTTTCTACCAGTTTCTTTTTTTGGTCATAGCATGAAGCACAAAGGTTTGATTGAGGTAAAGGTGCGTCTCTTTGAGAGTTTCGAAAGGAACCCACTATTGACTATATTCAGGTATTAGAGCTAAGAGAAATCAATTGATTGGTGTCTACTATTGCACTAAGTATCATGATAGATGCCATTGTATAAGAGGTTTCGTGTGAAGTAGATTAGCCTAATTTGCATGCATTACTTGTCCCTTGCCTACATTAACTATCATGTTGTCGTGAAGGGCTCAAGTCGGTGGACTAGGCCAACTACCAGTGTTCCAAATAGACAATACACATAGGGTAATTTGGGCAACTTAGGAGATAGGGTTCAAATGTAGACTCTCAGGGATAGATAGATAAACTCATGGAATATACACAATTCGTTATCATGAAAGAGAATAGAAAAGATTGGTGATAATGAAAGAAAAGATAAGTGGGATAGGTGAAATTTATCATATAGGAGATTAGAAATATGAAAAATGTGTAAAAATTGGAGAGAAATTCATCATCGTGTGAAAGATTGTAATGGGTTCATCATAGGTCATATAAGAGAAAAGATAGAGAAGAAGGATAAGATAGAGATGGATAGATCAATTGGAATTAGAAGAGATAAGTGTGGATAGAATTGGAAGAGAAGAGGTAGGCAAACATTGGAAAGAAGAAAAAAATTGATTCGTAATAATTGTTCATACAATTGTAATGAAAATAATGAAAAAGATACAAGTTACCAATTCATGAAAATGTTGATTCATAATGTTCTTCAATCCACAAGCATGTGTGTAGAGCCATCTCCATCACCTAGGTGTGTGTAGTTATCTCCACCACTTAACAAGTGTAGAGAAACTCCTTCCTCTAAGTAGATGAAGATAGCCACCTCCTTCTTCAATGATGAACAAGCCCTCCTTCAAACCTTCAAGGCAAGCAAAAGCTCCTCCTTCTCTTCAGCTCTCAAGTGATGAGTGATTTATCCAACAAGTTAATAAGGTCTTTATTTTATAGTTTTTATTCTTGAAAAGATACCATGAAAAGCCATGATTGCTAATTGCCAAAACTCATCACAAAAAAATCTTTGCTAAATCTAATGGCACCAATTGTGATTGCTATTTTTAAAAGAAAAATCAAAACTAAAAAATCTCTTCATTGTTCATTGTCAGAGATGTGACTTGATATCTAGTGGCTTTCGTGGAAGTGAATTCGCCTAGCCACACCACCCAATCAATTCTCTTGTGAAAACTTTCATATGAAGAACATCTCATATAGTTATTCTTGAAAATATTTTAGATAATATTGTAAAGTGTTGGACAAAAAATATCTAAGTCTTTATATATCAAATGAAAAAAATGAATAACATCCAAATCTCCAATATCTATATATTTGCCAAAACACAAGAATATCTATATGCTAGCCATTAGGAGTAAATAATCCATTAAAAAATTCTCCATCAATTACTTTCTGCTTCTCAAGGTAAGATTATTCATTTCAATCTTAGCAATCTTTTTATCCAAGATTAATCTATGCTCTTTATATAATTTGGAAGTCATTTGATTACACATGGAGAGAAGATCTCTCCAACATTCACCCCTGCTAAACCTGCACATTGTCCTTGATGGGCCAATCGTGGAAATTCTCACAAAAAACAATATCAAAACTTCTTTCTTTAATCAAAATTTGATTTCAAAATATTTCTCAATTAATGCTCATTGAATTGAATGCAAATGAAATTTTTTTGCTTAAGATATGATAATTTCAAATCCAGTTTGAACTATTAACCTTTTCGTTCAACAAATACTTGGAATCAAGTTCAAAATACAATCATAAACTTGGATTAGGTTTTCAAGAAACAATCATCCTCATTTACTCTTTCAAAGTCAATTATTATTTCACATAAATATTTGCATGCAATGCGCTTAAACCCTAAAAAATCAATATCCTTACTTGAGATTCAACTTCAAATTGCCCTACCATTCCTTGACCTCATTTATAATGATTTCAAACAAAATTATAAGCAATTCTATTCATAATCAAGTTAAATAGTTTTTATTTATATTTTGATTCTAGCGAATTTTTAAGTTTTGAAAGTATGAATGCAAAGTTTGCAATGCAATGAAAAAGAATGTACAAACAGAAAATAATAGATTTCACGTGATCATTTTGGATCTTTCTCAATCATGTCTTCATCAATTTCGTAATCATCTTAATCCCTTTTCTTAAATAATTTTACCCTTTTTCCTACAATTAAGGATTTTAGTAGAGTTCCATCTAATTTGCGCAAAGCATAAGTCCCACTTTCATGTACTTTTATAACAACATAAGGTCGAAAACATCGGCATTTTAATTTCTTTCTTGCATCATATTGGGAATCGAACGTACTGCCATAGATTAAAACTCAATCACCTTCATGAATTCGCTTTGGCCTTAGTCTATGTGATTTATCAAAGTACTTATTATTTTTCAATCTTGATTTTTTTAACTTCATAACAACATCATCAAGTTTCTCACTCCCTTGCTCAAGTTGTTTTTGTTATCAGGTCCTTCAGTGCACGCACACACAGAGGCAAAAAGAAGACGAAACAAGAATCAAAAGTAGAGAAACAATCGACGGTATATTGGGTGAAATCTCCCCCCATGTACTCTGATGGACGAGTCTCTCAGAGTACACATATTTATAGGTTTATTTCTATTACGTCTTGAAAATAGAAGTTACATGAGGGCCATCGCTTTTAGAAACGTCTTAGGAAAAACTACTTTATTTACAAAAGGCGTCGCTTTCTAAAGCGAACCACTACTTTTACAACAAGATAAACCTAAATATAACTATTCTAGAAGTCTTCAATTTAGTCTTCGAATTTATTTATTTATGTGCATCCAGTTGTATCCACGCCCTCATGCTTCTTCACGCTAGATCAAACACAACCACGTTAAAACCTTCTGGATATTTAAAACATTAAAAATCCATTTAACCTTCCATGATTCCATAAAATACAACACGCCTCCCAATTGACAAGCAACTGACCTCAGTTGATAAATATAAAAATAGACATGGATGGTCAGTCGCATGTCCCATCACTAAACAATATTAAGCATGAACCATGTAAAATACATGCATGGAATCGGAAACCTGAAAGTTTAATGTAATTGGGAATGATATGCAGAAATTAAATGATCATAGTGAGGTGATAAGGAGGTCTTATGTATCCATTGTGATTCCTCAAGTGAGAGATTTTTATATTTGACTAAATACCTATGATATTGCTTACCAATTTGTGTAGTGGTAACGTCATAATCTATTACTTTCTTGGGAATCAATATTTCCGCATCCTTTTCAAGTAAAGGAGGATCATGTAAAATAGGCATGAGTGGTAAAGTACCTTGAAAAGATTTCAACAAACTTATATGGAAAGAATTATGTATACCCCAATGAGAAGGTATATCTAATCGAAAGGAAGTTTCATTTATTTTCTCAATAATGCGAAAAGGTCCATAATACCGTGGGGCAAGTTTTACCTTAGGATGTTAGGTACATACAATAAAAAAAGGTCTTTGGATTAGAAATCATGGGGCACAAAAATGGTTGACAGATAATACCAAAAGGTATCAGAAGTGCTGCAGACATCAACCACACTGGTAACAGATAATTGGAAAAAGATTAATTGGTGGGGTTTTAGTGTGCAGAATAGTGTATTGTCTTTTGTTACACAATAGCATGGTAAAATTGCTACAGCAAGAGACAACACTCTGCCCAAAAAAAGTTTGCAGATATGGTCATCAATATAGGTGCCAGTATGCACGTGAGTATGCCTAGCCATATACTTATGCCTATACTGACGGTTTTGTCCAGAGAGTTACCAATGCTTATACCAATGATTTATCAACACTTATATTGGCGATTTATCGATGCTTATACAGGTGCATATTCCGATGCCTATACCGGTGCTTCTATACCAATGTGCATATCGGTGCCTATATCGACACTGTGACAAAAATGGACCCATGTATTGGCACCGGTATAAGGGCCGGTATACTCGTTATGTGTTGTAGTGTAACAATCTTGGCTCCCTTCAAGTAATATACATGGACAATATGCAAGACACATACACGTGCACACACTCATAAACAGGATTTGTAATACAAAAAAAAAGGTCAAGTTAAACCG
Organism: Ceratopteris richardii; assembly: GCA_020310875.1. Taxonomy (NCBI): domain Eukaryota; kingdom Viridiplantae; phylum Streptophyta; class Polypodiopsida; order Polypodiales; family Pteridaceae; genus Ceratopteris; species Ceratopteris richardii. The sequence goes on from CM035416.1 coordinate 183,890,046, forward strand.
GGTTTTCAATGAAGATGACTTATTAAATGCAACTCAAGCGAGATTGAACTTTTAAGATCTTAGTCCAATTAAATTGAAGAGTGAAACAAAACACAAAATGTTTTAGAATTAAACAACATAAAGATCAAATATACGAATTAATCACCTTCTATTGAAAATAGGAAATACTTGGCGAGCCAATTCCATACAACTGTGCACATTGCCAAAACATTGTATTTTGCACACCATGAAGGGGAGAGGGAGTATCACTAAATGTTTCTTACTATATATGATTATCGAAAATATGTGAGCCTACTGATAAATGAAAATATATTAGAACACAATTTTTTCTCCCTGTCCCTGATGTATTCACTCGTATTCCTCGAAATGTTATGCAACCTTTACCAAAACACAAAATTTGTGTAGACACATGCATGTGACTATTCACTACCTTGTGCATGCACACTATGTTCGAAAACTATGGAGCTATTATTGTCAAACTTACATACCTTTTTCATAAGAGGGTTGCATGCCATACAAGTATAATCGACATCAAGATGGCCATCACTAGAGATTGATTGAACTCCATTGGTGAATATGAGCTAAGAAAAATCTCCTTTAATAGAGCGACTGACAGTGTCCCATATTTGTGTAATCCCATGCAGGTCTTAGCTGGGATGTCGATCTATCAGGAATACCGGCCAACACTTGGGCATCCTATTGTTAATTCGGAGTGGATTCAACACATAGCACGTGAGGTGATGTCCCATCGGTGATCTTTAAAGGCTTGTGATGCTTTCACAATAGCTTACCAAAGCCTGTATGGTTAAATGTTGAGGAGTGGGATATGATTCATGATGAGCAGCAGCAAAATCCTTATCAATATCACCAACAGCCAGATGCGGCAGCCACACATCTAGATACGGTCGGACCATCACATTTGGGTAGCGGTAGATACGACACCATGCATCACGAGTTTGTCAGTATCATTTTGATTATTGAATTTGCTTGTGTTGAGCACATCATGTATGTTCATATAACATTTTGCATATTTGTTGCAGGACTTGGTAGTGGATCGTCCTCTGACATGAGCAGAGGAGGCTTATGGATATCGTCATGGATTAGTTGCACTATTGGAGGACTTGGAGGGACACAGTGCGAGCACTTCATGGGAGCATCTATGATGAAATGAGCTTATAAAATTGGTTTTGTGTTTCTTAGTTGATGTTAATAAATATCATGTCAATTTGTCTCATTTTATGAATGTGCCTTATTGCAAGAGTGCAGATATAGATGTTTTTATCCCTTTGGACATGTGTATGGCAGTGCTGTGCCACAATTTTGTATTTGGCTCAGGGTGCATCACCATTTTGTATTTGGTTCCTATATGGTAGTGGTTTGGCACATTTTGTATTTGGGTCATAGTGGTTTGCCAAACTTTTATATATGGTTCATTTATGGAATATATATCTCTTTTGTACATGGTTCATGGTTCATTCTGCTCATCCCTTTTATGTTCATATGTTTTGTTTTATCAAATCATGTTTTGGTTGCCGGTCATGTAAATCCTAAATTCGATAACCATTAGAGTACATGTCACATGTACTCGTTTTTTTTGGGAAAAGTGTATTGTCTTTTGCTACACACCACCATGGTAATGTTGCTGCAGCAAGAGACAACACACTTTGCCCAATTTTTTTTTTTTGCAGATATGGTCATTGGTATAGGCACTGGTATGCACATCAGTATGCCTAGCCATATACTGATGGTTTTGCCTATACTGATGATTTTGTCCGAGCAATCCAATTCCATACAACTGCGCACATTGCTTGCCAAAACATTGTATTTTGCACACCATTAAGGGGAGTAGGAGCCATTGTCTACAATGAAAGCATCGGTGCTCTGATTTTTTTTTGGTTCCGCAAACTTTTACAATGACTTAGAAGGAGCACCTCTTCTCTATCTTTGGTCTATCTTTGTTCCGCGATGTTTATAAAAGAGCTGAAGTTGAGAGAATAGTGGTTTTTTTAAAAGGAGATTATTAGTAAAATTTATTCCCTCGTCGGGGTTCTCGCATTGACTTGATTTTAGGTGAAAGGAGATCACTGGAAAAGTGATCTGAAAAGTATATCAAACTCATATGATACTCCGGTGGCCTGATTTTGAGTGAATTTATCGAACTTAAGGTCATCCATGAGCACATGGTGATTTGATGACTGAATTCTCCATGACTTTATTGGACTTCAAGTATATATGAATAAAAATAGAATATAATATAAATTTAAATCTAAAAGTCTTGTGTTAATAATGTTATAACACACACACACACACACACACACACACACACACACATATATATATATATCTATATATATATATATATATATATATATATATATATATATATATATATATATATATATATATATATATATATATATATATATATATATATATATATATATATATATAGTGAACACATAATGGCCGTTTTTTTTCTCTCCAAATTAGAAGGGGCTTTTCCTAAGGTCACCCAGAACACTTTTTGGGAAATGTTTTATGGACTTGTTGAGGCAATCAAAAGAAAAAAGGTGATCACACTTTTTTTTAGGGAGATGTTTTATGGACTTGTTGAGGCCATCCGACTAGAATTAAGCTTCCTTAAAAAGCCAGCACCTCTCATTTTCAATAACAAACAATATATGTTATTTTAGGCACATTGTTTTACCATGTATAAAGCTTGAGTTTGACTTTTGCTTTTGAGTTTTGCTTTTGCTTTTGACTACAAACACATAATTTATGCATAGAATAAAATCCTTTCAAAGAAAAATGATGCAAAATACTCCATGAATAACCATGTGTGAGTGCATGTTGCTTCTCTCTTAAATATGTGAGTAATCTCTTTCATCTAAAAAATAAAACACTCAGACGATTCACGATAACTATTACAAAAGGATGGTAAAGTAGTTGTAATTGATCCATGAGACCTATTACAAATAATATATTTACCTTAAGACCTCATATATCTTCAAATATTAAGTAGTTAAAATTTCAGATATTATTTTATGAAAGGAATTATAGTCTCTAGGTTTTTTGTTAATTCAAGAAGTAATATAAAGTAATCTCATTTGATTCCCTATAGTTGTTTACATGAAGATTCCTGCTATTAAAGCTTGCAGCTTCTCTAGAGGACCCATGGTTTATTATGCATGATAAAGGTTTAAATATAATACTCCTTTGATAATTATTTCACGATGTTTTTTTTCACTTTTTGTGTTTGATTAATATTTTTTTCGAGATTTTTTAAATATATTTTTAGTAAATTGATGATTTTCTCATTATATTCTTATTCTTATTAATATTTTTTTAATTTTCTTCTTGAATTGCATTTCATTTCTCTATGGTTTGTTGTTTACACTCATGGTACATTGTTGATCCCTTTTTTTTTATGTATCTACTATGTTTTTGTGTTCCATCTTTGGTTCATAAATTTGGGTTAACTTAAGCTTAAGAAGTTATATGTCCTTGCTTTTGTTTTATTTTTATTTTCTTTATTGTTGTTTCCACCATAAAGTTTTGTTGAAAATGCAAACAATCATTGGCTATCATGGAAATAATTGACATTAGAATATGAAGTAGAAATTGGATTACATTTGGGACTAACATGGGGTATTCAAGTGAGACAAAAAGTGCAATTTGAACATTGAAAAAATAATTTATTTAATTCTTGTTGACTAAACCAAACAAAAATCTAATCATCAAGCACAAGTATGTTGAATACACATACATCTCATCGTTTGAGGTCTGTTGACACTCAAGGTCAAGCACAAGCATGGAAGCACATCAAGGAACTGGACACACAAGTATAAAGAGTGTGTAGGGAGCTCTAAGAAGCACAATTTTCAGAAGAAATCCCTATAAAAATAGTGATTCTCCTCACTAAAAACCATTGTAAATACCATTTTCCATTTTTGCAGCTCCATTTTGTTCAAGCCAAGGAGTCCTTGAGCTTGAGGAGGAGTAGAAGTATCATCCTACCAATTTTCATAATTTTTAGACTCCGTTTGAGCCCCCAAATAAGCCGTGGAACCTAATTTTTAACTAGGCCGAACACTAGGTCTGGATAGGGCCAAAACTACTCAAAAAACTATAAAAAGGGCTGAAGAGCTCATTTTTGGGGTTAACTGGTTGTAGATTTGAGGTTGGGTAAGATATTTCTTTGGTTATCAAAGTCCTTCCATTGTTCCACTCTTTGCTCTTGCCTTGTGTGCGTGTGTGTGTATGTGTGTGCATGCTTGTGTGCTTTCACTACGCACTTGTGCCATCACTTGCTAACGGTCTTCATACTAGTCCTCACATCTCCACGGATTGACATTTATGAGGTAAATCTCCTCACGTTGGTACTTACCATTGTGCTAGAGTGACACCAAAATTGGCACCGTTGTCAGGGAGAGAGCTTGGAGGACGAGCGTGTGATCGTAAGACGTAGAGAAGCGACATTGAAAGGTAAAAAATCAGAATTCTTCGTTCAATTTCTGAGTTTTTCTTCATCTTCAACTTCACCATCACCACCATTTCCTCCCATCTTCACCTTCTCAGATTTTTTGCTTTTTTTTACTATACTTTCCCTATCGCCTCTTCATCTTCATTCTTGGTTGTGCGAAGAGTTCAGAGAGATTCAGAGCTGAAGCGTGTATGAAATACAGAGGTTTGCGTTATTAAAACACCAAAAATTTGAGCGATAGTATCGCGGAGTGAAATGACATGCATCTATTATCATGAGTGGAATATCGCGGGATTGGAGAGTGACTTTGCTTCTATAGGCACATAGGGCTGACAAGGAGAACATAAGGTACATATATCCACAAAATGTTTTGAATTTCGGAGTCAAAAACTCCAAGTATTGTGTCCGGTTGAGTTTTGGTATCGCGATACCAGAACTCCTATGTATCGTGATACTTGTCGAGTATCGTGTATCGCCAAGTGTTGGTATCACGATCGCAGTCCTCCGGTGGTATCGTATCGTGACCCACCTGGTATCGTATCGTGTCAGTCATGGTATCGTATCGTCGATCGACCGGTATCATATCACGTGCAAAGTTAGTATCATATCACCAACTTAGTATCTTATTGTGTCGTGTTTTGGTATCGTATCGTCTATAAGGTGGTATCGTATCGTCCATGTGGTATGGTATGGTCCCTTACCCTGGTATCATATCGTGTGATTTCTGGTATCGTATCTTCAACAGACCAAGTATCATATCATCGATTGTTTTGGTATCATATCGTGAGGTTGGTATCATATCGTGAGCTTGGTATCGTATCGTGAGCTTCGTATCGTATCATGCCTTAGATCCCCTAGTATTGTATCATGTTGCCAGCAGTAGTATCATATCGTGAGGTTGGTATCATATCATGTGCTTGGTATCGTATCGTGAGCTTCGTATCGTATCATGCCTTAGATCCCCTAGTATTGTATCATCTTGCCAACAGTATCGTATCATCTGATATAGCAGTATCTGGATCCAGAAAATCCATCTAGAATTACATACCTAGACCAAAATCAAAGGAGATATTGGCCTATAGATAATGTGGATAGGTCTAGATTAAAGTACATGGATAGGCCTATATTGCCTCCCCAAGATCAGGCAACTAAATACAAGTAGGTTTTGCGAGCAGAGCAACTGGATGACTTTTTTGTGCAATATGAATCCTTTTGGCTAACCCTCATGGGAATAGCCTTAACTTGGTTTCAATCCTTGGATCCAAATTCCTTCGGCAATATCGAACAATTCTTCCAAGATATTATAGGGGAATTCACTAAGCAAGGGATCAAGCACAATTCGTCATCCTTACTACATAGTTTCAAACAAGCTCCTAATGAGACTATAAAAAATGCAGCATGAAGATTTAATCAATATGTAGACCGATGCCCTGTGACAGAGAGACCTTCTCAGCAAAAAATGATATCCCTATTTTTAGAAGGTCTAACCAACGAAACATTGACAATCTTAGTATACATAAACCGGTTGCAAAACTAAGTGAGTGTCTTCAAGAGTGCATAGATTTGAAAGATAACTTAGCTGAGGATCTCAAAACCACACAAGATCCTACCAAATAAGAGGATACAAGGAGCAATGAGACTTCTAGTTTGAGTAATGTGGAGAGGGTGGGAGAGCTAGTGGCCAAGAAATTAGGAGTACAAGTACAAAGGAAGTACCAAAACTCCTCCTTGAGAGTGGCAATGTTAGGAAGTTGCACATTTTGTGGTGGAGATCACCCATCTCATGTCTGCACCAGAGAAGGATTAGGGTTATCACAACCTTACCCGTATGATAGACAACCAACTCAAGAGCCCAACATGTACTCTTATAGTGAGCAGAAGTACCCCAACCACAACACCAAAAACTATCCAATGAATAGACAACCACGACCGTTTGTACCACCACAATGTAGACCATACAGATACCCTCCTAGGGAACAAGGCAGAGAAGTTCCTAGGTATAACCCATATCCAGGACCACGAGGAGCAATTAAACCATATGAACATGGAGGATATGGCCAACCTCAACCTGTACTAGGACAACAACCATCCCACCCACAAAATGTACATACTATGATTATGAGGGAGATGCAAATCCTTATGGACCAGAACATGGAAATCTCATGTATACGAGTCCACACCCCAAGCCCCAAGTGAAACAAGCAGGACCACAAGTCCCTAGACGACCATGTTTTAGATATTAGGGCAACCATGTCATTCGCAAATGTCCCCAACCATCAGCTTCGGGACAAGGGTAGAACATCACAATACAAGGCTTTTGTCTTGAGTGTGGCAAAGAACAGCTCTTGAGAGATTGTCCCGGACATCCCTCTAGTGCACCAAAGGTTACACCCATTAATGTAGTAGGCTTAATAGGGGATTCAAGTTAGAATAGTGATAATGTGGCTCCTATACATGCAATTACTAGGGCACAAACCTTACAACAAGCTAAACCAGCTGAGTAATTAGAGCCAAGTGAGTCAGGAGAGCCTTGTAAGGGAAAAACAAGAACATGGAAGGATACTAGAGAGAAGGCCAATCGTAAGTGGACCAAAAAGTTATCCAAACTAGAAGAAAGCTTGAAAGATGCAAAAACAAAAATAGAAGATATTACCTCTCAAAACCCCTCGCATGTCAAAACTCCATCCACACCACCTCATCCCCACCCACGAACCATTGTAAATAAACCACAACTAGGATCTGTTCTTGCAGATCCAACCCCAGAACACTTGGACATGATGTTCAAGGCATACGAGGCTCGACTTCAAGAAGGGCCAACACCTGCAAACCTAGACAAGAGCTACCGTAGAGCAGATTTAGAGATTGAACGGACAAAAATGTGCATAAAAATGGTTGAACTAGCTCAAGCTATGTTTGAGGCCAATCAATTGTTCAATCAAACAAATGCTATTACACTAGGTTTGCACTTCCAACGCTTACTAGATAAGTTAGAGTAGTTGGTAAATAAACCGCAAGTTTCTTTACCTCCAGAGGCTCAACCAACTGTTGAAAGAGAAAGCTCATCATCAAAGAAAGTCTATGTTCCTAACTGCATAGATGATGGAGAACTTCTTTCAATTCAACAGCATGCTCAAAAGTTCTTGCGGGAAATACAAGAAAAGAAATGGGCCAAGGAGAAGGATGTTCCCCCTCCTATTCTTGAGATTGATGACATTCACGATCAATTTCCACAAGACATTCCATCTATTTATGAAGACCAAGTAGAGCAACAAGGAGAACAAAGGTTAGAATTTGAATCCAATTCTTTACAAGAGTTGCCACAGTTCAGAAGCCCATGGGAATCTGAATCTCTCCAGGTCAGAGCTCCCACAATATTGATCAGAAATGAAAACTCGGTGGTTCCAAGAAACACTGAAGTAGTGAAGAACACTAAGGTTCGATGTCAACTCACTTTAGAAGAGCTGCTCAAAGTAAAACCTGAGTTATGGAAACATGTGGCAAATCAAGTTCCAGAACTTGATTCCAAAATGCCAAAATCAGGCTCTAAACAAAAAGTACCAGAGATACCTTTAGACAAAATAGGGGACATGAGCGAAGGTGAAGAATGTAATACTTATCTTCCGATCACCTACCAAGGTTACACAACCAAAGTGATCATAGATTCAGGTGCTGGTGTTGCTATTGCAACCACCTCCTTATGGAAGCAATGGGGTGAACCTGCATTAAGACCAACTAGAATGAAGCTTTAGATGGCTAACGGCCATGCTGAAAGACCTCTAGGATTGCTAGAAGGGATGACTCTAACCACTTGTGGTGTAGAGTTTGAGCACACCTTTGCTATATGTGACTTTGGTAAAACTAATACCTATGAAATGATCCTAGGAAGACCCTTCCTACGACAACTGCAAGTTGTACAGGATTGGGGAACCAACTCCTTATACTTGCAGCACTTAGAGGTCACAACCAAGGTCAATTTGAAGGATTAAACCTTCAAAGATGTACCCCCCTACAGTGGAATTCTATCCACAAGGAGCAAGAAGATTCAATCTCTGTGCATTCTAAAAGTTCATCTGATACATCCTAGATGCATGAAGATACTCATTTATGGATGTGCAAGGTCGCAAAGGAAGAGGAAAAATGCGTAAAAGCAAGAGAAGAAGGAACTTCTCAAGGCAATAGACCAGTTAAAGACCCAGCCTATACACTGATGATCTTTCCAGATGAGGAATTTGAGCCTCATGGTTGGGCAGAAATCTTAGCCACCATGGACATTGTTGTCAATGAAGAACAATGGACACCTCATTGTGATGAGGAGGGATATGATATTTCAGTGTTCATGCATCAGCCCTTGCTAGAAGAATGTGACCCTAGTAACTTAGTAGAAGAAGAAGAGAACGATGACGATCTAGATTCCATTGTGATGGATAGTTGCTTTAACTCGAAAAAACACTATCTAAAAGATGTAGGAGTATTTACCAAAAAGAAGAAGAACCTTCACAAACATCAAAACGGTAAATTCAAAGGATGAGAGTGAAGGTGGTCAAAAGAAAAAGAAAAGACAAATAGTGAAACAAGAAGAGGAGGAATCATTGTTTGAAGTACCAAAAAATTTCAAGAGATATGAAGTCGAGGACCGAAAAATTTTGGTATGAATGCCTAAGAGAGATGCCGCCACAGGAGAAGCATATGATAACAAAGAAAAAACCAAAAAAATCGTAGTCACCATTGAAGAGAACGAAGAGAGATGTACATACATAGGAGATGACCTAAGTAAGGAAGAGGAAGCAGATTTGGTAGCATTATTAAGGGAATATAGGGACGTGTTTGCATGGCACTATAGAGACTTGAAGGGAGTAGATCCGAAAATTTGTTCTCATACAATCCCCATGATAGCAGATGCCAAGCCCACCAAACAGAAGCCCTACACATATAATGACACCTATGTAGCTAAAATAAAAGAAGAAATTGACAGATTGATTGAAGCCGGGTTTTTCTATGAGATTGAGCATACTGACTGGGTGTCCCCCATTGTAGTGGTGCCCAAGAAGAATGGAAAGTTGCATGTATGTATTAACCTTAAAAAAGTTAATGCCGCCACGATAAGAGATAGTTATTCGCTTCCAATCATTGAACATTTATTGGAGTGTGTTGCAGGCAAGGAAGTGTATAGCTTCCTTGATGGATTTTCGGGCGACAGCCATGTAGCCATTGCTTCAAAAGATCAACACAAAACGTCTTTTGCCATAGAGTGGGGAATCTTCGCATTTCCTGTGATGCCATTTGGACTCACCAATGCACCTCTAACATTCCAAAGGCTCATGTGTCATGTCTTCAAAGAGTTCTTGCGAAAGAGCTTAGAAGTACATGTGGACGATTTATGTGCTCATTCCCAAGAAAGGAGATGCCACATCCCTGAGCTCAGACATATCTTCAACAAGTGTAGAGAATATCAAGTTTGTATGAACCCAGAAAAGTGTGTTTATGGTATGGCAAGGTAAGATTTTAGATCACATTGTTTCTAAGAATGGAATATCAACAGATGAGGACAAAGTAAGAGCCATAGCGGAGCTGACCAGGCCAAGGAGTGTTAAAGAGGTACAAGCCTTCATGGGTCATTGTGGATATTACCGCAGGTTTATCCACATGTATGAAATCATAGCTAAACCTCTTTATGCCTTGCGGACAAATTTTGAGTGGAACAATGAATGTGAAAAATCCTTCAATGAGCTAAAAAGAAGTTTGTGCAGAGCACCAATATTGACCACTCCTGATCGGACTAAACCAATCCATGTCCATGTAGATGCATCCAATCATGCAATAGGATGTGTGCTAGCACAACCCATAGGTGAAGCCAATCTAGATTTGCCTATAGCATATGTGAGCAGACAACTAAACACAGCAGAATGAAATTATACAACAACCGAAAGAGAAGGCTGGTATATGTAGTGAAGAAGTGTAGACACTAGTTATTGGCCAACAAATTCAAGTTTTTCACTGATCATTGAGCCTTATTATACTTGGTCAATAAACCTTGCAATACAAGATGCTTAGTAAGATGGTTCCTCTTACTAATGGAATATGACTTTGAAGTTGTTAGAAAAGGAAGGACACACCTTAGGGCAGATCATCTTTCTTGCATCACTTCACGAGAGTCTACAAGGAGTGTCTGATGAACTATTGGATGCTTATCTCTTCAATTTAGAAGTTGTTCCTAAATGGGCAAATAAGTTAGTACCAGTCTTAACCTTCAGACTCGCAAATAAGACAGTGAAAACAAATAAAGAGGAAATTATAAAATCACAAAAAATTCAAATATTTTCAAGAAGCATGTACAAACAAAACATAGAGGGTGTATTAGCTTGGTGTGTCAAGGATGATGAACATAGTAGTTGGTTGCAACAAGCCCATGAAGGATTGCTAGGAAATCACTATTCTAAACAATGAACATTGCAAAATCTAAAACGTTTAGGAGTGTATTGGCCTAGCATGGATAAAGAAATACATGAATGGATTAAGAATTTCCCAATGTGCCAAGAGAGACCCCTAGTGGAGCATGCTACCCTTTATCACATGTCATTAATTCCAGATTGGAGTGTTCCATTGCTAGCATTTATGAAATACCGAATGAGGCTAGTCTAGCAAGAAGACGAAGCATGGAGCAAAAGGCTCACGACTATGCCTTAGTTGGAGAAAACCTATACGGAAGAGGAAAAGATGGTTACCTAAGATTGTGCATTCATGAATCAGACTATTTGAAAATCTTAGAAACTGCACACAGCGGTGCCGTTGGTGGACACTTCGGGCCCAATCGAGTAATCAAGACCATTCTATTCTCAGGAATTTGGTGGCCCACTCTTCATATGGATGCACATACCTATGTGAAGAAATGTGATACATGCCAACGTGCACAATATCCGATAAGGAAAGATGAAATGCATTTGAGACCAATGATGGGAGGACGTGCATTCTCAAAGTGGGGTATCGATTTTGTAGGTCCCATTAACCCCCCAGCTAGAAAATCCCATACAAAATACATTATTGTAGCCACGGACTACCTTACAAAGTGGGTAGAAGTCAAAGCCAAAACGAAGAATGATGCTAAAACAATGGCAAAGTTCTTATTTGAGAATGTGTTCGCGAGATATGGACTACCCATAGAGTTAATGAGCGATAGAGGCACACACTTCTTGAATGAATTCATTGACATTAATAGAATTTCCACTAGTGGTGCAGTTCAACTGGCCACACTAGAAGGTGATATCCTACCAAACTATATCAGTGGATGTCGAGTCAAGTTGTATCAAGAACCTCTTACAGAGGATATGCTAATGAGACTCAACACTACTAAGAAGCGAAAAGAAGAAGAGTTAAGGGTTAGAGAACAAGCACAGGCAGAGGCTAGAGAATGCATTAGGAGAAATAAGTTAAGACACCTAGGCCTAGATGTCAACCCTGAGACCCCAAGATACCACATGGCCATGTGTAAAACATCAAGTGCAATTGCTTCTTGGATAATTGACCGACATCCCTTTGTGACCATAGTGATAGGACAAGGAAAGAATGTAAGGACTATGAGAGCATTGATTGACTCTGGTGCAGCAACTAGTGCAGTTAGACTTTCATACTACCAAGCTCTACAATTGAACATCAATTACATTGAAGCCTATCTCACGAGGTGTGGAAACCCCCTATTTGGGCGAATTAGAGTTTCCCATCTATCTTCAAGATGTTCTAATGAGAGTCAAAATGTGTGTGTGACAATGAGGACCTTACGGAACCACTTGTCCTGGGTCAAGACTGGATCTATGACCATGCAGACAACTTAAACCTTAAAAGCCAACTTCTTCAAGTTTGGGTACATGAACAATGTATTACATTAGAATTGGAGAATTGCATGCTGACAAATCCGGAGGTGACACATTCTCTTAGTTCTTCCGAAACTAATCTTTGCAAAGACAATGTTGTGTGTGTCAATAACCCTACGAAGCAAAAGGATTCACTCATGGAAGCACAAGCTCAAAGGCCAACATACCTCTCTTCTTCTTCAGAGACTAATGCAAGCACAACTCGACCAAAGAGGCAAGCAAAACAGACATCTCCTATATCAAATCAACAGACAGAATTCAAAAAGAAAGAAGCTCAGGGCATAAAGTAGATTTGGGTACAAAAAGAGAAATCCCACTAGCTTTGCCACAACCACTTCCATTGAGGCAAGCCAACCATGCTAAAAGAAGCGCCAAAAAACGAGGGCAAGCTCAATCCCAAGGTCTTCGACAAATTTGGGTACCAAAGCAATCGATGAAGGCCGACCATAATAATGTACAAATTTGGGTGCCCAAGAAATTAGTTGTAGCTCAACAAGGACAATTCCACATCTAGGTACCCAAGGCACTCCTACATGCACAAACACCACTGATCTCCCTCACAAGAAAATTCTCAACAAAGAAGACAAGGGGAGAAAAGGGTAAGAACTGAGCACAGATACCAAAAGAAGATAAACTCACCTCTTTGAAAAAAATAAAAAGACAATCATCAAGGATATGGGTTTGGAAGCCAAAAGTACCAGCAAAATCCACAAAGCCAAAGAACCAATCACGCCGGATACAAAATTTCAGCAAACACTCAAAGATGAAGAAGTCAAAAGTGACTAGTACATAGCCACAAACCATTCTAAGATGGATCTCTATCAGGAGGAAATATCAATTGTCATTCGAGGATCCAATGGATGCCTCCAACAAAGGCCACATCAACATCTGCAAGAAACATTGAAAGCCTCGACGTGCAACAACCATGTGCCTTTGGCATAACCTTGTCTTTTGCACCATTTAGGTCATGCATTTCAAAGTATGCATTAATATAGGGCCACATTACACAGTCGTGCATATACACAATTGAGAAATCCCATGAGACACACTTGACATATGTAAAATATTTTATTGCTACTCACCACTGTCTTCTTGTTTTTGATATTGTTGCAAAAAAAAAAGCGACAGAGAGAAGAAGAAATAGAACCATGCGCTCCAAGAATCTCATCTATGAACCATGAACAAGGACATCCATCAACAATGGAAGATGAGCCAATGGTCAACCACCATGATGGGCATATAACACGAAGAGAAAAACATCGACCGACCTTTCACCATTGTAAGCACACCCTACTTCCGCAACACCATAACCAAGATAGATTAGGAAACCTCTTCGTCGGCATACCCTTGAGCACTTCGCTCAAGACCCCCATCCTTTGCACCATACTTCTTCCAATGCATTCCCCAAGTTTGCATGCACAGGGCCACATTACAAGGCCATGCACAAGGCACATATTTTCTTCAACCCATGCACTAATTCACTTACCCATCATCCATTATGGGTCACAAGTACTTGGCCTCATACTATGAAACTCATGTTTCAAAGATCAAAGGACATCCAAGGTCACACATAAGTACCTATGAAGCAATTCACAGTAGACAACTGCTCAAGATCAACATTGACAACCTCTTTTGAGCAGCGAACAATCTTCAGTCTAGCACAATGGTAAGTACCAACGCAAGGAGATTCACCTCATAAATGTCAATCTGTGGAGACGTGAGGATTGGCATGAAGACCGTGAGCAAGTGATGGCACAAGTGCATGAGTAAAAGCACACAAGCATGCACACACATACACACACGTGCACAAGGCAAGAGCAAAGAGTGGAGCAATGGAATGACTTTGATTACCCAAGAAATCTCTTACCCAAGCTCAAATCTAAACCCAGCTAACCCCAAAAATGAGCTCTCCAGCCCTTTTTATAGTTTTTTGAGTAGTTTTGGCCCTCTCCAGACCTAGTGTCTGGCCTAATTAAAAATTAGGTTCCAGTGCTTATTTGGGGGCTCAAACGGAGTCTAAAAATTATGAAAATTGGTAGGATGATACTTCTAATCCTCCTCAAGCTCAAGGACGCCTTGGCTTGAACAAAATGGAGTTGCAAAAATGGAAAATGGTATTTATAATGGTTTTTAGTGATGAAAATCACTATTTTTATAGGGATTTCTTATGAAAATTTGACATGTGCTTCTTAGAGCTCCCTACATGCTCCTTATTCTTGTGTGTCCAATTCCTTGATGCGCTTCCATGCTTGTGCTTGACCTTGAGTGTCATGAAGGTCCCTTTTTTCATCATAAGTCTCCATTTGAAAGGCTAAATCATTTTCATACACTCTTCATGTATGCTCTTTTCAATAAAGTGTATAACGAGTTGGTTAGCTATAAAAGTATAGCTAGATTCTACATTGCAAACTATGCATATTTGTATGCTTCAAACTCTCTAGTACACTTTTGTATTTTCTTTTTTTTTATTGTGCAAGTCAAATAGGTCACACTAGTAGAAAAATAAGATCAATACATGGGAATGTTGTTATATTTTTAGGCTACTTGCTAGCCGACCATTATCCATACTTGTGAGGACAAGGGTCCCTATGGACCAAGGTTCTAATATCGAATGTGCCAAGGCCCTAGTTCTACAACCCTCTCTATGGTCCATGTACCTTTCGTATGGCTATTCTAAATGTACTAGATAAATTGTAGCCTCCTCTACTAGGGTCATGGCTCCCTAAAGCTTAAGACCTTGGTCCATAAGGGGCCTCATCCTCGAAGATATGGCTAATGGCTAGCTAGCAAGTAGCCTAATGGTGTAAGGAATGATAGCATTAACATGATTCAAATAACTTAATTTCAAATATTTATCGTTTAACAAATTACCTTTCACTTGCCCTAAATCGTTTAGATTTTCTCATCTTTGTTCAAGATTATCTTCGTTTGTCATTAAATGTTATCAACTAATCTCTTTGCTTGTTCAAAAAGGATATTCATTCAAGAAATTTTAGAGAAGGTAAGGACTTTCTTACTTCATAACAAGTTCATTTATCGGTCTTCTTAAATTTATTTGTTGAAATTGGTCATTAGTAAATTCAATAGAAAAGCACTTTCTTATCATCAATGATAGATTTTTCAAGGGTTATTTCACTCTTTACTTATGGATTTATTCTAATCTTTTCGTTCATTTTCCTTTTTCTTTTTCGTTTTTATTTTTGTATATATTTTGGAAATTTTTATTATTATTGGTTTCTTTTTAATGCAAGAATTTATCATGGCTGAGTTTGATGTTCACTTCTTGAAGTGATAGAAGCTCAGTTTGTTGGCTTTATTAGAATTCATTATTTAGAGAGACCATTTATTAAAGTTTGCACCTACTATAGGGCATTTATGATGTGAGTCGGGATGTCATAGCTGTTTTCCAGGCTATGCATGATAAAGTTAAAATGTTTATACATTTTGTTTTGGAAGAAGATAAAAAATCAAGATCCAATTTTTGTTTTGTTTTAACCTTTCGTTATTGTTCTTTTATTTACATTTTCTCTTTTATGTTTTCCATTTATTTATTTTTTATTTTATTTTTTTCTTTTTTCATTTTTATTAGTATCTCACTCTTTTTTATTTAATTTTAATTTAATTTCATAATTTTTTTAGTTTATCGTTTTTAGTCTATTGCTTTTACTCTATGTATTATTTGAAAGTTTTTTTAATTTATTAACATGTATGAATGCTTCACTTACTCTAAAGTAGTTCACATTGGGCAAGCATCAATAGTAGGCTTTAAATGGATTTTTTTTTTTTTTTTAATGGAGGTTCAACTGAGGCCTAATCCTCCAAGCTTTAACTTTGAAATTGCAACTGTACAATGAAGGGCATAGTACCCATGGGACCTCCCTTATCCCACAAGAACAGGGGTTTACATAACTAGGTTAGACTACGGTCACAGCTACCGCAAAGCAGGACGAACGGTGGCACATCAGCCACAAGATACAAGTTTCCATGATAACATGTCCCTGACATGTTGCCGGTGGGGGTTGAACCCTCGCCCCTGCCTCAAGAGGCGAAAGGCCCAACCATCCAACCAAGTGGCTTGGGACTAAATGGATTAATGTTTTGCAATGCACTTGTGAACCCTCTATTGATGATGTGAATTGCAATGTGTACATCTTCAGCCCAAAACCTGAATGGTAATGCATTGTTGTGAAGCATAGTGCGTGCCATTTCCATGACACTTTAGATCTTTCTTTCAGCTATTCCATTTTGAGATGGAGTATGAGGTTGAGTTTTTTGCCTCTTGATTACCTTTTGTTTCAACGTGAAGCTAGAACCTCTCTGGTAAAGTCTAACTTTTGGCCATACACCTCTCCATTTCCATGAGAGACCTTTTCTTTCTTTCAACAACTCCATTTTGTTGAGGAGTATACGGCACTATACATTGATGTTTTATCCCACTCTCATCCTATATGTGTGTGACATTAGACCAAATATTCAATATAACAATTTTTCATGTAAACACACACACACACACACACACACACACACACACACACACATATATATATATATATATATATATATATATGCATGATCCTACACTAACAAGTTTGACGACAATGAAAAGGATCCCTAGATATTTGCAAAGAACACTAAACTATGTTCTTCACTTTTCAAGAAGACAAGATAGCTTCAAGCTCACATTAAATTATGTAGATTTGGATTGGGCAAATGATTATGATACTAGAAAGTTAACCGCATGTTATTGTTTCTTTACTAGTAATTCTTTTTTGTCATGGTTAAGTAGAAAAAGAAAATATTGCATAGAACTCGTTAGGCATGTTCTATTGAATGTATTTGTATTCAAAAGTTTTTCAAGGATTTTCATTTCGAAGATTCTTCTCCTACAATCATTTATACAGCTAATCAAAGTGCTATTCATCCAGGAAAGCATATTGAAAGGACAAATTGAGATTCAACATATTCCTATTCAAGATAATGTGGCCAACATTTTTACCAAAGCACTACCTCGAGAACGGTTTGAGCAACATAGACATATGCTCAAATAGAACTAGGAGGGGATCATAAGAGATTCGAGTGATAAATTTATAATTATAATCAATTATGAAATATATAAAATTCTAGGGGTTAGAAATCATTTTTTATTTAGAAGTTTCTTAAATTAGACTACATATTCTTATTGTATATGAAAAAAGCTTTCCCACCATGGCCCATATCCTCCTATACTTCATCTTTAGACTCTAAAATTATTAAACCCTAATTTAGGTGAGAAGCAAAATTTTAACTACAAAAAGCAGATTATAAATTTGAAAAGCAAAAATTGAGGCACTAAAAGCAACAAAAAAGAAACTTGTGCAAAAAATGATTATAATAATGCTCACTTTCTTATTCAAAAAAGCAATAGGTTTTGGCTTGTGTAAAAAATGATTATAATAATGCTCACTTTCTTATTCAAAAAAGCAATAGGTTTTGGTGCAAATAACACTTTTATTATCTCAGCTCATGAGCTATTCAAGGAAGGAAGGTCTTGCATGTTAGATTCTAAGCTGAAGGAGAATGTTACACTATTTTTCTTGGAGAAGCATTCTTGGTATGAAAAGAATGAGACAATGATCAATAGAGAGAAAAAGAGAGAAACATTGGAAACAAGCTTGCCATAGAAAGCAACTATTTTGAGCATCTCACGATATAATGGCCTCTCAATAATCCTTTTTTATGATAACCTCCTAGTTCAAGTAAGGCTACATGGCTCCACTTGGACTCACCTCTTACAAGGTTTTGCAAGTAGTTGGCTATTGAGACATTTTTCATCGATGATTCAAACCTTAATAAATGTTCTAGGTACACCTATAAAGACACCCAATAGATGGTGAGCCAATCTTTGATGGTTCATGATTCTATAAATTGGGTAAAATGCCTATAAGATCTTGATGCGAGCAGCCCAAATTGGGAACTTTTTACAATAATAAACATTATAGAAGGAAGAAAGTTATGAAATGGCATTCTAAACATGGAGTTGTAATCCTCACAAGGCTAGATATATGCAAATAACGACCTTAGCTCCCTTCAAGTAATATAAAAAGATACATGGATAATATCCATGACACATATACGTGCACATACTCATAAACACAATTTGTAATACAAAAAAAAGTCAAGCTAAACCAGGTTTTCAATGAAGATGACACAAAGTGATATGGGGCTTCTCTTAGTCCAATTAAATTGAAGAATGACATAAAGCAAAAAATTTTAGACTTAAAAAACTTAAAGATAAAATATACTAATTAGTCACCTTGTATTGAGAACAGGAAATACTTGGCGAGCCAATTCCATACAACTATGCACATTGCTTGCCAAAACATTGTATTTTGCACACCACTAAGGGGAGAGGGTGTTGAAGTAATTCAATGGCGATGCACCACAATGTGCTCTCCTTCTTGAGAGCTTCACGATGATATCCTTGGAGTAAAAAACTGAGCTCCTAGGGCCGCACACGGTAACTTGCACAGAGGCTTTAGAATACGTAGGAAAAACACAGTACAGAGGGAGCACAATGACAGACTTCTTAGGTCTTACAAATGCGGTTGAACGTACAGTCTATGGCTGACCAAGTTAGTATATGTTTTATTAAAGAACATATATAAAGAAGTGTTTGGTGGCCATTTGGCCTTTCACATGGACACTAACAGTAACAATCTCCCACTAAAGGCCAATATGGCCAAAGTAACTATGGGAGAAAAATAATGAATGATAAAGAATACGTGAGTGTAAGTATACAAACTATACCTCCCACCTGATGGCATGTTACACAATATACAAGTGACTATGTAAGATCATGAATCAAGTAACCCCCATCAAGTGACAACAATGTCAAAAACTATCGTGTGGTAGAGCTTTAGTCAAAGCATCTCGAGCATTATCTCGAGTGTGAACCTTCTCAAGAATAATGCGCTCAGTGGCTAAACAATCTCTAATGAAGTGATACCTCACCTCAATGTGCTTGTACTTTGCATGATAGACTGGATTCTTAGCCAAAGCAATGGCACTCTGACTGTCACTGAGCAAACAAGGTACATGCTGAGGTAAACCCATATCACAAGCAAGACGAGAAAGCCACAATGCTTCCTTACATGCCTCACTTATTGCAACATACTCTGCTTCTGTGGTGGAAACAGCTGTACATTCTTGAAGAGGAGATCTCCAAGAGATAGCACCTCCAGCAAAATGAAAAATGTACCTTGATGTAGACTTACGATTGTCTGCACAACCAACATAGTCAGAATCTGTGTAACCAATAGTGGATGCTTTCCCTCTACCTAAGCATAGACACTTGTCCTTAGTGCCATTCAAATATCTGAAAATCATCTTGACCACTTCCCAATGTTTCTTGCCAAGATTAGACATATATCTGCTCACAACTCCCAGTGCAAATGCAATGTCTAGTCTTGTAGCTACCATAACATACATGAGACTACCAACAATAGACTGATAAGGAATTTTGGTCATGAGTTCCTTTTCCTATCTGATTTGGGGCAATCATGTCTGCTCAATTTCACATATGTGGGTAAAGGTGTACTCAATGTCTTTCCACGCTGCATATTGAACCTGTGAAGTACTTTGGATATGCTCTAAGTCCTCCATTGCAACGAATCCAAGCAACATGCACATGGTAGTCATCTTGACCATTGGAGAAAAGATTTCCTCAAAATCAACACCATGTTGCTGCGTAAAACCCTTTGCAACAAGTCGTGCTTTATACTTTGGAGAAGCACTATCTGATGTGAATTTCAGCTTATATACCCATTTACATGGTAAAGCTTTCCTGCCCTTTGGCAAAGGTACTAAATCCCAAGTACCATTCTTTTGAGTAGAATCCATCTCACTCTTCATGACACGCTCCCACTTGACATGATCCTCTGTCTACATAGCCTCTTTGTAGTAAGAAGGCTCATCGGCATCTGTGAGCATAAAAAAATCTAAACCTGGAACATATCCATCAGGTGGATGTGAGACACGTGCAGAGTGCCTCAATGGTTGCTGAATAGGAACATTTGCAGACTGATCTGATGGAACATTCTCTTGAACGTCCCTATGTGCACCATTTTATGCATGCTTACTGGAGGACTAGTGTCCTCAAACACCACTCTTCTCACTTCAACCTCCTTAATGGGCTCTTTATGCATTTTAGACTCATTGAAAATGACATCACTACTTCTGATCACTGACCATGTTTCAGGATCCCATAAGCGATATCCAAATTTTCCTTCTCAATCATATCCAAGAA
This sequence comes from Ceratopteris richardii, assembly GCA_020310875.1. Lineage (NCBI taxonomy): Eukaryota > Viridiplantae > Streptophyta > Polypodiopsida > Polypodiales > Pteridaceae > Ceratopteris > Ceratopteris richardii. Next base: position 183,910,678 of record CM035416.1, read on the forward strand.
AAATGCATTTCTTTGACTTATGGTCCAACTTTTATTTAAGATTCTTGGGTATACCCAAAAAGTCGAAGATGATTGTAATATGGTGGCTTCCTTGTCCATAACTCGTGTGCCACTTTCGGACCTTTGGTAGTAGTAGGTGAGAGGTTAATCACATGAACTTCAATCAATATTTCTTCTACCCGAAAACCTTATGAGAGGTTTGCATGATGCAACATAGAAACTACTCTATCTTGAATAGTTCTATTCATCCTTTCAACTAGAACATTCTGTACTCTCTACGAATCCCTCTAGACTGACAAAAAAGGTTAAATTCACGTGAGGTATACTCACCCCCATTATCTAAACGTAAAGCCTTAAGCTTAGTTCCTTTTTCAGTCTCAATTAAAGCAAGCCATTTTCTGAAAGTAGAGAATACCTCATCCTTCGATTTGATAGGATATACCTAGACTTTTCTAGTGGCAACATCTATGAAAGTGACAAAGTAAAGAGAACCACCTAAGGACCTAGTGGGCATACGACCACACACATCTGTATGAACGAGATCTAAAGGCTAAATTGAAGATTCAATGTGCATTCTATGCACATTTCTGGTTTGCTTTGCATATTGACAATGCTCACAACATGAAAAATCAAAGAAAGATAACACAGGTAAGTAGAAAGAATAAGAAAGATTTTATATTCCACTACGAGATATATGGCCCAAATGACCCTGCCAAATACAAGCCATAGGGTGTTCAGTAACAGCTAACAAGTGTTCTTCCTGTGATACAAATAAAGGATAAAATGAGCCAACTTTGCTTCCTTTTGCAATAACCATATTTCCCTTTGATATACAAAAGGACTGAGCATAGAAGACCACCTTGTAACCAAGGTCATCAAGTTGACCAAGTGACATCAAATTGCATGATAATTGAGCTACGTAAGCTACAATCTTGTGGTGTCTGAAGAAGGGGAAAGACTAAGGTTAACATTACCTTGAACATGTTTCCGTCCCTCAAAGCTTCATTCTTTGCTTTCAAAGCGTGTTTTTGAAGCAATTTTGGGGTGTCTTTTGGAACCATTTTGGAGTACTTTCACACATAGTTCTCTTCACACAGGTCCAAGAAAATCAACAACAGTATTCTTTGTACTTCTTTGACAATAAATATCAACCTCTAGGGCTGTGTTTTCAGCCACACTCATAAAACTACAGGTTTCTCGAAAGGTTTTCAGTTTTGGTGGGAGCAACCGTTGCAAATTTATGCAGGTTTTTTAAGCATAAAATATCAGAGTTGACAAACACTTGCAGCTATTGTCTGCTAGCTTTTGGCCTGTGCATTCAACCTTTTATAGTCATTTTACTGCATATATTGAGCACATACACACCATGTACACTTTGTCGATATCGCTTATGTACATCCATGTGGTCATTGATATAGCGGTTATGTTTTTTTGCATAAAGCCTTTTATGCTTGATAAAGAGGGTCGTGGTGAGGTTTTCTTAACTGGGAGACACCTAGATGTCAGTGTCTCTTTGGTGATACACGTGGAAGACTTACCCAACCTCGCCATAGGAGATGTACGATAGTTGTTCATAGGTGCTCGATAAGCCTAGTTGGCTTCTATTAGGTAACTGATTATATGCAGTGGAGTTAGTGATTCACTATGCAGATAAACATGTCAGTAGTTGTAGTTCTATGATATTCTGACACTGGTCATACGCTCATTTTGCAGAGGATACTCTAGAAAAATCTTTCTAGATTTTTGGTTTTCTCAACTATATAGTGGTGGATTTACTCTTTGATACAATTATTCATTGGTGTTTGGACTCTTCTAGATCCATTATCATTCTATTCAGTTCTCTATCATCATGGCATCAGAGGTCTCAAGCACATCTAGTGGATCAAGGTCTAGTGCTAGTGTCCCGAGGAGGAGCTATAACTTGTAGGTCAAAGACCATTTTGAGATCCAAAAATTTGATGGCACAAACTTTGCTCTATGGAAGAATCAGATTAAAGATATGCTGATTCAAAGGAGGCAATAAAGCCAGTAAATGGGATTTCGAAGAAGCCTACTGGCATGCATGAAGATGATTGGCATGAGTTAGATGAAATGTCCACGTCTACCTTTCGCTTGCACCTGGCAGATAATGTTTACTTTATAGTATTAGAATGTGAAAGTGCAAAGGAGCTTTGGAAGACGTTATGCAATACATATGAAAAAGAGACAGCATCAAATAAAGTGTATCTGATGAGAAAATTATATGACCTTCGCATAAAGGACACAGATAGTGTTGCTGCTCATCTAAATGAGTTTGATGCTATATTTCCCCAGTTACAGGCTCAGAAAATGGATATGGATAATGAAATGAAAGCAATATTGCTATTATGCACCTTGCCATCATCATGGGATACGTTTTTCACAACTATTAGCAATAGTGCACCTGGTGGTAAACTCGTCTATGATGACGTATGTGGAGCACTCTTAAGTGAGGAGATTTGTAGAAAATCTATGGTTGCACTCAGAGTGGAGCTGCATATAACATTCATGATTCTTATCAAGGAAAGAATCAGCAACGTGGTAGGAGCAAGAGCAAGGAAAAGAATGGTCAAGGGAATAAGAGTAGAACTAAATCAAGGAAGAGGAATATTGAATGCCATTATTGTCATAAGAAAGGACACATGAAGAAAGACTTTTATTCAATAAAGGATGCTGAAGGTAAAGGACATAATGTTGATGGGCATGTTAAACAGCACCATCTACTTCGACGCCACGGTTAAGCGAGCTCCGTGGGGAACGGTACTCGGATGGGTGACCTCCCAGCAAGTATCGGGAACCTCTATCTTCCTTGATCATTGAGGTCCTCCCTCGCGCGTAGCCAACGATGCCAATGGTGACTTCGATGACTCGGATGACAAGGTATGCCAAGGTCTATGCCTTGGTTTCTGCCTTAGTCATAAGCCTTGGAGAAAAGCGTCAAACTGCTCTGATACCAATGAAGTAATTCAATGGCAATGCACCACAGTGCGCTCTCCTTCTCAAGAGCTTCAGGAGGATATCCTCGGAGTAGAAAATTGACCTAGGTCCGTACACAGTAACTCATATAGAGGCTGCAGAATACGTAGGAAGAACATAGTACACAAGGAGCACAAAGACAAACTTCTTAGGTCTTACAAATGTGGTCAAACTTACAGTCTGTGGCTGACCAGACCACTATATGTTTGATTAAAGAACATATACAAAGAAGTGCCAGGTGGCCATTTGGCCTTTCACATGGACACTAATGGTAACAAGTGTAATAAAGTAAGTCTATGATCTAAGGATCGAGCCAGTTTAGACTGATCGAAAATCGGACACCATTTGGTCATCTGTGTGTATGATCAAAGATCTCGAGTCTAGACTTACTAGGAGGTCATATGCTCTTGTAAACAAGTGATCCACTTAGATTAGTGGTTAAGTCTCAAGGGTGTGAAAGGAGGAGGTCTTGAGTTCAATCCCCATGGGGTACACGGGGATATTATTTTGCCCAAAGAGCTCTAGTTCCTTCTAGAAGCCCACTTGAGTTAACTCGAGTTAACTGGGACACGACGCACATGTAATTACATGGCCGACACATGGATGGTTAGTATCCACTTGCCCAAGAAGGCAGTCCCCTAGAGAGAGCTAGATATAGAGGCATTTGGTTGGGAGGAGAGTCATCTCTCTAGCACATGGTGGTTGTAATGATAGTTTCTTGCATGAATCTATTCACATCCATTTGGACTAGCTCTAATGAGAGTCAAAATGTGTGTGTGACAATGAGGACCTTACGGAACCACTTGTCCTGGGTCAAGGCTGGATCTATGACCATGCAGACAACTTAAACCTTAAAAGCCAACTTCTTCAAGTTTGGGTACATGAACAATGTATTACATTAGAATTGGAGAATTGCATGCTGACAAATCCGGAGGTGACACATTCTCTTAGTTCTTCCGAAACTAATCTTTGCAAAGAGAATGTTGTGTGTGTCAATAACCCTACGAAGCAAAAGGATTCACTCATGGAAGCACAAGCTCAAAGGCCAACATACCTCTCTTCTTCTTCAGAGACTAATGCAAGCACAACTCGACCAAAGAGGCAAGCAAAACAGACATCTCCTATATCAAATCAACAGACAGAATTCAAAAAGAAAGAAGCTCAGGGCATAAAGTAGATTTGGGTACAAAAAGAGAAATCCCACTAGCTTTGCCACAACCACTTCCATTGAGGCAAGCCAACCATGCTAAAAGAAGCGCCAAAAAACGAGGGCAAGCTCAATCCCAAGGTCTTCGACAAATTTGGGTACCAAAGCAATCGATGAAGGCCGACCATAATAATGTACAAATTTGGGTGCCCAAGAAATTAGTTGTAGCTCAACAAGGACAATTCCACATCTAGGTACCCAAGGCACTCCTACATGCACAAACACCACTGATCTCCCTCACAAGAAAATTCTCAACAAAGAAGACAAGGGGAGAAAAGGGTAAGAACTGAGCCAAGATACCAAAAGAAGATAAACTCACCTCTTTGAAAAAAATAAAAAGACAATCATCAAGGATATGGGTTTGGAAGCCAAAAGTACCAGCAAAATCCACAAAGCCAAAGAACCAATCACGCCGGATACAAAATTTCAGCAAACACTCAAAGATGAAGAAGTCAAAAGTGACTAGTACATAGCCACAAACCATTCTAAGATGGATCTCTATCAGGAGGAAATATCAATTGTCATTTGAGGATCCAATGGATGCCTCCAACAAAGGCCACATCAACATCTGCAAGAAACATTGAAAGCCTCGACGTGCAACAACCATGTGCCTTTGGCATAACCTTGTCTTTTGCACCATTTAGGTCATGCATTTCAAAGTATGCATTAATATAGGGCCACATTACACAGTCGTGCATATACACAATTGAGAAATCCCATGAGACACACTTGACATATGTAAAATATTTTATTGCTACTCACCACTGTCTTCTTGTTTTTGATATTGTTGCAAAAAAAAAAGCGACAGAGAGAAGAAGAAATAGAACCATGCGCTCCAAGAATCTCATCTATGAACCATGAACAAGGACATCCATCAACAATGGAAGATGAGCCAATGGTCAACCACCATGATGGGCATATAACACGAAGAGAAAAACATCGACCGACCTTTCACCATTGTAAGCACACCCTACTTCCGCAACACCATAACCAAGATAGATTAGGAAACCTCTTCGTCGGCATACCCTTGAGCACTTCGCTCAAGACCCCCATCCTTTGCACCATACTTCTTCCAATGCATTCCCCAAGTTTGCATGCACAGGGCCACATTACAAGGCCATGCACAAGGCACATATTTTCTTCAACCCATGCACTAATTCACTTACCCATCATCCATTATGGGTCACAAGTACTTGGCCTCATACTATGAAACTCATGTTTCAAAGATCAAAGGACATCCAAGGTCACACATAAGTACCTATGAAGCAATTCACAGTAGACAACTGCTCAAGATCAACATTGACAACCTCTTTTGAGCAGCGAACAATCTTCAGTCTAGCACAATGGTAAGTACCAACGCAAGGAGATTCACCTCATAAATGTCAATCTGTGGAGACGTGAGGATTGGTATGAAGACCGTGAGCAAGTGATGGCACAAGTGCATGAGTAAAAACACACAAGCATGCACACACATACACACACGTGCACAAGGCAAGAGCAAAGAGTGGAACAATGGGATGACTTTGATTACCCAAGAAATCTCTTACCCAAGCTCAAATCTAAACCCAGCTAACCCCAAAAATGAGCTCTCCAGCCCTTTTTATAGTTTTTTGAGTAGTTTTGGCCCTCTCCAGACCTAGTGTCTGGCCTAATTAAAAATTAGGTTCCAGTGCTTATTTGGGGGCTCAAACGGAGTCTAAAAATTAGTAAAATTGGTAGGATGATACTTCTAATCCTCCTCAAGCTCAAGGACGCCTTGGCTTGAACAAAATGGAGTTGCAAAAATGGAAAATGGTATTTATAATGGTTTTTAGTGATGAAAATCACTATTTTTATAGGGATTTCTTATGAAAATTTGACATGTGCTTCTTAGAGCTCCCTACATGCTCCTTATTCTTGTGTGTCCAGTTCCTTGATGCGCTTCCATGCTTGTGCTTGACCTTGAGTGTCATGAAGGTCCCTTTTTTCATCATAAGTCTCCATTTGAAAGGCTAAACCATTTTCATACACTCTTCATGTATGCTCTTTTCAATAAAGTGTATAACGAGTTGGTTAGTCATAAAAGTATAGCTAGATTCTACATTGCAAACTATGCATATTTGTATGCTTCAAACTCTCTAGTACACTTTTGTCTTTTCTTTTTTTTTATTGTGCAAGTCAAATAGGTCACACTAGTAGAAAAATAAGATCAATACATGGGAATGTTGTTATATTTTTAGGCTACTTGCTAGCCGACCATTATCCATACTTGTGAGGACAAGGGTCCCTATGGACCAAGGTTCTAATATTGAATGTGCCAAGGCCCTAGTTCTACAACCCTCTCTATGGTCCATGTACCTTTCGTATGGCTATTCTAAATGTACTAGATAAATTGTAGCCTCCTCTACTAGGGTCATGGCTCCCTAAAGCTTAAGACCTTGGTCCATAAGGGGCCTCATCCTCGAAGATATGGCTAATGGCTAGCTAGCAAGTAGCCTAATGGTGTAAGGAATGATAGCATTAACATGATTCAAATAACTTATTTCAAATATTTATCGTTTAACAAATTAGCTTTCACTTGCCCTAAATCGTTTAGATTTTCTCATCTTTGTTCAAGATTATCTTCGTTTGTCATTAAATGTTATCAACTAATCTCTTTGCTTGTTCAAAAAGGATATTCATTCAAGAAATTTTAGAGAAGGTAAGGACTTTCTTACTTCATAACAAGTTCATTTATCGGTCTTCTTAAATTTATTTGTTGAAATTGGTCATTAGTAAATTCAATAGAAAAGCACTTTCTTATCATCAATGATAGATTTTTCAAGGGTTATTTCACTCTTTACTTATGGATTTATTCTAATCTTTTTGTTCATTTTCCTTTTTCTTTTTCGTTTTTATTTTTGTATATATTCTGGAAATTTTTATTATTATTGGTTTCTTTTTAATGCAAGAATTTATCATGGCTGAGTTTGATGTTCACTTCTTGAAGTGATAGAAGCTCAGTTTGTTGGCTTTATTAGAATTCATTATTTAGAGAGACCATTTATTAAAGTTTGCACCTACTATAGGGCATTTATGATGTGAGTCGGGATGTCATAGCTGTTTTCCAGGCTATGCATGATAAAGTTAAAATGTTTATACATTTTGTTTTGGAAGAACATAGAAATCAAGATCCACTTTTTGTTTTGTTTTAACCTTTCGTTATTGTTCTTTTATTTACATTTTCTCTTTTATGTTTTCCATTTATTTATTATTTATTTTATTTTTTCTTTTTTCATTTTTATTAGTATCTCACTCTTTTTTATTTAATTTTAATTTAATTTCATAATTTTTTTAGTTTATCGTTTTTAGTCTATTGCTTTTACTCTATCTATTATTTGAAAGTTTTTTTAATTTATTAACATGTATGAATGCTTCACTTACTCTAAAGTAGTTCACATTGGGCAAGCATCAATAGTAGGCTTTAAATGGATTTTTTTTTTTTTTTTTAATGGAGGTTCAACTGAGGCCTAATCCTCCAAGCTTTAACTTTGAAATTGCAACTGTACAATGAAGGGCATAGTACCCATGGGACCTCCCTTATCCCACAAGAACAGGGGTTTACATAACTAGGTTAGACTACGGTCACAGCTACCACAAAGCAGGACGAACGGTGGCACATCAGCCACAAGATACAAGTTTCCATGATAACATGTCCCTTACATGTTGCCGGTGGGGGTTGAACCCTCGCCCCTGCCTCAAGAGGCGAAAGGCCCAACCATCCAACCAAGTGGCTTGGGACTAAATGGATTAATGTTTTGCAATGCACTTGTGAACCCTCTATTGATGATGTGAATTGCAATGTGTACATCTTCAGACCAAAACCTGAATGGTAATGCATTGTTGTGAAGCATAGTGCGTGCCATTTCCATGACCCTTTAGATCTTTCTTTCAGCTATTCCATTTTGAGATGGAGTATGAGGTTGAGTTTTTTGCCTCTTGATTACCTTTTGTTTCAACGTGAAGCTAGAACCTCTCTGGTAAAGTCTAACTTTTGGCCATACACCTCTCCATTTCCATGAGAGACCTTTTCTTTCTTTCAACAACTCCATTTTGTTGAGGAGTATACGGCACTATACATTGATGTTTTATCCCACTCTCATCCTATATGTGTGTGACATTAGACCAAATATTCAATATAACAATTTTTCATGTAAACACACACACACACACACACACACACACACACACACACACATATATATATATATATATATATATATATATATATATATATATATATATATATATATATATATATATATATATATATATATATATATATATATATATATATATATATATATATATATACATATATATGCATGATCCTACACTAACAAGTTTGACGACAATGAAAAGGATCCCTAGATATTTGCAAAGAACACTAAACTATGTTCTTCACTTTTCAAGAAGACAAGATAGCTTCAAGCTCACATTAAATTATGTAGATTTGGATTGGGCAAATGATTATGATACTAGAAAGTTAACCGCATGTTATTGTTTCTTTACTAGTAATTCTTTTTTGTCATGGTTAAGTAGAAAAAGAAAATATTGCATAGAACTCGTTAGGCATGTTCTATTGAATGTATTTGTATTCAAAAGTTTTTCAAGGATTTTCATTTCGAAGATTCTTCTCCTACAATCATTTATACAGCTAATCAAAGTGCTATTCATCCAGGAAAGCATATTGAAAGGACAAATTGAGATTCAACATATTCCTATTCAAGATAATGTGGCCAACATTTTTACCAAAGCACTACCTCGAGAACGGTTTGAGCAACATAGACATATGCTCAAATAGAACTAGGAGGGGATCATAAGAGATTCGAGTGATAAATTTATAATTATAATCAATTATGAAATATATAAAATTCTAGGGGTTAGAAATCATTTTTTATTTAGAAGTTTCTTAAATTAGACTACATATTCTTATTGTATATGAAAAAAGCTTTCCCACCATGGCCCATATCCTCCTATACTTCATCTTTAGACTCTAAAATTATTAAACCCTAATTTAGGTGAGAAGCAAAATTTTAACTACAAAAAGCAGATTATAAATTTGAAAAGAAAAAATTGAGGCACTAAAAGCAACAAAAAAGAAACTTGTGCAAAAAATGATTATAATAATGCTCACTTTCTTATTCAAAAAAGCAATAGGTTTTGGCTTGTGTAAAAAATGATTATAATAATGCTCACTTTCTTATTCAAAAAAGCAATAGGTTTTGGTGCAAATAACACTTTTATTATCTCAGCTCATGAGCTATTCAAGGAAGGAAGGTCTTGCGTGTTAGATTCTAAGCTGAAGGAGAATGTTACACTATTTTTCTTGGAGAAGCATTCTTGGTATGAAAAGAATGAGACAATGATCAATAGAGAGAAAAAGAGAGAAACATGGGAAACAAGCTTGCCATAGAAAGCAACTATTTTGAGCATCTCACGATATAATGGCCTCTCAATAATCCTTTTTTATGATAACCTCCTAGTTCAAGTAAGGCTACATGGCTCCACTTGGACTCACCTCTTACAAGGTTTTGCAAGTAGTTGGCTATTGAGACATTTTTCATCGATGATTCAAACCTTAATAAATGTTCTAGGTACACCTATAAAGACACCCAATAGATGGTGAGCCAATCTTTGATGGTTCATGATTCTATAAATTGGGTAAAATGCCTATAAGATCTTGATGCGAGCAACCCAAATTGGGAACTTTTTACAATAATAAACATTATAGAAGGAAGAAAGTTATGAAATGGCATTCTAAACATGGAGTTGTAATCCTCACAAGGCTAGATATATGCAAATAACGACCTTAGCTCCCTTCAAGTAATATAAAAAGATACATGGATAATATCCATGACACATATATGTGCACATACTCATAAACACAATTTGTAATACAAAAAAAAGTCAAGCTAAACCAGGTTTTCAATGAAGATGACACAAAGTGATATTGAGCTTCTCTTAGTCCAATTAAATTGAAGAATGACATAAAGCAAAAAATTTTAGACTTAAAAAACTTAAAGATAAAATATACTAGTTAGTCACCTTGTATTGAGAACAAGAAATACTTGGCAAGCCAATTCCATACAACTATGCACATTGCTTGCCAAAACATTGTATTTTCACACCACTAAGGGGAGAGGGTGTTGAAGTAATTCAATGGCGATGCACCACAATGTCCTCTCCTTCTTGAGAGCTTCACGATGATATCCTTGGAGTAAAAAACTGAGCTCCTAGGGCCGCACTCGGTAACTTGCACAGAGGCTTTAGAATACGTAGGAAAAACACAGTACAGAGGGAGCACAATGACAGACTTCTTAGGTCTTACAAATACGGTTGAACGTACAGTCTATGGGTGACCAAGTTAGTATATGTTTTATTAAAGAACATGTATAAAGAAGTGTTTGGTGGCCATTTGGCCTTTCACATGGACACTAACAGTAACAATCTCCCACTAAAGGCCAATATGGCCAAAGTAACTATGGGAGAAAAATAATGAATAATAAAGAATACGTGAGTGTAAGTATACAAACTATACCTCCCACCTGATGGCATGTTACACAATATACAAGTGACTATGTAAGATCATGAATCAAGTAACCCCCATCAAGTGACAACAATGTGAAAAACTATCGTGTGGTAGAGCTTTAGTCAAAGCATCTCGAGCATTATCTCGAGTGTGAACCTTCTCAAGAATAATGCGCTCAGTGGCTAAACAATCTCTAATGAAGTGATACCTCACCTCAATGTGCTTGTACTTTGCATGATAGACTACATTCTTAGCCAAAGCAATGGCACTCTGACTGTCACTGAGCAAACAAGGTACATGCTGAGGTAAACCCATATCACAAGCAAGACGAGAAAGCCACAATGCTTCCTTACATGCCTCACTTATTGCAACATACTCTGCTTCTGTGGTGGAAACAACTATACATTCTTGAAGAGGAGATCTCCAAGAGATAGCACCTCCAGCAAAATGAAAAATGTACCTTGATGTAGACTTACGATTGTCTGCACAACCAACATAGTCAGAATCTGTGTAACCAATAGTGGATGCTTTCCCTCTACCTAAGCATAGACACTTGTCCTTAGTGCCATTCAAATATCTGAAAATCATCTTGACCACTTCCCAATGTTTCTTGCCAAGATTAGACATATATCTGCTCACAGCTCCCAGTGCAAATGCAATGTCTAGTCTTGTAGCTACCATAACATACATGAGACTACCAACAATAGACTGATAAGGAATTTTGGTCATGAGTTCCTTTTCCTATCTGATTTGGGGCAATCATGTCTGCTCAATTTCACATATGTGGGTAAAGGTGTACTCAATGTCTTTCCACGCTGCATATTGAACCTGTGAAGTACTTTGGATATGCTCTAAGTCCTCCATTGCAACGAATCCAAGCAACATGCACATGGTAGTCATCTTGACCATTGGAGAAAAGATTTCCTCAAAATCAACACCATGTTGCTGCGTAAAACCCTTTGCAACAAGTCGTGCTTTATACTTTGGAGAAGCACTATCTGATGTGAATTTCAGCTTATATACCCATTTACATTGTAAAGCTTTCCTGCCCTTTGGCAAAGGTACTAAATCCCAAGTACCATTCTTTTGAGTAGAATCCATCTCACTCTTCATGACACGCTCCCACTTGACATGATCCTCTGTCTACATAGCCTCTTTGTAGTAAGAAGGCTCATCGGCATCTGTGAGCATAAAAAAATCTAAACCTGGAACATATCCATCAGGTGGATGTGAGACACGTGCAGAGCGCCTCAATGGTTGCTGAATAGGAACATTTGGAGACTGATCTGATGGAACATTCTCTTGAACGTCCCTATGTGCACCATTTTATGCATGCTTACTGGAGGACTAGTGTCCTCAAACACCACTCTTCTCACTTCAACCTCCTTAATGGGCTCTTTATGCATTTTAGACTCATTGAAAATGACATCACTACTTCTGATCACTGACCATGTTTCAGGATCCCATAAGCGATATCCAAATTTTCCTTCTCAATCATATCCAAGAAAAATGCATTTCTTTGACTTATGGTCCAACTTTTATCTAAGATTCTTGGGTATACCCAAAAAGTCGAAGATGATCATAATATGGTGGCTTCCTTGTCCATAACTCGTGTGCCACTTTCGGACCTTTGGTAGTAGTAGGTGAGAGGTTAATCACATGAACTTCAATCAATATTTCTTCTACCCGAAAACCTTATGAGAGGTTTGCATGATGCAACATAGAAACTACTCTATCTTGAATAGTTCTATTCATCCTTTCAAATAGAACATTCTGTACTCTCTACGAATCCCTCTAGACTGACAAAAAAGGTTAAATTCACGTGAGGTATACTCACCCCCATTATCTAAACGTAAAGCCTTAAGCTTAGTTCCTTTTTCAGTCTCAATTAAAGCAAGCCATTTTCTGAAAGTAGAGAATACCTCATCCTTCGATTTGATAGGATATACCTACACTTTTCTAGTGGCAACATCTATGAAAGTGACAAAGTAAAGAGAACCACCTAAGGACCTAGTGGGCATAGGACCACACACATCTGTATGAACGAGATCTAAAGGCTAAATTGAAGATTCAATGTGCATTCTATGCACATTTCTGGTTTGCTTTGCATATTGACAATGCTCACAACATGAAAAATCAAAGAAAGATAACACAGGTAAGTAGAAAGAATAAGAAAGATTTTATATTCCACTACGAGATATATGGCCCAAATGACCCTGCCAAATACAAGCCATAGGGTGTTCAGTAATAGCTAACAAGTGTTCTTCCTGTGATACAAATAAAGGATAAAATGAGCCAACTTTGCTTCCTTTTGCAATAACCATATTTCCCTTTGATATACAAAAGGACTGAGCATAGAAGACCACCTTGTAACCAAGGTCATCAAGTTGACCAAGTGACATCAAATTGCATGATAATTGAGCTACGTAAGCTACAATCTTGTGGTGTCTGAAGAAGGGGAAAGACTAAGGTTAACATTACCTTGAACATGTTTCCGTCCCTCAAAGCTTCATTCTTTGCTTTCAAAGCCTGTTTTTGAAGCAATTTTGGGGTGTCTTTTGGAACCTATTTGGAGTACTTTCACACATAGTTCTCTTCACACAGGTCCAAGAAAATCAACAAGAGTATTCTTTGTACTTCTTTGACAATAAATATCAACCTCTAGGGCTGTGTTTTCAGCCACACTCATAAAACTACAGGTTTCTCGAAAGGTTTTCAGTTTTGGTGGGAGCAACCGTTGCAAATTTATGCAGGTTTTTTAAGCATAAAATATCAGAGTTGACAAACACTTGCAGCTATTGTCTGCTAGCTTTTGGCATGTGCATTCAATCTTTTATAGTCATTTTACTGCATACATTGAGCACATACACACCATGTACACTTTTGTCGATATCTCTTATGTACATCCATGTGGTCATTGATATAGCGGTTATGTTTTTTTGCATAAAGCCTTTTATGCTTGATAAAGAGGGTCGTGGTGAGGTTTTCTTAACTGGGAGACACCTAGATGTCAGTGTCTCTTTGGTGATACACGTGGAAGACTTACCCAACCTCGCCATAGGAGATGTACGATAGTTGTTCATAGGTGCTCGATAAGCCTAGTTGGCTTCTATTAGGTAACTGATTATATGCAGTGGAGTTAGTGATTCACTATGCAGATAAACATGTCAGTAGTTGTAGTTCTATGATATTCTGACACTGGTCATACGCTCATTTTGCAGAGGATACTCTAGAAAAATCTTTCTAGATTTTTGGTTTTCTCAACTATATAGTGGTGGATTTACTCTTTGATACAATTATTCATTGGTGTTTGGACTCTTCTAGATCCATTATCATTCTATTCAGTTCTCTATCATCATGGCATCAGAGGTCTCAAGCACATCTAGTGGATCAAGGTCTAGTGCTAGTGTCCCGAGGAGGAGCTATAACTTGTAGGTCAAAGACCATTTTGAGATCCAAAAATTTGATGGCACAAACTTTGCTCTATGGAAGAATCAGATTAAAGATATGCTGATTCAAAGGAGGCAATAAAGCCAGTAAATGGGATTTCGAAGAAGCCTACTGGCATGCATGAAGATGATTGGCATGAGTTAGATGAAATGTCCACGTCTACCATTCGCTTGCACCTGGCAGATAATGTTTACTTTATAGTATTAGAATGTGAAAGTGCAAAGGAGCTTTGGAAGACGTTATGCAATACATATGAAAAAGAGACAGCATCAAATAAAGTGTATCTGATGAGAAAATTATATGACCTTCGCATAAAGGACATAGATAGTGTTGCTGCTCATCTAAATGAGTTTGAGGCTATATTTCCCCAGTTACAGGCTCAGAAAATGGATATGGATAATGAAATGAAAGCAATATTGCTATTATGCACCTTGCCATCATCATGGGATACGTTTTTCACAGCTATTAGCAATAGTGCACCTGGTGGTAAACTCGTCTATGATGACGTATGTGGAGCACTCTTAAGTGAGGAGATTTGTAGAAAATCTATGGTTGCACTCAGAGTGGAGCTGCATATAACATTCATGATTCTTATCAAGGAAAGAATCAACAACGTGGTAGGAGCAAGAACAAGGAAAAGAATGGTCAAGGGAATAAGAGTAGAAGTAAATCAAGGAAGAGGAATATTGAATGCCATTATTTTCATAAGAAAGGACACATGAAGAAAGACTTTTATTCAATAAAGGATGCTGAAGGTAAAGGACATAATGTTGATGGGCATGTTAAACAGCACCATCTACTTCGACGCCACGGTTAAGCGAGCTCCATGGGGAACGGTACTCGGATGGGTGACCTCCCAGCAAGTATCCGGAACCTCTATCTTCCTTGATCATTGAGGTCCTCCCTCGCGCGTAGCCAACGATGCCAATGGTGACTTCCATGACTCGGATGAAAAGGTATGCCAAGGTCTATGCTTTGGTTGCTACCTTAGTCATAAGCCTTGGAGAAAAGCGTCAAACTGCTCTGATACCAATGAAGTAATTCAATGGCAATGCACCACAGTGCACTCTCCTTCTCAAGAGCTTCAGGAGGATATCCTCGGAGTAGAGAATTGACCTAGGTCCGCACACAGTAACTCATATAGAGGCTGCAGAATACGTAGGAAGAACATAGTACACAAGGAGCACAAAGACAAACTTCTTAGGTCTTACAAATGTGGTCAAACTTACAGTCTGTGGCTGACCAGACCACTATATGTTTGATTAAAGAACATATACAAAGAAGTGCCAGGTGTCCATTTGGCCTTTCACATGGACACTAATGGTAACAAGTGTAATAAAGTAAGTCTATGATCTAAGGATCGAGCCAGTTTAGACTGATCGAAAATCGGACACCATTTGGTCATCTGTGTGTATGATCAAAGATCTCGAGTCTAGACTTACTAAGAGGTCATATGCTCTTGTAAACAAGTGATCCACTTAGCTTAGTGGTTAAGTCTCAAGGGTGTGAAAGGAGGAGGTCTTGAGATCAATCCCCATGGGGTACACGGGGATATTATTTTGCCCAAAGAGCTCTAGTTCCTTCTAGAAGCATCCACTTGAGTTAACTCGAGTTAACTGGGACACGACGCACATGTAATTACATGGCCGACACATGGATGGTTAGTATCCACTTGCCCAAGAAGGCAGTCCCCTAGAGAGTGCTAGATATAGAGGCATTTGGTGTCATCTCTCTAGCACATGGTGGTTGTAATGATAGTTTCTTGCATGAATCTATTCACATCCATTTGGACTAGCTCTAATGAGAGTCAAAATGTGTGTGTGACAATGAGGACCTTAGGGAACCACTTGTCCTGGGTCAAGACTGGATCTATGACCATGCAGACAACTTAAACCTTAAAAGCCAACTTCTTCAAGTTTGGGTACATGAACAATGTATTACATTAGAATTGGAGAATTGCATGCTGACAAATCCAGAGGTGACACATTCTCTTAGTTCTTCCGAAACTAATCTTTGCAAAGACAATGTTGTGTGTGTCAATAACCCTACGAAGCAAAAGGATTCACTCATGGAAGCACAAGCTCAAAGGCCAACATACCTCTCTTCTTCTTCACAGACTAATGCAAGCACAACTCGACCAAAGAGGCAAGCAAAACAGACATCTTCTATATCAAATCAACAGACAGAATTCAAGAAGAAAGAAGCTCAGGGCATAAAGTAGATTTGGGTACAAAAAGAGAAATCCTACTAGCTTTGCCACAACCACTTCCATTGAGGCAAGCCAACCATGCTAAAAGAAGCGCCAAAAAACGAGGACAAGCTCAATCCCAAGGTCTTCGACAAATTTGGGTACCAAAGCAATCGATGAAGGCCGACCATAATAATGTACAAATTTGGGTGCCGAAGAAATTAGTTGTAGCTCAACAAGGACAATTCCACATCTAGGTACCCAAGGCACTCCTACATGCACAAACACCACTGATCTCCCTCACAAGAAAATTCTCAACAAAGAAGACAAGGGGAGAAAAGGGTAAGAACTGAGCACAGATACCAAAAGAAGATAAACTCACCTCTTTGAAAAAAATAAAAAGACAATCATCAAGGATATGGGTTTGGAAGCCAAAAGTACCAGCAAAATCCACAAATCCAAAGAACCAATCACGTTGGATACAAAATTTCAGCAAACACTCAAAGATGAAGAAGTCAAAAGTGACTAGTACATAGCCACAAACCGTTCTAAGATGGATCTCTATCAGGAGGAAATATCAATTGTCATTCGAGGATCCAATGGATGCCTCCAACAAAGGCCACATCATGCATTTCAAAGTATGCATTAATATAGGGCCACATTACACAGTCGTGCATATACACAATTGAGAAATCCCATGAGACACACTTGACATATGTAAAATATTTTATTGCTACTCACCACTGTCTTCTTGTTTTTGATATTATTGCAAAAAAAAAAAGCGACAGAGAGAAGAAGAAATAGAACCATGCGCTCCAAGAATCTCATCTGTGAACCATGAACAAGGACATCCATCAACAATGGAAGATGAGCCAATGGTCAACCACCATGATGGGCATATAACACGAAGAGAAAAACATCGACCGACCTTTCACCATTGTAAGCACACCCTACTTCCGCAACACCATAACCAAGATAGATTAGGAAACCTCTTCGTCGGCATACCCTTGAGCACTTCGCTCAAGACCCCCATCCTTTGCACCATACTTCTTCCAATGCATTCCCCAAGTTTGCATGCACAGGGCCACATTACAAGGCCATGCACAAGGCACATATTTTCTTCAACCCATGCACTAATTCACTTACCCATCATCCATTATGGGTCACAAGTACTTGGCCTCATACTATGAAACTCATGTCTCAAAGATCAAAGGACATCCAAGGTCACACATAAGTACCTATGAAGCAATTCACAGTAGACAACTGCTCAAGATCAACATTGACAACCTCTTTTGAGCAGCGAACAATCTTCAGTCTAGCACAATGGTAAGTACCAACGCAAGGAGATTCACCTCATAAATGTCAATCTGTGGAGACGTGAGGATTGGTATGAAGACCGTGAGCAAGTGATGGCACAAGTGCATGAGTAAAAGCACACAAGCATGCACACACATACACACACGTGCACAAGGCAAGAGCAAAGAGTGGAACAATGGAATGACTTTGATTACCCAAGAAATCTCTTACCCAAGCTCAAATCTAAACTCAGCTAACCCCAAAAATGAGCTCTCCAGCCCTTTTTATAGTTTTTTGAGTAGTTTTGGCCCTCTCCAGACCTAGTGTCTGGCCTAATTAAAAATTAGGTTCCAGTGCTTATTTGGGGGCTCAAACGGAGTCTAAAAATTATGAAAATTGGTAGGATGATACTTCTAATCCTCCTCAAGCTCAAGGATGCCTTGGCTTGAACAAAATGGAGTTGCAAAAATGGAAAATGGTATTTATAATGGTTTTTAGTGATGAAAATCACTATTTTTATAGGGATTTCTTATGAAAATTTGACATGTGCTTCTTAGAGCTCCCTACATGCTCCTTATTCTTGTGTGTCCAGTTCCTTGATGCGCTTCCATGCTTGTGCTTGACCTTGAGTGTCATGAAGGTCCCTTTTTTCATCATAAGTCTCCATTTGAAAGGCTAAACCATTTTCATACACTCTTCATGTATGCTCTTTTCAATAAAGTGTATAACGAGTTGGTTAGTCATAAAAGTATAGCTAGATTCTACATTGCAAACTATGCATATTTGTATGCTTCAAACTCTCTAGTACACTTTTGTCTTTTCTTTTTTTTTATTGTGCAAGTCAAATAGGTCACACTAGTAGAAAAATAAGATCAATACATGGGAATGTTGTTATATTTTTAGGCTACTTGCTAGCCGACCATTATCCATACTTGTGAGGACAAGGGTCCCTATGGACCAAGGTTCTAATATCGAATGTGCCAAGGCCCTAGTTCTACAACCCTCTCTATGGTCCATGTACCTTTCGTATGGCTATTCTAAATGTACTAGATAAATTGTAGCCTCCTCTACTAGGGTCATGGCTCCCTAAAGCTTAAGACCTTGGTCCATAAGGGGCCTCATCCTCGAAGATATGGCTAATGGCTAGCTAGCAAGTAGCCTAATGGTGTAAGGAATGATAGCATTAACATGATTCAAATAACTTAATTTCAAATATTTATCGTTTAACAAATTACCTTTCACTTGCCCTAAATCGTTTAGATTTTCTCATCTTTGTTCAAGATTATCTTCGTTTGTCATTAAATGTTATCAACTAATCTCTTTGCTTGTTCAAAAAGGATATTCATTCAAGAAATTTTAGAGAAGGTAAGGACTTTCTTACTTCATAACAAGTTCATTTATCGGTCTTCTTAAATTTATTTGTTGAAATTGGTCATTAGTAATTCAATAGAAAAACACTTTCTTATCATCAATGATAGATTTTTCAAGGGTTATTTCACTCTTTACTAATGGATTTATTCTAATCTTTTTGTTCATTTTCCTTTTTCTTTTTCGTTTTTATTTTTGTATATATTCTGGAAATTTTTATTATTATTTGTTTCTTTTTAATGCAAGAATTTATCATGGCTGAGTTTGATGTTCACTTCTTGAAGTGATAGAAGCTCAGTTTGTTGGCTTTATTAGAATTCATTATTTAGAGAGACCATTTATTAAAGTTTGCACCTACTATAGGGCATTTATGATGTGAGTCGGGATGTCATAGCTGTTTTCCAGGCTATGCATGATAAAGTTAAAATGTTTATACATTTTGTTTTGGAAGAACATAGAAAATCAAGATCCACTTTTTGTTTTGTTTTAACCTTTCGTTATTGTTCTTTTATTTACATTTTCTCTTTTATGTTTTCCATTTATTTATTTTTTATTTTATTTTTTTCTTTTTTCATTTTTATTAGTATCTCACTCTTTTTTATTTAATTTTAATTTAATTTCATAATTTTTTTAGTTTATCGTTTTTAGTCTATTGCTTTTACTCTATCTATTATAAAGTTTCTTTAATTTATTAACATGTATGAATGCTTCACTTACTCTAAAGTAGTTCACATTGGGCAAGCATCAATAGTAGGCTTTAAATGGATTTTTTTTTTTTTTTTTTAATGGAGGTTCAACTGAGGCCTAATCCTCCAAGCTTTAACTTTGAAATTGCAACTGTACAATGAAGGGCATAGTACCCATGGGACCTCCCTTATCCCACAAGAACAGGGGTTTACATAACTAGGTTAGACTACGGTCACAGCTACCGCAAAGCAGGATGAACGGTGGCACATCAGCCACAAGATACAAGTTTCCATGATAACATGTCCCTTACATGTTGCCGGTGGGGGTTGAACCCTCGCCCCTGCCTCAAGAGGCGAAAGGCCCAACCATCCAACCAAGTGGCTTGGGACTAAATGGATTAATGTTTTGCAATGCACTTGTGAACCCTCTATTGATGATGTGAATTGCAATGTGTACATCTTCAGCCCAAAACCTGAATGGTAATGCATTGTTGTGAAGCATAGTGCGTGCCATTTCCATGACACTTTAGATCTTTCTTTCAGCTATTCCATTTTGAGATGGAGTATGAGGTTGAGTTTTTTGCCTCTTGATTACCTTTTGTTTCAACGTGAAGCTAGAACCTCTCTGGTAAAGTCTAACTTTTGGACATACACCTCTCCATTTCCATGAAAGACCTTTTCTTTCTTTCAACAACTCCATTTTGTTGAGGAGTATACGGCACTATACATTGATGTTTTATCCCACTCTCATCCTATATGTGTGTGACATTAGACCAAATATTCAATATAACAATTTTTCATGTAAACACACACACACACACACACACACACACACACACATATATATATATATATATATATATATATATATATATATATATATATATATATGCATGATCCAACACTAACAAGTTTGACGACAATGAAAAGGATCCCTAGATATTTGCAAAGAACACTAAACTATGTTCTTCACTTTTCAAGAAGACAAGATAGCTTCAAGCTCACATTAAATTATGTAGATTTGGATTGGGCAAATGATTATGATACTAGAAAGTTAACCGCATGTTATTGTTTCTTTACTAGTAATTCTTTTTTGTCATGGTTAAGTAGAAAAAGAAAATATTGCATAGAACTCGTTAGGCATGTTCTATTGAATGTATTTGTATTCAAAAGTTTTTCAAGGATTTTCATTTCGAATATTCTTCTCCTACAATCATTTATACAGCTAATCAAAGTGCTATTCATCCAGGAAAGCATATTGAAAGGACAAATTGAGATTCAACATATTCCTATTCAAGATAATGTGGCCAACATTTTTACCAAAGCACTACCTCGAGAACGGTTTGAGCAACACAGACATATGCTCAAATAGAACTAGGAGGGGATCATAAGAGATTCGAGTGATGAATTTATAATTATAATCAATTATGAAATATATAAAATTCTAGGGGTTAGAAATCATTTTTTATTTAGAAGTTTCTTAAATTAGACTACATATTCTTATTGTATATGAAAAAAGCTTTCCCACCATGGCCCATATCCTCCTATAGTTCATCTTTAGACTCTAAAATTATTAAACCCTAATTTAGGTGAGAAGCAAAATTTTAACTACAAAAAGCAGATTATAAATTTGAAAAGCAAAAATTGAGGCACTAAAAGCAACAAAAAAGAAACTTGTGCAAAAAATGATTATAATAATGCTCACTTTCTTATTCAAAAAAGCAATAGGTTTTGGCTTGTGTAAAAAATGATTATAATAATGCTCACTTTCTTATTCAAAAAAGCAATAGGTTTTGGTGCAAATAACACTTTTATTATCTCAGCTCATGAGCTATTCAAGGAAGGAAGGTCTTGCGTGTTAGATTCTAAGCTGAAGGAGAATGTTACACTATTTTTCTTGGAGAAGCATTCTTGGTATGAAAAGAATGAGACAATGATCAATAGAGAGAAAAAGAGAGAAACATTGGAAAGAAGCTTGCCATAGAAAGCAACTATTTTGAGCATCTCACGATATAATGGCCTCTCAATAATCCTTTTTTATGATAACCTCCTAGTTCAAGTAAGGCTACATGGCTCCACTTGGACTCACCTCTTACAAGGTTTTGCAAGTAGTTGGCTATTGAGACATTTTTCATCGATGATTCAAACCTTAATAAATGTTCTAGGTACACCTATAAAGACACCCAATAGATGGTGAGCCAATCTTTGATGGTTCATGATTCTATAAATTGGGTAAAATGCCTATAAGATCTTGATGCGAGCAGCCCAAATTGGGAACTTTTTACAATAATAAACATTATAGAAGGAAGAAAGTTATGAAATGGCATTCTAAACATGGAGTTGTAATCCTCACAAGGCTAGATATATGCAAATAACGACCTTAGCTCCCTTCAAGTAATATAAAAAGATACATGGATAATATCCATGACACATATACGTGCACATACTCATAAACACAATTTGTAATACAAAAAAAAGTCAAGCTAAACCAGGTTTTCAATGAAGATGACACAAAGTGATATTGAGCTTCTCTTAGTCCAATTAAATTGAAGAATGACATAAAGCAAAAAATTTTAGACTTAAAAAACTTAAAGATAAAATATACTAATTAGTCACCTTGTATTGAGAACAGGAAATACTTGGTGAGCCAATTCCATACAACTATGCACATTGCTTGCCAAAACATTGTATTTTGCACACCACTAAGGGGAGAGGGTGTTGAAGTAATTCAATGGCGATGCACCACAATGTGCTCTCCTTCTTGAGAGCTTCACGATGATATCTTTGGAGTAAAAAACTGAGCTCCTAGGGCCGCACACGGTAACTTGCACAGAGGCTTTAGAATACGTAGGAAAAACACAGTACAGAGGGAGCACAATGACAGACTTCTTAGGTCTTACAAATGCGGTTGAACGTACAGTCTATGGCTGACCAAGTTAGTATATGTTTTATTAAAGAACATATATAAAGAAGTGTTTGGTGGCCATTTGGCCTTTCACATGGACACTAAGAGTAACAATCTCCCACTAAAGGCCAATATGGCCAAAGTAACTATGGGAGAAAAATAATGAATGATAAAGAATACGTGAGTGTAAGTATACAAACTATACCTCCCACCTGATGGCATGTTACACAATATACAAGTGACTATGTAAGATCATGAATCAAGTAACCCCCATCAAGTGTCAACAATGTCAAAAACTATCGTGTGGTAGAGCTTTAGTCAAAGCATCTCGAGCATTATCTCGAGTGTGAACCTTCTCAAGAATAATGCGCTCAGTGGCTAAACAATCTCTAATGAAGTGATACCTCACCTCAATGTGCTTGTACTTTGCATGATAGACTGGATTCTTAGCCAAAGCAATGGCACTCTGACTGTCACTGAACAAACAAGGTACATGCTGAGGTAAACCCATATCACAAGCAAGACGAGAAAGCCACAATGCTTCCTTACATGCCTCACTTATTGCAACATACTCTGCTTCTGTGGTGGAAACAGCTGTACATTCTTGAAGAGGAGATCTCCAAGAGATAGCACCTCCAGCAAAATGAAAAATGTACCTTGATGTAGACTTACGATTGTCTGCACAACCAACATAGTCAGAATCTGTGTAACCAATAGTGGATGCTTTCCCTCTACCTAAGCATAGACACTTGTCCTTAGTGCCATTCAAATATCTGAAAACCATCTTGACCACTTCCCAATGTTTCTTGCCAAGATTAGACATATATCTGCTCACAACTCCCAGTGCAAATGCAATGTCTAGTCTTGTAGCTACCATAACATACATGAGACTACCAACAATAGACTGATAAGGAATTTTGGTCATGAGTTCCTTTTCCTATCTGATTTGGGGCAATCATGTCTGCTCAATTTCACATATGTGGGTAAAGGTGTACTCAATGTCTTTCCACGCTGCATATTGAACCTGTGAAGTACTTTGGATATGCTCTAAGTCCTCCATTGCAACGAATCCAAGCAACATGCACATGGTAGTCATCTTGACCATTGGAGAAAAGATTTCCTCAAAATCAACACCATGTTGCTGCGTAAAACCCTTTGCAACAAGTCGTGCTTTATACTTTGGAGAAGCACTATCTGATGTGAATTTCAGCTTATATACCCATTTACATGGTAAAGCTTTCCTGCCCTTTGGCAAAGGTACTAAATCCCAAGTACCATTCTTTTGAGTAGAATCCATCTCACTCTTCATGACACGCTCCCACTTGACATGATCTTCTGTCTACATAGCCTCTTTGTAGTAAGAAGGCTCATCGGCATCTGTGAGCATAAAAAAATCTAAACCTGGAACATATCCATCAGGTGGATGTGAGACATGTGCAGAGCGCCTCAATGGTTGCTGAACAGGAACATTTGCAGACTGATCTGATGGAACTTTCTCTTGAACGTCCCTATGTGCACCATTTTATGCATGCTTACTGGAGGACTAGTGTCCTCAAACACCACTCTTCTCACTTATACCTCCTTAATGGGCTCTTTATGCATTTTAGACTCATTGAAAATGACATCACTACTTCTGATCACTGACCATGTTTCAGGATCCCATAAGCGATATCCAAATTTTCCTTCTCAATCATATCCAAGAAAATGCATTTCTTTGACTTATGGTCCAACTTTTATCTAAGATTCTTGGGTATACCCAAAAAGTCGAAGATGATCATAATATGGTGGCTTCCTTGTCCATAACTCGTGTGCCACTTTCAGACCTTTGGTAGTAGTAGGTGAGAATGAGTTTGATAGTGTTGCTGCTCATCTAAATGAGTTTGATGCTATATTTCCCCAGTTACAGGCTCAGAAAATGGATATGGATAATGAAATGAAAGCAATATTGCTATTATGCACCTTGCCATCATCATGGGATACGTTTTTCACAGCTATTAGCAATAGTGAACCTGGTGGTAAACTCGTCTATGATGACGTATGTGGAGCACTCTTAAGTGAGGAGATTTGTAGAAAATCTATGGTTGCACTCAGAGTGGAGCTGCATATAACATTCATGATTCTTATCAAGGAAAGAATCAGCAACGTGGTAGGAGCAAGAACAAGGAAAAGAATGGTCAAGGGAATAAGAGTAGAAGTAAATCAAGGAAGAGGAATATTGAATGCCATTATTGTCATAAGAAAGGACACATGAAGAAAGACTTTTATTCAATAAAGGATGTTGAAGGTAAAGGACATAATGTTGATGGGCATGTTAAACAGCACCATCTACTTCGATGCCACGGTTAAGCGAGCTCCGTGGGGAACGGTACTCGGATGGGTGACGTCCCAGCAAGTATCGGGAACCTCTATCTTCCTGGATCATTGAGGTCCTCCCTCGTGCGTAGCCAACGATGCCAATGGTGACTTCGATGACTCGGATGACAAGGTATGCCAAGGTCTATGCCTTGGTTGCTGCCTTAGTCATAAGCCTTGGAGAAAAGCGTCAAACTGCTCTGATACCAATGAAGTAATTCAATGGCAATGCACCACAGTGCGCTCTCCTTCTCAAGAGCTTCAGGAGGATATCCTCGGAGTAGAAAATTGACCTAGGTCCGCACACAGTAACTCATATAGAGGCTGCAGAATACGTAGGAAGAACATAGTACACAAGGAGCACAAAAGACAAACTTCTTAGGTCTTACAAATGTGGTCAAACTTACAGTCTGTGGCTGACCAGACCACTATATGTTTGATTAAAGAACATATACAAAGAAGTGCCAGGTGGCCATTTGGCCTTTCACATGGACACTAATGGTAACAAGTGTAATAAAGTAAGTCTATGATCTAAGGATCGAGCCAGTTTAGATTGATCTAAAATCGGACACCATTTGGTCATCTGTGTGTATGATCAAAGATCTCGAGTCTAGACTTACTAGGAGGTCATATGCTCTTGTAAACAAGTGATCCACTTAGCTTAGTGGTTAAGTCTCAAGGGTGTGAAAGGAGGAGGTCTTGAGTTCAATCCCCATGGGGTACACGGGGATATTATTTTGCCCAAAGAGCTCTAGTTCCTTCTAGAAGCATCCACTTGAGTTAACTCGAGTTAACTGGGACACGACGCACATGTAATTACATGGCCGACACATGGATGGTTAGTATCCACTTGCCCAAGAAGGCAGTCCCCTAGAGAGAGCTAGATATAGAGGCATTTGGTTGGGAGGAGAGTCATCTCTCTAGCACATGGTGGTTGTAATGATAGTTTCTTGCATGAATCTATTCACATCCATTTGGACTAGCTCTAAGTCCTCAATTGCAACAAATCCAAGCAACATGCGTTGGGTAGTCATCTTGACCACTGGAGAGAAGATTTCATCGAAATCAAAATGCTAACAACTCAGGGGTAGAGAGTTGCAACACTGCCTGCGCACACACCTAGATATGCCTACTAAAAGAAAACAAACAAGCAAGCAAGGGGGTTGCTTAAGCAAGGGGGTTGCTTAACCAAGGGGCTTGCTTATCACAACTCCAACACTTAGTGCTCACTTTACATGAGCTAAAACTCCAAGAACATGGCGCAAAAGAATTCGGGATACATGCTCCTTTTATAGTGAGAAGTGTGCCCCTAAAATCTAGGAACTACCTTTCCAAATCAGCCTCCTAACTTGGAGGACTTAGTTGAGATGACTTGGGGAGTGGTTGAGTGACTTTTCTTGATGGAATCTCGTGGCTTTTGGCTTCCTTTGATTGCTCCACATGTCCATAAAAGATTCCCCACGAATTTGTAGCTTGAAGCTTGACTTTTAACACTCCCCCTCAAGCTTCAATTCTTCGTCCTCATCCAAGCTCCTTCATGTTGATGCATTGCTTGAATTTTGAAATCTTGATCCCATCCAAAGCCTTTGTAAACATGTCGGCAACTTGGTCCTTAGTACCAATATGATGTACTGAAACTTCCTTGGATATCACCTTTTCCGTTATGAAGTGATAGTGCACTTCAATATGCTTGGTTCTAGCATGATAGACATGATTTGATGCTAGATGAATGCTACTCATGTTATCACAAAAAATTGGATATGTGTCAACCTGCAAATTAAGCTCCATAGATAACTTCTTAATCCATATTAGCTCACATATGACTTGAGCCAAAGCTCTATAATCAACCTCGGTGGAAGATAATGCCACTGTGGGTTGCTTCTTTGAAATCCATGAGATGATCTTGCTACCTAGCATGACTAGGTAACCACTTGTACTCCTTCTATCTTCCTTCGAACCGGCCCAATCGGCATCGGAATAAGCTTTGACCTGCATATCATCATCAAATGAGTAGAACAATCCTTCATTTATAGTGGCCTTGAGATATCGCAACATTCTTCTTGCAGCTTGCAAGTGTGTAGTCCTTGGACTATGCATAAATTGTGATAACACTCCAACTCCATATGCTATGTCAGGCCTGGTTATTGTGGCATAATTGAAAGAGCCTACAATAGATCGATACAAAGTTACATCCTCTAATGGCTCTCCATCAATGGAGCTTAGCTTTACATTAACTTCCATGGGATTTGAAATAGGCTTGCAATGTAGCATCCCAAACCTCTCAAAGAGGTCTAGAATATGTTGGTGCATTTTACCCAAGCCTACATGCTTGATATGCTTGATATTATCCTCATTTGTAAGCCACATGAGTAGTCATGTGAACACCTCTTGTAAAAGAGTTCATTTTTATCTCTTGTAATTTGAAAAAGAAAAAAGGAAAAGGATGGCTTACCTCATCCATGATTTAAAAGCAAATTCGTGGCCCTATCTACCTAAAACCACGAATTTTTGAGCTGAGGGAATCTCTCCTAACTTTGGGGATCACTTTTAGGTGGATCCATTCGAATTCGAATTCAAAATTCCCTCCAAGAATAGCTATAAAAAGAGCAAGAAGGAAGAGGCGATTAGCAAGCCTTGTACGTGAAAACTTCATGTCATTTTGTAGAGATTGAAGAGCTTACTCCATAGCTCTATCATTCTACTCCCATTGTGCAAATATTCATTGCCAATGTGGTTGTAATCATATGTGAATCTATACATTTATCATCATCTACTTCTCTGTTTTGTTCCCTGCTATACTCACTCAGAGCAGTAACTTTAGAAGGTCATATCTCGAGTTCTACGTATCCGTTTTCAGTGTTTTAACATGCGTTGGATAGCTCTTACTGTATATTTTTTTCATATACATTTTCAAGGTCATTTAATGTACAATTTTGGAGATGTCTGCATTTTACTACTCACTGGTCTATCTCTGCAGAGCCCCGAGAATTGTGGGCATGTTCCAGAAATTGATGAATCTTGTTCTCAGTGCTCAGTCCACCATTTGAAGTGTTTTAACTTGGATTGGGAAGCTTGCTAAGTCTATTTGGTATGCCCAAAAGGAATGTATCTAAATCCTACCAGGTTGAGAGCACTGATCATTTTTTCTAGCAGGTGTATGTCCAAAAATAGCAAGTTTTGGGAGCTAGTCATTTCGCAACTAGTCTATCTTCACTTAAACTTTTGGGATACATGTTCCAAAGTACTTGGCTGATATTTTGGTGGATTTAGGAAGCTCAAAGGGTCTACTAATCAACTCTGAAGTCTCAGTTGACTGGTGTGAAGCTGGTTGTAGGAGCACCTACTCATCTTTGGATTGCATCCACCATCTCTCTTCACAGTGGTATCTAAGCATAGTCAAGCAACATGGGAGATGGATTTCCATCAACAATTGACAAATTGGATCAAAACAACTACCCGGCATGGTCTCTAAGGATGGAGGCTTACCTTTAAGGGAGGAATCTATATGGGTTCATATTCGGACATGAAGCAATGCCAACCATGAGGAACAAAGGGCAACCATCACATGAAGAAGTGGAAGGACTTTCGAATTGGTGTTCGAAGGATGCACTTGCAAGGTCCTATATTCTAAACTCAATCTCTGATTTTCATTTACCTCATGTCAAGGGATGCAAGACATCAAGAGAGACCTGGAATGCACTTGCTTCTTTCTTCTCTTCCAACACTTGAGCAAGGAAGAACCAATTGTGGATGGAGTTCACAACAATGAAGAAAAGCCCGAAGCAAAATGTGACTGATTATGTCACAAAGATGAAGGAGATTTCCGACCAACTTGGAAGCATTGGAGAGGTAATTGAAGAGGAGAAAATCATTAGACAAATCATGAATGGAATCAAAGCAGACGACAAGTGGGAGTCATTCACAACAGCCATGGATTTATACATGGATATGCATGTACCCGACCTCAACACACTCATGGGCCAACTCTTCACTCATGAAGCAAAGATTAGCAAAGGTGGTGAGTCCTCAAGAGGTAATCAAACTTCTGCCTTATATTCCGATAAAGCTAAGGTCAAGGACAAGTCAAAGAATAGGAAGAATGAAGATGAAGGTAGCTCTTTCCAAGCAAACTTTGGAGGTAGAGGAAGAGCTAGAGGAAGAGGCAGAGGTGGAAAGCAAGGCAGGGGGAGATTCCAATCATCTCAACCTTGCAATATATGTGGCTTATCTAATCATACTACTGAAGAATGTTTCAGGAACCTGAGGAACTCAAGAGGAAGACGATTCAATAGAGGTAGCTATGGATCAAATAGAGGCAGGTACAATGGAGGCTACAACAACAACAACTACTACAACAACAATTACAACAATAACAACTATCAAGGTGGCCATAGAGGAAGGAGAGACTACAATAACTATGCAGAGGACCAGAGTCAAGAAGATTCATTATTGATTATGAGTCTATCAGCGAAGAAGGGTAAGGATGATGATCACATATTTTACATTGATTCGGGATGCTCAAACCATGTAGTAGGAAATGTGGCTTTACTTTCTGATTTGGAAGATCCTCATAACAAGCATGAAGTGCAGACAGGAGATGACACAAAGCACTCAGTGGAGAAGATAGGTAATGTGAAGACATCAGATGGGAATATGAACCTCTTAAGCAAAGTCTTGTATGTCCCTACAATTACCAAAAATTTAATAAGTGTTGGATAGATTGTTGAAAAAGGATTGCAGGTTAGATTCAATCGATTTGGAGCATATGTTGAAGACCCAAGGCAAGGCTTTCAAAGGATTGCCAAAGGAGAAAAGACAAGAAGGTTGTTCACTTTTGAAGTGGAAGATACAAAGAACATAGCTTTGTTTAGCTATGAATCTCAAACTCTAACAGAGTTGGAGATATGGCACAAAAGGCTTGCTCACATTGGTTAGAAGACACTCAAACAAATTTGCAGGGACCAAAGTGTACTTGGTTTGCCTAATATACAAGGCAACACATGATTTATAAGTGTGAAGCTTGTCAACTCGGCAAGGCTCATAGACAACCTTTCAATAAGAAAGGATATATGTATCAAAATCCTTTGGATCTAGTGCACACGGATGTGTGGGGTCCAAGTAAGGAGCCATCTATATCAAGCTCAAGATATTATGTGTCTTTCATAGATGATTGTAGCAGGTGGACCATTCTATTTTTCATGAAGCACAAGGATGAAGTGTTTAATTGCTTTAAGAAGTATATTGCTCTTGTTGAAAACCAAACAGGTAGGACTTTGAAAAGACTCAGATCAGATGGTGGAGAGAATACTTCTCTTCTGAATTTGATGCCTTCTTGCATGAAAGAGGCATTAAAAGGGAAGTCACTACAAGGTATACACCGGAACTAAATGGTGTAGCAGAGAGGAGGAACAGAGCTATTGTCGAAGCTGCAAGGTCCATGCTCAACGAAAAGGGATTGCCAAACTACCTATGGGCAGAGGCTATGTCGACAGCCACATATCTCATAAATAGACTTCCATCTAAGTCACTAGATGGAACCACTCCATATGAAGTGTGGAATGGAAGAAGACCTAGTCTAGAGCATTGTAAAATCTTTGGATGCTTAGCCTATGCTCACATTCCTTCTCAAGTAAGAGGGAAATTGGATCCCAAGGCAGAGAAGTGCATATTTATTGGTAATGACCAAAACCAAAAAGGATATAGATTGTACAATCCAATCAATAAAGGATTTTCTGTGAGTAGAGATGTAATTTTTTATGAAAACAAATCATGGTTTGATGATGACAAGAAAGTGAAGCTGCCGTATGACTTGGATGAAGACTTTCCATCACTTCAACCAAAGGAACCAAAGCAGCTTGAAGAAAGTGATTCGGAGATTGACCTAGAAGACTTGGAAAGACTAAAACTATGGAAGAACAAAGGTAAAGCAAAGATGCAGGATGCTACATATGGACCCGAGAGCTCACATCAACCACTTAGAAGGTCTTCAAGGGAGAAGAAGAAACCAGAGAGGTTTGGTTATGATACTTCTTTGGTCACCAAGCACTCAATCTACATTGCAAAAGATTCAACCAATGAAGAGCCTACCACATTTGAAGAAGCACAAAGCAAGAAAGCTTGGAGAGATGCAATGGATGAAGAAATGGACACCTTGAAGGAGAATGACACTTGGGAGCTTGTACCTAACAAGCCATCTATGAAGATAATCAGATCTCGATGGATATACAAAATCAAGAGGAATCCAGATGGAAGTATAAATAGACACAAAGCAAGGTTAGTTGCTAAAGGGTTTGCTCAAAACCATGGTATTGATTATGAGGAGACTTTCTCTCCTCTTGCAAAAATGCCTACAATTAGGGTTCTCATTAGTCTTGCTGCATCTAAAAATTGGAATCTCTATCAACTTGATGTAAAGAATGCTTTCTTGAATGGATGGATTTCTGAGGAAGTGTATATGGCACAACCTCCTGGATATGAGGATGCACATCATCCTAACTATGTATGCAAACTAAAGAAAGCTTTGGATGGATTGAAGCAAGCTCCAAGAGCTTGGAATTTCAGATTGGTGACTTATTTGCAGGACCAAGGATTCAAAGCTAGCAAGGCGGACACCTCTTTGTTCATAAAGAGGAATGGATCTGAAGTGATCTATTTATGTGTGTATGTTGATGATATTATTATCACAGGCAATGATCTTGAAGGAATCAAACAGGTAAAGATTCAAATGAAGGAGGAGTTCAAAATAAGTGACCTCGGACCACTCACTTATTTTCTTGGATTGGAGTTGATCTACACAGATTCAGGTATATACATCACACAAAGGAAGTATGTGCATGACATGCTCGTCAAGTTCAAGATGGAAAATACCAAGTGTGCAGGTACACCTATGGAGCAAAATCATAAGCTTAGTGCTTATGAAGGAGAGCCAATTGAAGACATCACAAGCTATCAAAGCTTGGTTGGAAGTTTGAACTATGCAACACTCACAAGGGTGGATATATGCTATAGTATTAGCATATTGAGTCAGTTTATGCATGAGCCGAGAAGACCACACATGGAAGCGGCCAAGAGAGTCCTCAAGTACCTAAAGGGGACTATGAATGAAGGTTTGTTTTATTCATTTACTTCAGATATTGAGCTAAAGGTCTACTCAGATGCAGATTGGGCCGGATCTAGAGATGATAGAAGAAGCACATCCGAATATATATCATTTGCAGGTTCAAAAATCATTCCTTGGTCATCGAAGAAGCAACCAACCGTGGCATTATCTTCTACCGAAGCCGAATATAGAGCTAATCCGGTATACCATGCTAGAACCAAGCATATTGAAGTCCACTACCATTATGTAAGGGAGAAGCTAATGAGCAAGGATATTCAACTATCCTATGTCTCTACAGATATGCAATGTGCAGACATGTTGACGAAAGCTCTTGATGGTACGAAGTTAAGTAGATTCAAGTTAATGATTGGCTTGCAAGAAGTCAAGGACAATTGAAGACTTATTTGGAGGCGAAGCATGTTAGGCTTGAGGGGGAGCTGTTGGTGCATTTTACCCAAGCCTACATGCTTGATATGCTTGATATTATCCTCATTTGTAAGTCACATGAGTAGTCATGTGAACACCTCTTGTAAAAGAGTTCATTTTTATCTCTTGTAATTTGAAAAAGAAAAAAGGAAAAGGATGGCTTACCTCATCCATGATGTAAAAGAAAAATCATGGCCCTATCTACCTAAAACCATGAATTTTTGAGCTGATGGAATCTCTCCTAACTTTGGGGATCACTTTTAGGTGGAGCCATTCGAATTCGAATTCAAAACTCCCTTCAAGAATAGCTATAAAAAGAGTAAGAAGGAAGAGGCGATTAACAAGCCTTGTACGTGACCACTTCATGTCATTTTTTAGAGATTGAAGAGCTTAATCCATAGCTCTATCATTATACTCCCATTGTGCAAATATTCATTGCCAATGTGGTTGTAATCATATGTGAATCTATACATGTATCATCATGTACTTCTCTGTTTTGTTCTCTGCTATACTCACTCAGAGCAGTAACTTTAGAAGGTCATATCTCGAGTTCTACGCAACCTTTTTCAGTGTTTTAACATGCGTTGGATAGCTCTTACTGTATAGTTTTTTAATATACATTTTCAAGCTCATTTAATGTACAGTTCTGGAGATGTCTGCATTTTACTGCTCACTGGTCTATCTCTGCAAAGCCCCGAGAATTGTGGGCATGTTCCATAAATTGATGAATCTTGTTCTCTGTGCTCAGTCCATCATTTGAAGTGTTTTAACTTGGATTGGGAAGCTTGCTAAGTCTATTTGCTATGACCAAAATGAATTTATCTAATTCCTACCAAGTTGAGAGCACTGTTCATTTTTTCCAACAGGTGTATGTCCAAAAATAGCAAGTTTTGGGAGCTAGTCATTTCGCAACTAGTCTGTCTTCACTTAAACTTTTGGGATACATGTCCCAAAGTACTTGGCTGATATTTTGGTGGATTTAGGAAGCTCAAAGGGTCTACTAATCAACTCTAAAGTCTCAGTTGGCTGGTGTGAAGCTGGTTGTAGCAGCACCTACTCATCTTTGGATTGCATCCACCATCTCTCTTCACAGAATATACTTCCTTTGTATGAGCATAATACCTTCTTCTTTGTATACAACTTCAATGCCAAGAAAATACCTAAGATCTCCAAGATCAGAGATCCTAAACTCCTTTCCAAGCTTTGCCTTGATCTCCTCAATGCCCTTTGTATCATTACCTGTAATGATAAGATCATCTACATACACACACATGTAGACTACAAGTTCTCCTCTTTGTTTGATGAAGAGAGATGGATCCGCCTTGCATTGATTGTAACCACATTTGATCAAATAGTCCACCAATCTTTGGTTCCAAGCCCTTGGAGCTTGCTTTAGGCCATAAAGTGCCTTCTTCAACGTACAAACATGATGTGGAAACGATTTATGAACAAAACCTAGTGGTTGCTCCATGTATACCTCTTCTTCCAAGTCTCCATTGAGAAAGGCATTCTTGATACCCAATTGGAAAAGCCTCCATCCTTTGCTAGCAACCATTGCAATGAGTGTCCTAATGGTTCTCATCTTTGTCACTGGGCTGAATGTCTCTTCAAAGTCCACTCCATAGGTTTGTGCAAAACCATTGGCCACCAATCTTGCTTTGAACCTAGAAATAGATCCATCTGAATTCCTCTTTACTTTATACACCCACTTATTACCTATTACCTTCATGTTCTCCTTCTTGGGCACTAGAGTCCATGTTTGATTTTCCTCAAGTGCGTCGATCTCTTCTTGCATTGCCTCTTTCCATTCGGTGTACCTGCTTGCATCTTCATAGAAGTTAGGCTCATGATCTTCTACTACTTTGTTCATATATGCATAATGTGTTGCCATGTATGAATCATAAGTAAACCTTTGAGTTGGATACTTAACTCTAGAAGACTTCCTTTCTTCACCTTTTGGAGGAATAAACCTCCTTTGCCTTGGGAACTTGATCTCTTTCTTTGACGTGGCTTCTTTCTCCATCATGTGTCCTTCATCATCTTCAACTTCATTACCTTCTTCATCCAACTCCACCAATGTTGCTTTGTCTTTTTTGATTGATTGTGCTTCATAGCTTGATGAAGATCTCCCCCTCCATGGTGAGTTCATGCTTGAACTATCTTCATTGATGGAACACCTTGGGCCACTTAGCTCTAGGTCGATTTGTTCTTCATCATTTCCATGCTTTTCTTCTTCATAGTCCTACATACAATCATACTTCTTATACCAAGGGAGTAGCTCATCAAATGCTACATCCCTTGATATCCTCAAGTCCTTTGTGTTTGGGTTGAAGCACCTATAACCTTTATGATCATTTGAATATCCTAGAAACACACACTTTTCTGCCTTTAGTTGTAGCTTGTGCCTCAATTCACTTGGCACATGTACATAACAAGTACATCCAAATATCTTCAAGTGGGAAAGATCAGGTTTCTTACCATAATAGGCTTGATATGGTGTCAAGCCATGGATCCCTGAGGTAGAAGCCCTATTCATTAGATACACGGCGGTATTTGCTGCATCACTCCAAAACATGTTAGGTACATTCATCTCATTAAGCATTGCTCTAGCGATCTCGGCAATGTATCTATTCTTTCTCTCTACTACTCCATTTTGTTGGGGTGTGTACCTGCATGTTACTTGCCTCTTGATGCCTTGATCGATTAAAAAATCAGAAAACTCATTTGAGAAATATTCTCCCCCTCCATCGGACCTTAGCTTCTTGATATATGTACCTGTTTCCTTCTCTACCATTGCCTTGAATGCTTTGAATCATGTAAACACATCTGATTTGTTTTTGATGAAATAAACCCAAACCATCCTTGTGCAATCATCTATAAAAGTGAGAAAGTACTTGTTACCTCCAATGGATTGCTCTTTGGTTGGCCCCCACATATCTGTATGTATCAACTCCAATGGATGTTGGCTTATGTAGCCACTCTTCTTGAATGGAAGTCTCGCTTGCTTCCCTAGTTGACAAGATTCACATAAATGCTTCATACCTTGTCGTTGGAAGTTGGGAAGACCTTCAACCAGTCTCTTGAATTGCATTTCCTTCATTCTTTGTATGTTGATGTGACCAATCCTCTTGTGCCACAAGTCCAACTCCGAAATCCTCTTGTTTCCATATGTGAAGTAGACATGTTGAGTGGAATGAGAATTTACCTCCAAAGTGAAGAGTCTCCCTTGCTTCTTTCCTCTTGCTATGACCTTGTAACCTTGCTTAGGGTTCTCCACAAAGCATCCACCTTTGTTGAACCTTACTTGATGGCCTCTTTCAACCATTTGCCCAACGGACACCAAGTTCTTTGTGATAGTAGGTACATGCAAGACATCCTTGAGACATCTTCCTTCCTCCTTGTCATCCAAAGCTACATCTCCAACATGGGAGATCTCATGGGCTGTATCATCACCTGTTTCTACATGTCCTTTACCTTTGGGAACATGTAGATTAGTAAACCAAGAAGCATTGCAACTCATATGGTTGCTACATCCACTATCAATATACCAAGTGTTATCTACTTTGCTTGAATTCCCATTCATGTGCATCATCAAGAGATTGTCATTTTCTGAACTTGTAGAAGCATAATTACCTTGGCCTTTGTATGAAGAACCTTGATTATAGCTCCTTTGGTTTTCTCCTTGGTAGCAATCTCTAGCATAGTGGCCAAACTTGCCACATATGTAACATCCTTCACCATCTTGATTCCTGTTTTGTTGATGTCGTCCTCCTCTTCCTCTTGTTCTTCCTCTCCCTCTTTGTGATGAGGTGCCTTGGTCATGTCCTTGATTGCTTGAGCGGCCTTGCCTTCCTCCAAACCTTCCTTTGCCCCTTCCTTGTCCTCGTCTTCCTTTGCCCCTTTGATTACCTGCATAGAAAACTTGTGCATCCTTGCTTTTAGTTGAACTTCCACCTATGTTCATTTCTTCGGTGACCATAAGAGCAACCAATTGCTCAAAATCGGGAAGATTATCCCTTACATAAATTGAAGTGGTAAAGGGTTTCCACTTCTCATCATCTCTCAAACCGTTGAGAGTATAAGCCACAAGATCGTCATCGTCTATGTTGCTTCCAATGGATCCCAATGCATCTGATAACTCCTTGACCTTAAGTATGTAGTCATTTATGCTACTCCCTGAGCTCTTCCTAAGGTTGTTGAGCTCATTCTTGAGTTGGATCTTCCTTGCTTTGGTGCTTGTTGAATAAAGCCTTTCAAGTGTCTCCCATACCTTCATGCTTGAATCCAAGTCTTGGATATGGCCGATCATGCTATTGCTAATGTGTTGGGAAAGAATAAAGATAACCCTCTTGTCTCTTTCATTCCATTCCCTAAAGGCCCTTCTCTGGTCATTGGTTGGATTCTCATCCAACCTAGGTCTTGGTTCACTTCCACTAATCAACCCCCAAAGGCCCTTGCCCATAAGATAGTTGGAGACCCTAAATCTCCATGGTTGATAGTTCCCTTTGTCTAGATTTTCAATTTGAGTGTTGAAGTCTCCCATATCTAGTCTTTGATACTTGACCTAGCCCTTGGCTAATGCTCCAATGTGTGTAAAATGAAAATGAGGCTCTGAGGTTACCTCAATCCAAAGCTTTCCTTAGATGGACACCTTGTGCTCTTGAACCTTTGAGTAGAATAGCTCCCCCTTGATGTGAGCTACCTCCAAGAAGCTTTTGTTGATGCAAATCTTCAACCACCAACTCCAAGAGGTCTTCTTGCTTTTATGTGATACCTCCAAGATGCCCAAATGCTCTGATACCACTGATGGGGGAAGTATCTCAACCCCTAAGCAACGACGAAGCGCGAATGACCTCCACAGGTATCCTTCTTTGACCTCTGCACACCAAAAATGCTCTTACTTAGTGCTTATGCAGACAACTCCAGTGCGCTTTTGTAGACCTGTAGTAGACACCAAGGGCTTTCCAACAAATCAAATTGCACTTCAAATGGATGCTTACACAAAGAGAAACAATGTCTACAACATGAGCTAGTTGAATGCTCACAACTGCTAGTCAAGCAGAGACCTCACTTCACTCCAGCAAGCTTTTCTTAGAGATTATATAGAGAATGAATCCCAAACTTGGGTCAACTTTAGAGCACTCTAATAGCTACCCAATGACACCAAAATCATAGAAAATGGATAGATAGAGAAGGAGAACCAACCCTTACAACAGAGAGCAAAATATTTCCAATAGAGCCTACACACAGAGAGAGATATCAATCACACAACTTCACTAAAATGAATGTTGCTCCCAGATTACTCAGAGAATGCTCCAGAGAACTTGTGAGCATAAAAAATACTCTAGTAGCTATCCAATGAGACAAGAATTACATCAAATGGATACAATATGAGGGAGAACCAATGCTAACAACTCAGGGCTAGAGAGTTGCGACACTGCCTGCGCACACACATAGATATGCCTACTAAAAGAAAACAAACAAGCAAGCAAGGGGGTTGCTTAAGCAAGGGGCTTGCTTATCACAACTCCAGCACTTAGTGCTCACTTTACATGAGCTAAAACGCCAAGAAGATGGCCCAAAACAATTCGGGATACATGCTTGTTGGCATACAAGTCAGATGAAGAGCATACTAGCACAACGGAGCAGTCATGCACAATACGGCAACAAGGCCCAATCATTTTTTCCATGGACCATTTACAACTCAAGTGATTTTAATCACGACACAAACATTGTAAATTCCATTTTTGGTAGAATAGACTCCATTTTGTGCAAGCCGAGGAGTCCTCGAGCTTGAGGAGTATTAGAACTAGCTACATATCAATTTTCATAATTTTTAGACTCCGTTTGAGCCCTCAAATAGGCTCTAGAACCTAATTTTTAACTAGGCCGGACACTAGGTCTGGACAAGACCAAAGCTAGTTAGAAAACTATAAAAAGAGCTAGAGAGCTCATTTTTGGGGTTAGATTGTTTGTGAATTGAGCTTATGTAAGAGACTTTTTGACTAATGCAAAGAACTCCATTGTTCCTCTCCATGTTCTTGCCTTGTGTGCGCGTGTGTGTGTATGTGTGTGCATGCTTGTGTGCTTCTCACTCACACACTTGTGCCTTCACTTGAGAGCGAGAGAGAGCTTGCATGCTATCTGTTTTTGGTGTGTTTTTGAGCTTTTGTTGTAGGAACTAGCTGTACCATCATCTCTAGCAGCTTGCGCAGGTACGACAGACTCTGCACAGGTCCCAGGACGACGACCTCTGTCTGTCGCGACAGACAGAAAAACTTAATATTTTGTGAATGCGTGTTTGGCACGGTAACCTACACCATTAGAGCACTCCAAATCACTAGAAGTTTCTCAAAAAATTGCGTTTTTTCAGTCTATCGCGATAGACACCGTCTATCGCGACAGACACCGTCTATCGTGACAGACCAAATCACGACAGACGATAGACACCGTCTATCGCGACAGACCCATCTATCGCGATAGACCCCGTCTATCGCGACAGACACCGTCTATCGCGACAGACACCGTCTATCGCGACAAACCCATCTATCGCGACAGACCCATCTATCGCGACAGACACCGTCTATCGCGAGAGACCCATCTATCGCGACAGACACCATCTATCGCGACAGACCACTCTATCGCGACAGACATCGTCTATCGTGACAGACACCGTCTATCGCGACAGACACCGTCTATCGCAACAGACCAAATCACGACAGACGATAGACACCGTCTATCGCGACAAACAGAGACCCACGATAGACCCCGTCTATCGCGACAGACACCTGTCTATCGCGACAGACCAAATTCCACGACAGACGATAGACACCGTCTATCGCGACAGACACCGTCTATCGCGACAGACCCATCTATCGCGACAGACACCGTCTATCGCGACAGACCACTCTATCACGACAGACACCGTCTATCGCGACAGACCACTCTATCGTGACAGACACCGTCTATCGCGACAGACCCATCTATCGCGACAGACACCGTCTATCGCGACAGACCCATCTATCGCGATAGACACCGTCTATCGCGACAGACCCATCTATCGCGACAGACACCGTCTATCGCGATAGATAGCCCCCCACGACAGCTTGTGTCTATCGTGACAGACACCGTCTATCGCGATAGACAGACATTTTCGGCAAAAAAATTAAGGGGTAAATTTTTTGGAAATTTAGGCTAAATTTTGGGCATAATTGCACTCTCAAATACTCACACACTTGCAAAGGCCTTAGAAAAATGCATTAAAACTCCTGAAAGGTTCTGTTTGTCTGTTTAACCCCCTAAACCTTGAACGGTCATAACTTTTTCATACGAAATCCATTTTTCAGATATGATATTTGGAAGTTGACACACTGAGGGGTAGGAACACCAAGGGAGCTCTAGAGTAAATTTTTAGCAATACAAAAGGGGGAACAAGGGTCATTAAAAAAGTGTCTGAAGTAAATTGTCTGTCAATTGAAGGATCAAATTGAAGCTAAACTTGGGATTCTTACAGGATCATCAAGAGCTCTTGGAGGAAGCAAAGTAAGTGCCAGGGCGAACAAGCTTGGGAACGTGCTTCCTGGGTAGACTAGCATCACCAGGAGGAGCGACTTGAGGTTGGAACATCACTTAACCCCCTCAGTCTATTCTTAGCATAGGCTAAGTGCGAGTAGTTGTTCTGATTGACTAGGGGTACGATAGGAACACTCAAGTTTGAAGGGCCCTTAATTTCTCAAGTGCAAGGATAGGCTAAATTGCAGTCAAGGGATAACTTAAAGGAAAAGAACTTAAACTAAGCAGACGCAGAACATCAAGTACGACACATGAAAGTGCTCCTGATGAAGCTTAATTAAAAACAAGAAAACACATCCAAAGGAACTTAAAAGGAACAAGTGACAGGTACCAAAGAATCAGCAACGTACAAAGGGCATATGAACCTTAGGTCAGGTAGACACCTAGGGAGAGACAGACAAAGTCTTAGATCTTCAGAGGCTAGTGTCAATCATACTGCTAAGTCTTGGGCCCAGCAGTTGAGCCATCATTCGTATTACCCTAGTTCTGAGACTAGCGAGTCTGAGATGTCCCACGGTATGGAGAGACCTACAGGAAGTTCTGGGGTGCCATATTTACATAGGGTGGAAGGCCCTTACAAGATGCAACTCGAGTACCTTAGGACCAACCGATTAGGTGCTAGCATCTATGAGGACGGCCTAGGAAGAGCGGTGGTCCAGATTAAAAACCCTGACCAATCCATTGGACTAGAGCGCCCAGCTGTCAAGTTTGAAAATGGAGCATACTTGGACAAGGAAGGGACAATACATGTAGTCACCAGTCATCCAGATAGGACAGATGAATTTGGGAATGTGGTCCCGGAAACGGACTTAGGTGACCTAGAGCAAGGAAACATGGGCGAAGAACCTAGAACCCCCCGAGGCAAATCTGTTCTCACGAGGATTATCACACCAGAGTGGATTCCCCAAGATAATAAGAGCATAGATCTCCTTTTGAACCGAGAGACAGATGAAGCCTTTTGGAGATATAGACCTAATCAGCCGGGTGAGGTAGGAACAATCATGATATATGAGTTCAAAGATCCTGATATTCCAGGGAGAGTGACCTACTTAGATCACTCTTTAGAGAGGATCTTTGGGGTTACAGAAAATGATAGGCATGCTTACACTTGGAAAGGCGAATTTATTTTCGCCCAACCAAGATCGAATGTGGCCTTTGGTCTCCAAGGAGCTGGAACGTCTCAAGCTCATGGGACTCAAAGAGAAAGGAGTAGAGAGAGACCTGAGGTAAGCTTTGCCAACTCTTGGGGAAGAGAAAGAACGAGAACGGAAATGAATAGAGGGGAACCTGAGGGACATAGAGCCCTAGGGAACCGAAGAAATGCCGATGATTTCCCTTTGCCAAGACCGAGAGAGCACACGAGGACCTTGAGACCGACCCAGCTAGTTAAGTCCATGAAAAACTACTTCGATGGCACTGGAGACCCCTACGATCATGTAGCTGAGTTTAAGCAAGTCTTGAGAGCTGAACAAGTTGAAGACCTGTTCACGCAGTACAATGCCTTTGGTTTAACCCTTAGGAACACTGCCCTGACATGGTTTCAGCCACTAAACGAGAGGCAATTTAGAAGCATAGATCAACTTTTAGAGGCGTTCATTATCGAATTCTCTAAAAGTGGCATAAGGCATAATACTTCCTCATTGATATACAGCTTCAAGTAGACCCTGCAAGAGACTGTGAGACTTGCAGGAAGAAGATTTAGGCAATATCTTGAGCGATGTCCTCGTCCTGAGTTACCCACGGCCGCTAAGCAAGTGGCTTTATTCTTGGATGGATTGCTAAGTACCAAATTGAGATCATATGTGTACTTGAAGGACCCCCGGACTATAGAAGAATGTGTACGCATGTGCATCGATATTGAGGATAACCTAGGGGAGGAGTTAGAGCTTTCCAAAATCTACAAAAATTGAGATAGTACCTCTAGCCTCTCTTCCTCACAACCCACATCAATTGAGGAACTTGCGGAAAAAGTAGCTCAAAAACTAGGTGTCTCTAGTAAACAAATTCCTAGATTTGCCCCAGTAAAGAGGTGCTATACTTGCGGTGGTGACCATATGGCAAACGCATGTCCCATCACGGCTCAACCCCAAGTGAATCCTAGCAGCCAATATTGCACCATAGAGCGAAGGTACACAAATCACTCAGCACAGGACTACCCATACAATAAGCAAGCGGTTAGGCAAACCTACCCTCAACCATACCCTCAACAAGGCAGATACCAGAGTCAATATTCACCACAACAGTATACTAGGCCTCAGAAAAATTACCAACCGCAATATCAGGCCCAACTGAGACCCCAGCCAGTGCTAGCACAGCAACCACCTGCTCCTACTAATGTGATTCCGGTAAAGTATGCTGCTGCAGAAGAAAACCTGAATAGAGCTATAGTCCCAGTAACACCATTAATCTCAGAAAGTGATCCCAGTGACCATAGCTTTGATTCTACACATGTTGATAGTCCCCAGGCTTACTACATGCAGTCTCCTGAACATGGTGAGTCTTACTACAATGAGGAACCGAGTGAACCTATTTGGGAGACAGAGTATGCGAATGTCATGTACGCGAACCCCAACCCTAGACCTCAATCTAGGCAGGTAAGACCTCCATTTCCTAGAGGGCCATGCTACAGATGTCAGGGAGATCATCTCATTTGTGATTGTCCCTTGCCTCCACCTACACAACCCGAGTCAGTGACAATCCAGGGCTATTGTCAGGAGTGTGGAAAGGAGCATCTCTTACGAGACTGCCCAAAGAATCCTAATAATATGCCAAAAATCACTCCTATCAATGTGATTGGCTTAGTGTTAGACTCCACAGGAAGTGTGACTTCCACAGCCCCAGTACAAGTCATCACGAGAGCCCAGACACTTAAGCAGAACCAAGACTTAGGCCAGGAAAAGAATGCGGAGGTTAGTGAGACTGAGAGCCAGAATAAGAAGAGGACAAGAGCTTGGAGAGATAGCCGTGAACGTATGAAAAGGCAATGGGCAAGAAAGATGAGCGAACTTGAGGAAAGCCTACGAGAAACCAAAGCCAAAATCATAGAAATCACATCTCAAACGCACTCTCACACATCCCCGCCACTACCATCCCCTTCACCCTCCATTCCTCCACCCACCAATCCACCACACATAACCCAACCACTACCCCGAGTAGGATTAGTCTTAGCCGATCCCACTCCTGAAGATCTAGACATGATGCTTAAAGCATATCAGGCCAGAATCCAAGAAGGGCCCAATGTAACAGATCATGAGAAATGTTACCCTAGAGCCGATCTAGAGATAGAGCGAACAAAGCTTTGTGCTAAAATGGTCGAATTGGCGCAAGCCATGTTTGAAGCCAGTCACTTGTTCAATGGCTCTAACCCCATCAGAACACCATTGCACTTTGATGGTCTATTGGATAGATTGGAGGGGTTACTTGCAAAGTCTGGAAAAGGATCCACCTCCCAGGCTAAGGAGAGGGCAAGTGATAGAATAAGCATTCCTCCCAAGGAAGCTTATGTGCCTAACTCCACTGAACCAGACACCTCTTCTTCTATGAAGCAATACACACCAGAATTCTTGCGAGAGATTCAAGAAGAGAAATGGGCTAAAGAGAGTGAAGTTCCTCCTCCCATTGAACTTGTGGATGACACACACGATCAATTCCCACAAGACCTTCCTTCCATTTATGGAGAGCAGGAGAGTGCCCAATCTCAAGAAAGATTAGACTTCAAGTCTAATTCTTTACAGAAACTACCCCATTTCACAGGCCCATGGGAAGCAAAGCCCACTTGTATGAGAGCACCTACAATCATGGTAAGAAACGAAGATTCAATCATACCTAGGAACACGGAGGTAGTGAAGAACACCAAAGTGCAGTGCAATCTCACTTTGGAAGAGCTACTTAAGGTTAGACCAGAAGTGTGGAAACATGTAGCCAATCAAGTGCCCGAAGTAGAAAAACCACATTCCCAGGTAGGATCTCAAAGAACAGTGCCAGAAATACCCTTGGACAAGATAGGAGACATGAGCGAGGGAGAAGAAGGAAACACCTATCTCCCCATCACTCATCAGGGCTACACAACCAAGGCCATTTTGGACTCAGGTGCAGGAGTTGCAATTGTTACCATTTCCTTATGGAAACGATAGGGCAAGCCAGCTCTCAAGCCAACGAGAATGAAATTGCAGATGGCTGACGGGCACATAGAAAGACCCTTAGGACTACTAGAGGGGATAACTCTCACTACTTGTGGTGTAGAGTTTGAGCACACATTTGCTATCTGTGACTTTAGCAAAAATCAAGCCTATGAGATGATTTTGGGAAGACCATTTATGTGGCAGTTGCAAGTGGTACAGGATTGGGGAACCAATTCCTTGTATTTGCAGCACTTAGGTGTTACAACCAAAGTCAATCTCAAGGATTACTCTCATAGAGATGTCCCTCCTATCCAATGGAACCCCATCCATAGAGCCAAAGATGATACGGAATCGGTGCATTCCCTAGGATCAGGATCCTCATGGATGCATGAAGACACTCACTTATGGATGTGTAAGGTAGCAGTAGAAGAAGAGAAGAGAGAAAAAGCCAGGGAGGTAGGTGCAAA
This sequence comes from Ceratopteris richardii, assembly GCA_020310875.1. NCBI lineage: Eukaryota > Viridiplantae > Streptophyta > Polypodiopsida > Polypodiales > Pteridaceae > Ceratopteris > Ceratopteris richardii. The sequence continues at coordinate 183,955,359 of CM035416.1, forward strand.
AGAAACCCATAGATCAATCCAAGACCCAGCCTATGCACCTGTAGTTTTTCCAGACGAAGAATTTGAACCTCACGGCTGGGCAGAAATTCTAGCAACAATGGATGTAGCCATCAATGAAGAACAATGGACACCTCACTGTGATGAGGATGGCTATGACATTTCAGTCTTCTCCATAGAGCCGATCATGGGAGAGGCAGTTTTAGAAGAGTGTGAACCTAGCCCTGATGCATTTGAGGATGCGAGTGACTCCGATCTAGAGTCAATCATTATGGACCCACCTTTTGCATCAGATGAAGAATACTTCTATGAAGTAGAATTTCAACCCCAGAAGCATGGAGAGCTTACAAAGGATGTAAGGCTAGCCACACATGTAACCCCTAAGGAAGAAGGAAAGAAAAGGAAGAAGAAAGAAGTCACACCAGAAGAGGAAGAATCTTTGTTTGAGGTCCCAGAAAATTTTAAGAAGTATGAGATAGACGACAGGAGAGTCATGATTAGAATGCCTAAACGAGAGGCGCAATCGAGGGAGGCCTATGATAACAAAGAAACCACTAAGAAAATAGTGGTAGCCATAGAAGAAGGGGAAGAGAGATGCACGTACATAGGCCATGACCTGACAGAAGAAGAAGAGCATGAGCTGATAGCCTTGCTAAGAGAATATAGAGATGTATTCGCTTGGAGTTACAAGGATTTGAAAGGAGTGGACCCGAACATATGCTCACATACGATTCCCATGACCACAGAGGCCAGACCCTCAAAACAAAAGCCATACACATACAATGACAACTATGCAACCAAGATCAAAGAAGAGATAGACCGCTTGGTTGAAGCTGGATTTATCTATGAAATTGAGCACACTGAATGGGTATCCCCCATTGTAGTGGTGCCCAAGAAGAACGGCAAATTACGAGTATGCATTAACTTGAAGAAGGTTAACGCAGCCACGATCAGGGATAATTACCCGCTTCCTATCACTGAGCATCTATTAGAAAGGGTGGCAGGCAAGGAAGTGTACAGCTTCCTAGATGGGTTCTCTAGCTACAATCAAGTGGCCATTGCACCAGAAGATCAGCATAAAACGGCTTTTGCCACAGAGTGGGGCATATTCGCTTTTAGGGTAATGTCATTCGGGCTTACCAATGCTCCCGCAACCTTCCAGAGATTGATGTGCCATGTGTTTAAAGAGTTCCTGAGAAAGAATTTGGAAGTCTATGTTGATGATCTCTATGCTCATTCCAACATTAGACAAACACATATACCTGAACTAAGGCAAATCTTTGACAAGTGTAGAGAGTATCAAGTCTGCCTGAACCCAGAAAAGTGTGTTTTCATGGTCAGGCAAGGCAAAATTCTAGGACACATAGTGTCAAAGAATGGCATATCTACGGATGAAGAGAAAGTAAGAGCTATAGCCGAATTACCTAGGCCAAAGAATGTCAAGGAAGTACAAGCTTTCATGGGGCATTGTGGTTATTACCGACGATTTATACACATGTATGCCATCATAGCAAAGCCTCTGTAAGGACTTCTGACTAACTTTGAGTGGACTGATGAGTGTGAGGACTCCTTTAATGAACTCAAAAGAAGATTGTGTTCAGCACCAATCTTGACCACACCAGATTGGAATAAACCCTTTCATGTTCACGTGGATGCATCCAATTATGCTATTGGATGTGTACTCGGACAACCTACGGGCGAAGGTACTATGGATCTCCCAATAGACAGTTGAATGCAGCTGAACGAAACTATAGGACCACTGAGCGAGAAGGATTAGGCATGGTATATGCAGTTAAAAAGTTTAGACACTATTTGCTTGCAAATAAGTTTAAATTTTTTACTGATCATCAGGCCCTGCTGTACTTGGTAAACAAACCATGCAATACCGGTAGATTAGTAAGATGGTTTCTCTTGCTAATGGAATACGACTTTGAGGTTGTGGTAAGAAAAGGCAAGACTCACTTGAGAGCAGACCATCTCTCTAGGCTCACATCGGGAGAAGCCCCACAAGGAGTATCAGATGACCTTCCTGATGCTTACTTGTTTAATCTGGAAGTTGTACCTCAGTGGGCTAAGCCATTAGTGCCAGTACTGACCTACGGGCCTAATCACCCAGTCATAAACACTCAAGGTAGAGAGGTAGTAAAAGCCGAGAAGTACCATATCATGGCAGGAAGCATGTACAAACAGACAGATCAAGGGATATTGGCTTGTTGTGTGGAAGAGGACGAGTACGCAAAGTGGTTGCAGTTAGCACATGTGGGTGAATTAGAGCAACACTACTCAAAGCAAAGGACTTTACAGAAACTTAGGAGATTCGGAGTGCATTGGCCTACTATGGAAGCTGATGTCCAAAAATTGTGCAAGGAATGCCCAATCTGTTGCACTAAACCACCTGTGGAACATGCCACTCTATATCAAGTGTCCATAGTGCCAGATTGGAGTGAACCATTAGTAGAATTCCTGAGGACGAGAACATTCTCTCAAGATATGACACTGGCCAGACGAAGAAGTCTAGAACAAGAAGCCCTAGATTACTCAATCATTGGTGATAATCTATACAAGCGTGGTAAAGATGGTTACCTGAGACTATGTGTCCATGAGAGTGAATATCTCAAGATCTTGGAAACTGCTCACCAAGGTGTAGCAGGAGGACACTTTGGACCAGATCGGGTGATCAAGGCAATACTCTTTGCGGGCTTCTGGTGGCCGACCCTTCACATGGATGCACATACCTATGTGAAACGGTGTGATGTTTGTCAGAGAACTCAGTATCCTATACGCAAGGATGAGATGCCATTGAAACCTATGATGGGTGCACGTGCATTCTCTAAGTGGGGAATAGACTTTGTTGGTCCTATTAATCCCCCAGCTAAGGGTTCACATGCTGAGTATATCATTGTGGCCACGGATTATCTAACCAAGTGGGTAGAAGTGAAAGCCACATCGAAGAATGATGCCCAAACGACCGCTAAATTCTTATTTGAGAATGTGTTCACTCGATACGGGCTACCCATAGAGCTAGTAAGTGATAGAGGGACTCACTTCTTGAATGAAGTCATTGAAAATCTTCTTCCAGAGTTCTTGGTGATACACAAGAAGTCTACCCCCTATCACCCACAAGCTAATGGCCAGGCCGAAAGCACAAACAAAATTCCATGCAATGTGCTTACCAAATTGGTGAATAATAAACGCTCTGATTGGGACAAACAGCTACACCATGCTGTTTGGGCATACCGAGTGGCCTATAAAACGGTACTCCAAGCCATGCCCTTTCATATGGTTTTCAGCCAGAATGCAGTGCTACCATTGGATTTTTTGATACCAATCTTGAAAGTAGCACAAGAGCATGATTGGACAGGCCATGAGTTGTCCTCTAGAATTTTCGATCTTGAACGACTAGGTGAAACACGATTGAGGGCTGCAGCAGGAATTTATGCAGCCAAGAAGAGGCAAAAGGCATATTTCGATGCACACGTCAAGGATAAGGGCTTGAAAGCAGGAGACCTAGTCCTAGTCTACACCTTGAAGCAACATGCACGGAAATTAGAGAAGAGAGGTTACGGGCCAATGATCATCAATAGAATCTCCACAAGTGGAGCAGTTCAACTAGCCACTCTAGAGGGTGATATTCTACCAAGTTACATAAGTGGATGCAGAGTCAAGTTATATCAAGAACCCCTGACTAAAGAGATGCTAAATCGACTCAACACTGCCAAGAAACGTAAAGAAGAAGAGAAAAGAATTAGAGAAGAAGCACAGGCAGAAGCTTTAGAACACATCGGACGAATGAAATTGACGAGACAAGGCAGAGACCCGCCTATGCCTGACACTCAAGAATCTGTAGGCTATCCTATGGCCATGTGCAAGGCTTCAGGTGGGCATTCCCATAGAATAATCGATCGACGGCCTTTTGTAACCCTAGGAGTAGGACAAGGAAAGGGTGCAAAGACTGTAAGAGCTTTGATTGACTCAGGTGCATCCACTAGTGCTGTCAAGTTGTCTTACTATCAAGAATTGAAATTAACTGTCAATCCTATAGAAGCATATCTCATAGGATTGGGAGTTGTGGAAACCCATCCTCCCATCTCCATTCAAGACGAAGTGATGACAATCAAAGTACTAGTGTGTCAAGATGAGGACCTCACTGAGCCTCTTGTCTTGGGTCAGGACTGGATCTATGATCATGCAGTCAACCTCAACCTAAGAAGTGGACTTCTTCAGGTATGGGTAGATCATAGCCGAATTACAGTTGAATTGGAAAATGAGGCACTCAAGGAACTAGGCAAGGCACAAACTCCTGGTCCTTCAAGGGGTGCACATGAAGTTGACAATGCTATTTTTGTCCAAAACTGTATGATGCAGAAAGAGGCTTGTCTCAACAACGGAGCCAGGGAGAGGACGGAACTCCCTTCTTTTCCAAAGACCAAAAGGTTGCAACAACCAACGGCAGATCAAATACAGAAGAAGCAGAACACTACCTATACTGGATGCCAAAAAAAGGAGCAAAGCAGATTGTTTCAGCCATGAGGCGAAAAGGCGAATACCCTGTTCAGACCAGGCCGACCCCACGGCCAAAACCTCTTATTAGTAGTCAACAACACGACACTAATAAGAAGTCATTCATTAATTCTTCTGCGAAAGTGAAGTCTATTTGGGTACCCAAGAAGTCAATGAAGGCCAGCCCACAATCACGACAAATCTGGGTGCCTAAGGCTTGCTTGCGGGCTCAAATAGCTACACCAAGGCCACAACCGGTACAACATGTTTCACTCACTCGAACATCTGAGGCCCAGTCTTACACATCACGCACGGACACATATTCTTCCATGAGCATAAGTAGAATCACTTGTAAATGGGTCCCTAAAAAGCCTCATCTTCAAGCAGATACCCCTATCAAACTCTTCAGAGTCTCCACAAAATCAAGATCAAAGCCCATCCACTGCATTTGGCAACCTAAAACTTGTAATAAACCCCCGGACCCCAGTTGTAAATCCATGCCCACCTACTAACTACGTCACTCTCACACTACATCATTCCACTTAGTTCTTAGGTCCACCCAATTCCTAACTACACACACAAGCACCGAGCACTTATCAACCTACTAATCTCTCCCGAACCTCATGATAATGTTGTAATGGGGACAAAAACGGTTCTATCTTGTCCTTTACAATGTTAACACATGTTTCTATATTCTCACAGAATCAGGAGGCAAGAAGTAACATGGCAAAAGTGACAGGTCCGAGCTCACAAGTAGGAATACTTACTGCAGGAATCGATGTGGATAGTCTACATGTGGATGTGCCACCAACTGAACGACCTGTGGAGCTGCAACACCTTCAGCAGATCCCGGTACCGGATCCACCCACAGGGATCACAGAAAGAGTCCATGCCAATTCTCATTGGTTCAATGGCATGCCAGGTCCATTAGGAGAGGCCAAGTATATATGGGAGTCTAAGTGCGAGTATGGCAGATCATGGGTTCGATTCCAATTTTTCTCCAAGGAGTTTGAGACTCTACAGAACACAGAGGATCTCCAGACCATATGGCAACATGCAGGGCTAGCAGAATACTTTGAAGCACCACTACCTAAACCGGATCTCCTCCGATGCTATTATTTGGTCTCCACATTACAAGCTAATGAAGAAAAGGACAAACCAGGATCATTTGTTCTTCCTTCCTTGTTGGGCAACAACGAGTTAAAGAGGTTTGAACTTACCTTGGAGTTGGTGAGCTCTGCTTTGAATATGCACGGCACACATGTACCTTCTGAGAAGGACGCTCTCGTTCCTACTAACATGAAGGATAGGAAACTACTCAAGCTTAAAGACATGGCAACACTCACACCAAACGTGTCCATCCCTCTCCGTATGTGCATGCAAGATTTTTCTTTCCCCAGCCAAGACCGCTTCACACAACCACACAAAAGAATCTGGTTCGCTCTCTACTTAGCGGAGACAGGTGCGTTACCAATTAAGCTGCCTGTATGGATTATAGATCAATTGTATGAAGCAAATAAAAGGTCTTCTAGGAAATTAGTGGTGAACGGTTGCTGTGCAATCACACGCATTATTTACCGGTGCCTAGCATACGATGTTCCCATTGAACGTGCCTTAACTTGGGCACAATTACAAATGTTTAAGAAGCTCAAGACATCCACACATCAATCCAAGCGCATGAGGGGTGCGATCCCTTGTGTCCAGACAAGGGAATTTCTGACTACTCCTGAAGTATCGCCACGGGGGGAGGCCACTGTACCTCCCTTTACCATTAGGATACCCAGGTCTGGATCTGAAACTACGACACAAGCTGCCCCTTCAGCTCCTCCTGCTCCATCTGAATTTGAATTTGCTACAACTGGAGATGCTGAAGGAATGGATCCCCAGGACTTCGAAGCATTCTTACAAAGTACACAACTCTCTGATGTAGAGTTTTATTCAGATGCAGAAGAACAAGGCACATATTCACAAAGAAGAAGAAAATCTACAGACGGTCGCCATGTACATTGGAGTGACGCTCAGCAAGGTCAACAACAAGGACACCTAGAAGAAGAAGGAGCATATGAAGAGGAGACCACTGAAGCCCCAGCCTATACAGCAGAACTCCGAAGGCTGTATCAAATCATGGAACGAGTGCGATCGCAACAACTGCTCACCGAACAGAGCAGTAGAGTACTCATGACTCAGCTGTTGGAAGAAGCAGGAGTTGACTCAGAATATAGTGAAGGTCTCTTATTAATGGCAGAAACATATGGGGTAGTAGAAGCAGTTCGGACCGCCATTAGGAGATCGCCAGTTCAATATGATCCACGAAGATTCCACACACGACCACGGTCAGGTAAAAACATCCAGATCCCCATTACAATGGCAGAAGGGCCGATTACTACATCCGAACCCATTGGGACAACTTCCCAAGTAGTAGAAACCGCTAGCCAAGAGCACCCAGTCACCCATGAGGAATCAACCGAGCCACTACCACCCACAACCCCTCCATCGCCTCCTAGAACAGAAATCGTGGAAATCACCTCGACCACTCAACCCACCGAAAAAACCTTCATCTTCCGTACTCCCATCTCTAGTTCAACCCTATTCTCCACCTCTGATAACCCAATCTATGAAGCAACCACCATCACTACACAATCCACCGAATCGCTCATAGAGCCTGCCCTAGGACAACCATCCCCCATGCCCTCAACCATAGGTCATCCTGACCCTAGATCCATATTCATGGGTTTCCCTGCTACCACGCAACCCTTCATGCCCTCCTCAACTCTACGACCTCAACCCCCAACCTCCATCTCTCCACTTCTCCAATCCCTCCATAACTTCCTTGCTAGAACTTTTCAACCCAGGTCTCAACCATTCCCTTTATTTTCAACTCCCCACCCCACTTCTCATCTATTCACCACTTTCACACACACATCACCTACCATTCCAATGTATATGGTAGACCCCACACTCGCACCCACTCCTGAAAGTATGGACATTTCACCACCCACGGCACCTCCCCCTCCCCCCACGCTTCCACCTCCTCCCATTCCCCCTCCACCAATTTCACCCACACACACGTCTTCAATAGACACATCATTCACTCTTCCCCTTCCCCAATTCCCTTCCCATGCATCTTCCATTGTAAACACCACCCCCTCATCTATAGGCAATGCATTGGACACCATGCTAGCTTGTATATCAAAATTAAGGACAGAATACAATCAGCTCCAGCAACAGAATGAACGCCTGCAAGAGCACTCGGAGACACTACAACACCGCCTTGCTGCACTAGAAGAGGAAAATGCTCACCTCCACACACAATTCCAAACTCTCCAAGAGGCTCATAGCATATTGGAGGTACAGTTACAGAACACAGATCACGAAGCAATACAAGTGGTAGAAGGTCATCTACGGACACAGCTGGAACGCAATTCAAAGCTTCAGCGAAATATGGCCCTACTCAAGCGACATCTTGCTGCCACTCATGAAGAGAATCGACACCTGCAATTACAAAATCAGGAAAACTTAGAAGCAGCTATCGAAAGCACACTTGGGGCACCCATCAGCCCATCAAAGTTTCAAGCAGTGACCCCCGACGATATCAAGATCATATTGGAAGACTATGCCATGCTGCTTGAAGCACATGACCAGCTATCAGAGGAACTGGGTCAACTGAAGCAGAAACACCAAAAAGAAACAACAGCTGCCTCTCAAACCACCTCCTCCGCGGCTTCACTTCTCACAGACTCAGAGGCCTTAAAAGATCTCCAGAAACAGGTCACCAAATTGCAAGCACGTCTACTACAATATGAGAGACCACCTTCCCCTCCAGAGGCTCCCACCGACAAAGAAGTAGTACAAATTCCTGTGGAACAAACATTTGAAGAAGAATACGACCCACAACCCTTCCCAGGAGGCCAACAAACGGAAGAAGCTCAGGACACATTCAAAGCACCACGGCCTTCATGGCTACGTCAAGTGGAGGAAATCGGGAGTTCTCACGAAGAGCGCACAGTAGTGCAAAATCAGGCCATGAGGGTCATAGAGGAAACTATGCTACAATCTGCTTACTTCAAGAACCTGTCATCGAGACGCCTTATCCTCTCATCTGAACTCCAATACAGGCTTTATTATATTGTTCTGGCTGATTATAATGCAGAAATACAGAGAGTCACGGGTAAGATTCCTACCTTTGCTACCCAATTTCAACCCGAAGACCTTCCTCCAGAGGTGCAAAAAGGCAAAATTCGTCAACCCACCTGGCGGCAAAAACTTCTAGAGACATATCCAGAAATGCTACGCACATGGAACAACGCGCCTTTACATCTCCTATACAATCCATGCTACGGTCCAGTCCCACGCCGCAGGTCTTGGAAGGCATTCAATATCAAAGTGCAGAACAACGCGCAATGCAAGGAATGGCTAAACTACCCGTACATTGCGCCACCATAGGGACCACCGTCGGTAGCATACATGATGGGAACAATTCGACATTGGATGCCGCGATTGAAGCCCATGCCAGATGTGGCAGCTCAAATGATGCTTAAGATTTTAGATATGATGCAGGTAGTCCTGAAAACCTTTAGAAATGCAGCCGCACCACAGGTACGTCTACCAGGGTTTACCAATGGAAATTATGATTTGGTGTATGACATGAGCACCACCCCAGTATTCGTGTGGCTTACGCCTGGCATGCACGCATCAAATACCTCCCTGCATGTTACAAACAGACCTTCGAAGAAATGTTCAGATCAGGTTTCTGGGAGTATCACTCGGAGGTCTTCGCACCGAAGCCAACACACCTGCTCCATCTCTTTGCTTGTGAACAAGCAATCTACATAGTACTACACCACATCGCAACCAGAGGTCCCTGGCGCAATCAATTGGGATGCATTGGAAGTTGATCTAGCAAGAGGCTTAAGGATAGGAGAACACGAACTTGCCACCAATGTCATCCAATACTATATCGACCACCCGATAGAACAGAGGTCTGTCAGGGGCGAGAGACGCTAGGAAGGGGGGAGTGTTGGCATACAAGTCAGATGAAGAGCATACTAGCACAACGGAGCAGTCATGCACAATACGGCAACAAGGCCCAATCATTTTTTCCATGGACCATTTACAACTCAAGTGATTTTAATCACGACACAAACATTGTAAATTCCGTTTTTGGTAGAATAGACTCCATTTTGTGCAAGCCGAGGAGTCCTCGAGCTTGAGGAGTATTAGAACTAGCTACATATCAATTTTCATAATTTTTAGACTCTGTTTGAGCCCTCAAATAGGCTCTAGAACCTAATTTTTAACTAGGCCGGACACTAGGTCTGGACAAGACCAAAGCTAGTTAGAAAACTATAAAAAGAGCTAGAGAGCTCATTTTTGGGGTTAGATTGTTTGTGAATTGAGCTTATGTAAGAGACTTTTTGACTAATGCAAAGAACTCCATTGTTCCTCTCCTTGTTCTTGCCTTGTGTGCGCGTGTGTGTGTATGTGTGTGCATGCTTGTGTGCTTCTCACTCACACACTTGTGCCTTCACTTGCTCATAGTCTTCATACTAGTCCTCATGTCTCCACGGATTGACAATTATGAGGTGAATCTTCTCACGTTGGTACTCACCATTGTGCTAGAGTGACAATGCTCCTTTTATAGTGAGAAGTATGCCCCTAAAATCTAGGAAGTACCTTTCCAAATCAGCCTCATAACTTGGAGGACTTAGTTGAGATGACTTGGGGAGTGGTTGAGTGACTTTTCTTGATGGAATCTCGTGGCTTTTGGCTTCCTTTGATTGCTCCACATGTCCATAAAAGATTCCCCACGAATTTGTAGCTTGAAGCTTGACTTTTGACAAAAGTATCCTGTCGGAGGTACTAGAGAACCGAAATTTGACTCATACAATATCAGAGTCCATACCGGAGACCATACCGAAAACACCCAAAATTGATTCGGTGTGGGATTTTTTGTCCAAGGCATCAATTACATTGCCATTGGGTCAATTATTGGCTTTGGTCCCTAGAGTTCGCCAACAGTTCCAGCAGCACGTTAGCCCAGGTTCCTCGAGTGCTCCTACAACAGCTACAATCCAACCGGAATTGGACCCAATGGTGGACCATACAGTACCACAGATTACGGTATGGTACAAAAATCACAAAATCACACAAGTCTTTATTGGTGGCAGATCTGGTGTCAATATGGCCATGGCAGCCCTTTACAAACGACAAATTGAACCTGTTCAATTCTTTGTACGTATGGCCGATCAATCTCAAGTCCATCCTGTGGGCTTGGTGCGAGATATTCCGATTACTTTAGAAGGTTCTATTTTCAAAATGACCTTTGTTGTGCTAGATTTACCAGAATCAAGCTTGGATTACAATCTGCTCTTTGGATATCCCTGGCTAAAACAAGCTAAGGTAGTGCAAGATTGGTCAGCGCATGAATTAGCCTTTAGAAATAATCATCGAAAATATGTTGTCCCGTTGGACGACATGAAACCCTGTGACTTACATGCACGACCATCCTTAGCGGAGCCTGTACACATGTTGGATGGTCTCTCCAATGATGAGGAGGAAGCTTTTCTTACCGCCAACAAGGATGTGATGGCACTTGGCACTGTAGATTTTACAAACGGTGGCTGATAACTGGAGTCCGGTAGCCTATACGGTGACACCACTGACCGGAGCGCATGAGTCCAACACAGATGAGACCTTGGATGAGGTGATGCTTCAACAATTACTCCAGTCCAGAGACAATGAGGACAGGCCCCGACAGTTCTATGTACCGAAAGATCAGCTGATCACCTGCAATTTAGGTGATCAAACCAACCCACGACCAGTAACAAATAAAGGTAGGATTGTCTGAGACTTTTCAAGAGCACCTATTGCAGCTGCTATGCGAGTTCACTGATGTGTTTGCGTGGGACTACAAGGACATGAAGGGGTTGGACCCATAGATTTATCAACACCGCGTGGTGCTGAAATCGGATGCAAGACCCATCAAACAGCCCAGTTACAGGATGAATCCTAACTATGCGGCATAGGTTAAAGCTGAACTTGATCGCTTGTTGAAGGTGGGATTTATTGTGCCTATTGAGCACGCAGAATGGATCTCTCCCATTGTTATAGTTCCGAAGAAAAACAAGCAGTTGCGAATATGCGTGGATTACTGAAAGCTCAGGATACCATGTTAGACGATGTGGCCGGTCAAGAGATGTATTCCTTTCTAGATGGATGCAGTGGTTACAATCAAGTCAGAATGGCAGAGGAGGACATACCCAAGACTGCATTTATTACCAAATGGGGTGTCTATGCGTGTACCGTAATGTGGTTTGGGCTACGCAATGCTCCTAGTACATTTGAACGTTGTATGCAGAAAATTTTTTCCCCTTATCTCACCAAATTTATGAGAGTGTATCTGGATGATTTCTCGTTATCTGGTGATACATCAGCACACCTGTATCATTTACGGTGTTGCTTTTCCAAGTGTCGGGAATATCATTTGTGTTTGAACCCAACTAAATCGGTGTTCTCTGTATCCTGTGGCAAGTTGCTCAGACATGTTATTTCCAAATAAGATATTCAAGTGGATCTAGACAAAGTGAAGGCCGTACTGGAGGCTCCTGCTCCTAAGACACCTAAAGACGTGATGCGGTTTTTAGGCCAAATCCGGTGGCATGGGCGACATCTGCATTGGCTTGCCCATCTGGCAATACCACTTAATCGATTGACCAACAGTAGCCCGCGTCAATTCGAATGGACCGAAGAGTGTCAACTTTCTTTTGACAGGCTGAAATCATTGTTAACTCAGGCTCCCATTTTACAAGCACTGAATTGGGAGTTGCCATTTCATGTTTTTATGGATGCATCTGATAGTGCCATTGGTAGCGTGTTGATGTAGCAGACAAATAAATGGTTTCGTCCGGTATATTATGTGAGCTGCAGATTGGCCCGGATGGAGCGTAACTATTCCGTTACTGAACGAGAATGTCTTGGTTTAGTATACTCTGTGAAAAAATTTTGACATTATCTGTTGGGCAAACGCTTCACCTTTCACGTAGACCATGCAGCACTGGTGTATCTCATGCGCCAACAGCATTTGGGTGGACGGTTAGCACGGTGGGTCTTGCTGCTTCAAGAATTTGATTACTCCGTCATACACCGTCCAGGGTCGGCACATGCTCTTGCGGACTTTCTCTCTCGTTTGGATTTCGGTGAGCCTCCGGAGGGAGTTGATGATACAACACGAGCCATCTATGCAACAGAGACAAGACAGGAGGATCCACAAGAATTATCGGTACCCTCTTCTTACTATGACACCTTGCTTCTGTTCTTGACTAGTGGATGTCTGCCTGGTATGATTTCTTCAGCTGCTAGATGACGACTAGCCACGTACAGTCGACATTTTCGATTGATTATCGGACAATTATATTACATGGATCACTCAGGAGTGTTACTCAGATGTGTCCCCCAACGTGAAATTACTTCAGTTGTTACCATGGCCCATACTGCCCCAACCGGAGGACATTTTGCGGTAGACCTGACTCGCCGAAAGATTCTGCAGAGTGGATTGTGGTGGCCCACTATGTATCGTGACTTGACGAAGTATATCCAACAGTGCGATGAGTGCTAGCTGTCCGGTCAGCCTTTATAGCAACACTACTTCCCTCTCCAACCTGTTGTGCCTCTGGAACCCTTTCAGAAATGGGGATTGGATTTCATAGGACCAATTACACCTTCGGCAACAATTACCAATGACATGCACAGATTATGCTATCCGATGGGCCGAGGCATGGGCTCTGCGATCAGCCACGGCGGCTGCAGTTGTAAATGCTTACTGAAGGATATCTTTCCGCGTTACGGGTTACCCTTGGAGATCGTCACTGATCAAGGTATGCACTTTGCAAATACATTAATGCAAGTGCTTACGAAGACATTCCAGATTGTGCACAAATACAGTTCTCCTTATTTCCCACGAGCAAATGGACTTGCTAAGAGTACCAACAAATCTCTCTTAAACATCTTGAAGAAAATGGTGTTAGATTGCCCACAGACATGGGACCAATTTCTACCTGTTGTACTATGGGATTATCGTACTACATCCAAAGTGGCAACCGGAACAACTCCTTTTAAGTTGGCATATGAATTGGAAGCAATTGCTCTGATGGAACTGGTGGTTCCCAGTCTACATGTGGCCCTTGAACGGAAGCTCTTACCGGAGGAATCTTTTCCCTTTTGATTGGAGGCTTTACAGTCCTTGGATGAACAACGGTTGGAGAGTTTCCTGGTGATGCAGGAAGTGCAGTTGAGACAAGCCAGAACCCACGATCGCTTTCTAAAAACCCCCGTGTTTACGATAAACCAATTAGTCCTCTTCTATAATGCTAAGTCCCATCGATCTACCGGAAAATTAAAGCTACATTGGTTCGGTCCTTACCGTATCGCTGAAAAAGTGGGACTCACAACATTTCAGTTGGCAACCTTAACCAGTGTCCTTCTTCCAAAATTGATTAATGGCTCCAAGCTCCACCCTTATCACCCGCCATCTACCAACTCATGAGGTGTCTTCGATATTTTTACTCTTTTTCGCTTGTCATTTGATTTTCTTTTCTGCTCTTGGTGTTTCGGTTGACCAACTGACCATAATCATTCCATTTTCTTATCTAACCATGATTAAGAGCCGCCTCTGTGTCGTTGCGTCTATTAATACATACATGCCGCCATTATGTCGGTATATTTCCAATCCTACGTTACGATTAGGGTTTTTGCCGCCTGATTTTTTTTAGTGTTCCTTCTTAATCTTGTTCTTTTCGTTGTTCGTCACTATTGTGTTTTTTTGTGTGTTTGTGACCTGTGTGTGCTATGTGTCTTTGTTTATCTCTACGTGCGCCATGGAAGCTCTTGCTAACATAGTAACCTTCTGTGCCGGTCTCACTCCAGATGTGAGTGAGTATTTGCGTGCTCGGGGAGTGCTAGCCTTCGCTGAATTGCCTTGGCATTCAGTGGAGTGTCACCCCTTCCATGCACAGATTATTTCTGCCATCGCCGCCACGCCTGCTACAGAGCAGTGTTGGCCATTAACGTGTGTAAACCCCTATGTCGTAGTTACTCTAAACACAATTGTTGAGGGATTTTGTCTCCCTCGGGAAGGGTTGGTTGATGGACCACTCCTTCCGATTGCAACCATGAAGGAATTGTTTCCCCACACTCATCTAATGAGGTTGCCATCCTTTGCCGACCCGAACTAGAGCGTACTGCTCTACAATTTCTTGTAGCAGCGTTAAACCTACAAAAATGTACGTATGGCATTTCTTGACCCTTTTACTCGATGATTGATACTGCCTCACAAGAGAGTGTCAATTTGACATCCTTTTTCTTCCGGTGCATTCATCGTGAATGCTTAACCGTTACTAAACAAATCGCCAAGAATGATATGCCTCGTACTCGTCCACTCCACCTCCTCACCCTTCTCCTTCCGGTGATACAAGTCGTGCAACCACCTCCAGTGACTACCATGCTGCTACATGAAGAATCTACCTAGATGATTGACGACGACGATGATGAAGATTTGCTTCATTTCTTGCAACGAAAACGCCATCCCATAAGCCCATCGCAAAGTCTGGTGCAAGGTTCCACCACAGTACAAGATGTTGAAGTATTCCATGACACCACCACCTCCTTACAGGTAGAGTCTGTCCCGTCTTCTCCTCTCAAGCAGGCGGATATAGATGTTATCATGGAAGATGTAGCTGCCGCCTCACAGCGGGAAGAATCTCCTCAATCGGATGCTGAGGTTGTGAAGGAAACAGTGGCAGATACCACTGCTCTGGAGTGCCAGCCTCCTTCACCAACCGCCACTGCCCAAGCAAATGCAGTCAATCAGACCTGTGTGGAAGAAGTAGTTACCGAAGTCGCAATGAAGACCCCTCAACAACCTGAGACCGGAATCATTCTAGTTCCGATGGCCCTTATCCCTCTTCTTCCTCCAACTACCATTCTCCATACTACTTCTGTTCTTCCCGTTGCGCCTTCAACTGATATTTGTGAGGCATCAACCCATCTCCTTTCCTCTCCCGATTACTCTCCACCCTCCTCACCTCATCTGCTCTCTGCCTCATCATGACAGCCTCCTCCTTCTCTTCCCCCCCAGCAATAATGTTCACGAAATTGGCATCCATGGGCCAACTTCTCATCCAGTTCTCCCAGCAATTGCCCCTCCAGATGAAGATGGAAACTCAGACCATTCAACAGGAGTTGCAAAGTAAGGTTGACCTTCTTGAAGCAGATATTGCCCCTCTCCAGGAAGAAGTACTTGCAGCCAAAGCAGAGAGTCATTCCTTGCATGATCAAATCCAGGAACTTTAAAAACAATTAGCATAAAAGGACAATCTGATTGCTCAACGGGACACCAAAATCACTGGTTTGAAGCGAGAACTTACTGACAAGACAGATGCAATGACCGCATTAGGCAATGAGCTCCACAGTACGAGGGATGCAATTAGCATTTTAGAAGAAGCTTCCTAGTCACTTGCGGCCATTGTGCTTAAAGCAGAAGCTGAGTTACATACTGTTACTGAGAGATTGTTCCAGCGCGATCAAGCATTTACTAAGGAGATTGCCAAGACCATCTTGCTGAAGAAAGAACTTGCAGGTGTGCAGAAGGAAAGAGAAGACTTTTATAAAACAATGCAATTTCAAGTTCAGGAGCTGGAAAGATGAGAAAAGCAATCGGGCGTTCAAGCAGACATGCTTTCTCGAATTGATGCAGAGATAGCTGACATGAAGCTCAGAAGAGATGCTGCCATCGCCAATGAGTTCTACCTTCAAGAATCCTTTTTGGAGACGTAGATGGATTTATTAATGAGTCAGGTCGTTGCTGCCAGTTCTATTAGAACTGATGCACAACTTATCGAGCCTGCCATTTTGAAAGATATGCTAGATTCCTTAAAGCAGAAGATTACCCGAACCTTTAAATTAGCTAGAACTTTGTATATTCATGCGTGCCAGTGTAAGCCGCCGGAAAGGAACTCATATGTCTTGTAAAATATATCCTGAACAGTTGCACGCATGATGAAAAGCCATAGTGCAACGTTGTACTTTTTGACAAGATTAATGAAAGAGTCACGTGATGCAGAAGGTAGACCCACCAGACTGTTCGTTTGGGCGAGGAGCCGGAAGCGAGCGCTGTTGCAGAAATCTGTGTAACTGAGTCTGTTTCGTTGATTAAGTTAATCATTAAGTGAAGTTAAGTAATTTGATTACACGCTACATGAAGGAATTATGCGATAAACTTTCTGACGTGAAAGTGTGTTAACGAACATATTCAGGATAGAACTGTAAGATGGTAGGAATAGCGCTTAATGCAGTGAAGTCATATAATCTTACTTTGTAGTTGGGAAAATATAAATAGGGCCTCTGTTTACAGACCCCTGACCATCCAAAGAACCCAGTCGTGAATTAAACCTTAACAGTAAAAGGGTTTAACATTTTAACACATTCTATGTTTTGTGTCACATGGAAAGAAGTACCAAAATCTAGCAGCCATGTGTGGGAAAGAGAATCAACTCTAAGAGCCTCAGTTGGCATAGTGCTATCAAGTGTCAACACATCAGCATCATAAAAAATAGCATTAATTTCTTCAATCTTCATAGCCAAAGTAGATGGTGCAGGTAGCTGTTTAACATGCCCATCAACATTCTATCCTTTACTTTTAGCATTCTTTAATGCATAACAATCTTTCTTCATGTGTCCTTTCTTATGACAAATAATGTCATTCTTCTATCCTTTACTTTTAGCATTCTTTAATGCATAACAATCTTTCTTCATGTGTCCTTTCTTATGACAAATAATGTCATTCGATATCCCTCTTCCTTGATTTACTTCTACTCTTATTCTATTGACCATTCTTTTCCTTGTTCTTGCTCCTACCACATTGCTAATTCTTTCCTTGGTAAGAATCATGAACATTGTATGCATCTCCTCTCTAAATGCCAACCATAGATTTTCTACAAATCTCCTTAGTCAAGAGTGCTCCACATATGTCATCATAGACTAGTTTACCACTAGGTGCACTATTGCTAATAGTTGTGCAAAACATATCCCATGATGATGGCAAGGTGCATAACAACAAGACTACTTTCATTTCATTATCCATATCCATTTTTTGAGCCTGTAACTGGGAGAATATAGCATCAAACTCATTTAGATGAGCAAAAACACTATTTATGTCCTTCATGTGAAGGTCATATAACTTTCTCAACAGATACACTATATTTGATGCCATATCCTTTTCATAGGTATTGCATAACTTCTTCCAAATTTTATGTGCACTTTTACAGTCTTATACTATAAAGTAAACATTATCTGCCAGGTGCAATTGAATGGTGGAGCTAACCATTTCATCGAACTCATCCCAATCATCTTCATCCATGTTCACAGGCTTCTTTGAGATTCCATTTACTAGCTTCCCTTGCCTCCTATGAATCAGCACATCTTGCCATCAAATTTTCAGATCTCAAAATGGTCTTTGCCCTGTAAGTTATAGCTCATCCTCGGAACATTGGCACTAGACCCTGATCCACCAAATGTGCCTGAGACCTCTGATTCCATGAGGGTGGAGAATTGAATAGAATGATAATGGAGCTAGAAGAGTCCAAGCACCACCAAGGCTTAAAGAAGTACGAACAAGTCTCAAATGCTAATAGAGAATTCATCAATCTTCCCAAAAAAATGAATAAATGAACAATAATGACCAACCAAAATGATTGTGTGAGAATAAATGTGCTTACACCAATAAGTGTATCAAGGAGTAAATTGATCGCTCTATACTTGACAAAAACAGAAAATCTGGAAAACTTTTGCCAGAGTATCCTCTACAAAATGAGCATATGACTAGTGTCAAAATCTCATAAAACTTGAAGTATTGACATGTTTACTTGCATAGTGACTGAATCCACTACATATAATAACTTACCCAAAAGTAGCCAACCAGGCTTATCGAGCATCTATGAACAACTATCATACATCTCCTATGGCAATGCTAGGTAATTCTTCTACCTGCATCACCAAAGAGACCCTAACATCTGGGTGTGTCCTAGTTAAGAAAACCTCACCACAACCCTCTTTATCAAACGTAAAAGGCTTTATGAAAAAATTTAACCACTATAGCAATGACCACATGGACGTACATAAGCGATATCCACAGAAGCATACATAGTGTGTATATGCTCAATATATGTAGGAAAATGGCATTGAAATGCTGAATTCACTGCACAAACACTGGCCAACAACACATGCAAGTGTCTATCAACTTTGTTCTTTAGGCTCAAAAACCTACATAGACTTGTAGTTGTTGCTCCCACCACAACTAAAATCTTTCAAGAAACATGTAGATTAACTAGTGTGGCTGAAAATATAGCCCCAAAAGGGGAAGATTTGTTGTTGAAGTAGTACAAAGAAACTCTTCTTGATGTTCTTGGACCTCTATGAAGAGAACAATGCATGAAAGTACTCCAAAATGGCTCCAGAAATCACCCAAAAAATGCTTCAAACATAGGCTTTGAAAGCAAATAATGAAGCTTTGAGGGCCCAAAACTTTTTAAAGATAATGTGAACCTTAGTCTTTCCCCTTCTTCAACCACCACAAGAGTGTAGCTCAGTGGCAAGAGATTGCCATGATTAAGCGAGCTCCTGGAGGATTAATACTAGGATGGGTGACCTCCCGAGAAGTATCGGGAACCTCTAAATGTCTTCATCGTTGAGGTCCTCCCTTGTGTGCAGCCAACAACACCAATGTTGACTTCACTAACTCGGATGACAAGGTATACCAAGTTCTATGCCTTGGTCGCTGCCTTAGTCATAAGCCTTGGAGAAAGCTTTGGGTTGGTGGTTGATTGCTTCAGTCGGACAAAAGGAACAAAGCTTTTGTGTTGAAATTCTCCAATACTAGTGAAGTATCTCAATGGCAATGCACCACAGTGCAATCTCCTTCTCAAGAGCTCCACAATGATATCCTCTGAGTGGAAAATCAAGCTCCAAATGCTACACATGATACTCTACACAAAAGCTACAGAATACGCATAAACATATTGTACATATGGAGCATGATCACAGACTTCGTAGGTGTTACAAATGCGGTCAAACTTACAATCTGTGGCTGACCAACCCACTTTATGTTTTTTTAAAGAACATATACAAAAGTTTATGGTGGCCATTTGGCCTTTCACATGGACACCAATGGTAACATGTTCAACCTACTCCCTCTTCAAGAGAACTTTCTTTCGCTCTTTCTCCCTAAATAACTTCTTGACTTGTTGAGCTTCTTGTAGGATCAATTGTGTAAATTCAACCTATAAGGTCCACTTGAGAGCTTCTATGGAAACAGAAGGAGTTGGTGCTCCATGGGTTGGTGCTTGCAAATGCCTTAGTGCAAGGCTTACTATGTTCCTATTCTAATTTTTAACAACAGTCGTGTCTATAATTCAAAAAATTTTTCATTCATATTCTTCTCTTGTATCACTCTCTATAAGCATTATTTTAGTTCTTTTTTCTAATTTCCTATGTTAATGTGTGCTATATATGAACTTGTGTGTGATTATCTAAGTCAGTTGAAGTTGTGCAATCTCTAACCACCTAGAATAATTCTCGCTACTCTTACAAACCATTTACAAAGAAAACCCATACAATTTTGGCATGATCGATGGGACATAAGGGCTCATTGATTCTTTTTGCCAAGTTTACTTCCTACATTCTATGACTAGAACCCGATCAGGCCATACCTCTCTTAGTCCCATCCAAACTCCTCATGGACTTTCCAAGTGCAATAGAAGGTTAGCCCAATGCTACAAGGATAAACATCCATGAACCTCTTCACCTAAATCTTATCCTCTCAACTTTGACATGGCCCAAGGTGATCTTGCTTCTCTTCTATCATGCATCAACATCAATTTCCCTACCTTATGAGGAGCATCCTTAGAAGATCCTCACATTTACATGCAATGTTTCTTGGCATTATGCAGAAGTTGTGGCCTGAACGTACGAATAGATGCATTCATGGACCCTTTTCCAACAACTCTGGACAAGTTGGCTGATAATTGGTTTGAACAATTTGTAGAGGGCCATTTTATTACCTAGAAGACTTTGAAGGAAGAGTTTTCAATGGCATTTCAATTGGGAAATTCTAGAGAATAGGTTCTCGACAAACTGGAGAACCTCTACATGAAGAAAGGAGAATCCTTTATCGAACTGCCGACTAAGACCAAAGCATTGGTGATTAAATTGCGAGAAGCACTTGGTGAATTCCTTATTAAGAAATGGGTAGATAAGGCCCTTCCCATTAGCACTAGGCACAAGCTTTGAGATCTCTTAGCTCCCAACACTTATTTGGGTGAATTTGTTGCCACGACAACCCGCATTGAGCAGACCCGAATCCATTTCCATGAAGTTCCTTCTTAGTTGGTGGATTGGAGAATCCGGTGGTACAACTCAAAAGAGAGTTGGAAGACCTTCGATTGCAGTAGAAGAAGTTCGTAAGCACAGAAGATGATACAATCCTCAGGCTTTGACAAGAGGTTGAAGAGGTAAGAGAAAGGAAAGAAAGGTCTACTCTCTAGTGTACAATAGGCCAATAATAAGGAAATCCACATTCAAAGTCTCCAAATAAGGTAATCTACCAATTTTGTGGAAAGATGGGGCATGAAGCATGGGGATGTTACTATCTTAAGGGGATATTGAAACCACAAACTAATGCATACTGGGGAACTTCAACCTCCCATAGCTCCATCCTAATGGTGTAGCCTACATCTAACAACCAGAGCTCCATCCTTGGAAATTATCTTGGGGAACCACCATTTTACTCCACTCTCTCCACTCCTAGCATGCAGAGTGTCCCTTTGGCGTGGCTAGAGGAATACGACACCAACCAAGATGCCCTATCAGGTGGTAGCAATGCGATGAATATGTGAATTTTCAAAGCAGGTGTCCCCTACCAAAGAATGCACAACCATGTGTGAGCTTCTTGGACTTGCACAATCACTACACTAAGGACTTTCTGAAGCAAACTTCATCGAGTCAAACAAACAATTTATTCCATGTTTTTGTTGACCTAGTTCCTACATGGTGTGCATCTCTTTGTTCGCCCACTTCCCACACTGTACAACTACAAGAGATACCACAAGTAAGAGTGTGCACTCAAGCCCAAATCACATTGGAAGAGGGAAGAAAAGTGGTAGAACCTAGCCAGGAACATGGAAGAAGAGTGGTGGCATCCAACCTATAGGAGGAAGCACACAAGGAAGGAACATGTCAGCAAACCACTCCAGGACATTATTAACAGGCTACTAAACCATGCAAGGACAAGAGAAAAGACTAAACCCTAGACAAAATTATAGATTATGCATTCTGGATGGCCCAAAAAGTGATGGAAGCCCATGATCATAAGTGAGTGATTAGCATTCCTAAGACTCCCCTTTCAACCAGTGACATATTGAAGAATACCTATCAACAAGTTAGTCTTTATGAACTATTGATCATGGAATTTTGGTTCAGAATAAAAATGTTGAACTTAGTGAAATCCATGGGTACACAAACCTTAATAATTTTTAAGGCTAGTTGAGCCCATATGTGACAAAAGAAGGGGATAGAAGAATCCATCGCATGGGGGCAATACAAAGTGGTGAAAGCTATTGAAGAATAATGATTTGGACTTAGATTAGTTGCCTATCAAGGAGATACCCCTAGGTTGGCTACAAAGCAGAACAAGCAACACCAAAATAGAATAAACTTGCACATATACTAAGGAGATGTTTGAAGATAAACTCTCCAAGAACAAAGACATCGATGATAATGAGTCAATACGACCACTAGAGGAGGTCAATTTGGGAGAGTGAAGAGAAACAAAGCCAATCCTACTGGCAACTTGGTTGCGATAGGAATTGATCCTTTTACATAAGATCATGGCCTCTCTATGGAAATTCAAACATGGATGGTGCTGCTTTACAATCCAGTTAAGCAAATGTAGATCTGTGGAAAATTTACTCCATTGTGGAAAGGACCCTACAAGGTCATTACTTTATTAAGTTAAGGTCAGCTCAGCTTGCTACACTTCAGGATGAACCCCTTCTTCTTTTAAATATTTTTAGGCTTAGACATTCTAGAAACTAGCTACCTCTATTTGATTGCTTTGTATGCCATACTTTTGGCCCCTCTTATATGTTTCTTGTAAAGTTAAAAGATTATTTCTTAATACTACTTATGTAGTATAGTCTCTTATAGTTTCGTAGTCCACAACTTTTGGATTCCCCACCCTTTAAGATCTTTCCTCCACACTTTGGTCTTCGTCCACACTTTTTGGTCCACTCTCTCTGCTGATCAATAAGTTGCTGGTGGCCCACACTCTCTTGGTCATCAGACAAAGTTCAGACTCCTCTTCGTTCAGGTTGCCTTTCGAGCCTCAGTTTTTGGTTCGCTTCAAGATAGAGTGTCCATTAGTGGTAGGCATCTATAGAACCCCCGACATGTTTTTTTGCGAAATAGACCCCCTCTATTGTTGAGATATCAAGCTCAACATGTGATGATTGAGGGTGATACTTGCCAATTTTCATTTCTTTGACATGTATAGTGGTCACACCAATATATGTCAAGGAAACTTTTTGTGAGCTTTACCAGATTTATAAAATGAGAGTGATGGCACATTTGTTCCTTTCCAACTCACTCATTTGGGAGCATTAGGGTTTTCTTTACGTATTGTTCTTTATATATTGTATTGGTTGTATTGTTGCATTAGGTCACTCTTGTATATTCTCTTTACCTAATAGAAAAAGAAGAAGAAGATCATTCTTTCTTACCTCAATCTTTGTGTGCTCCTCTATTTGTATGTGAGAGTGTGTGAGAGATCTCTTCCTTATCTCCTTTCTCTTGGCATGGTATCAAAGTCGGTGTGGCTACAGAAATCTCATGGAGAAGGCTGATAGTGAAGAGTATGCTTTCACAATGATTGTTGAGTGTGTGTGGCTCAAATGCCTTTTGGTTGATTCGGGTGTTGGTTAGTCTTCTACCACCACCATCTTCACTGACAGTCAGAGTTCATTGGCAGTTGTGAGGAATCCTATGTTCCATGCGCACACAAAGCACATTAAGGTGCATTATCATTATGTCAGGGAGAGGTTTTGTGTTGGAGAGATCAGCTTGGCATATGTGCCCACATAAGATAACATTGCTAACCTTTTCACAAAGATTTTGCCTAGGGAGAAGTTTGAAGCTTTCCGCAAAGCTTGGGCTTACTTCCTTTTGTGGATTGATCTTTGTCCACATAGCTTGGCACTACCTTATAAATGAGTGCTAATTGCTTGTTCATCACATCACTCCCAAGGGTGATTTATTGACAATTTTGGTAATGATGTGTGTGAACATACTTAAGACTGACGGGGCACTTTTTTCCCTATTTAGGAGGTTTTTTCCTCAGCTTGTATGTACGTCTATAACCCTAATAGATCACTTATCTTTGTAAATTCACTTGGTAATTTATTGAGTGTTGTGTTGTGCTCCAAGCTTCTTCTTCTTCCTTGTGCTATTTGTGTGCTTACAAAGACCCCAAACTCCAAAATAGACTACAATGTTTAGGTGGGACACTTAGATAGAAATGCATTAAACTCAAAAGACATATACTTCCCCCCTCGATCAGGACAAAGGGTGCCCATTTTACATGCTAACAGATTTTCAACCATAACTAGGAACTGTTTAAAGCATGCCTAGGAAATCATCAATGAAAGTCACAAAGTATAGGTAATTCCCAAATGAAGGTGTCTACATAGGGCCACATACATCACTATGAACAAGCTGAAATTTATGTGCAACTCTAATGGAACCATCTTTGGGGAAGTAAGAATGGTATATCTTATCCAAAATACATATCCCACATAAATTTTAGAAGGTGCGTCAATTTTGGACAAAGAGGATACCATTTCAAACTTTTGGAGGAAACGTAAAGCAAAATTCAAATGACCAAAGCATGCATGCCAATTTTTCATGTGAAATAGCCTTAGAATCATGAACGAAACATACTTAACATTCCTAGATTTTGCATAATCTATGAGATTATATAACCCACAACATAAAATGCCAGAAGCAATGATAACATCACAATTCAAGGGATCATGAATTGTGCATCTATCATCAATGAATTTAACAACGAATCCAATCTTGGGTAGTGCTGAAGTTGATAAAAGATTTCTCTTGATCCGTGGAACATATAAGGAATCTAACAATGTGAAAGAACTACCATAAAAAGTATTCAAAATGATCTTTCCAACATCCATGAATAGATAAGAGGATTTGTTAGCACATGTGATAATATACCCTATAGAAGCATGCTCAAGTGAAGTGAAGAAACTATGCTGCGAGGTAATATGTTTGGTTGCACTACTATCATAGTACAAAACATCTAGGCCTATTAGTGACATACACTGCTTATGGGAGCATGGGTCATAACTGCAATGAGTACTGAACACATAGTACTCATTCTAAACAAGGTGAGCAAGCTCTATTTTAGGTGTAGAAGCCTTTGCAACAACCATTCCAAACCCTTTCTTTTTTGCCTCTTTTGCAACCAGTATAGGACAAACCTTAATGAAATGATCATTTGCCTCACAATACTTGCAAAACTATTTTTACTTTTCTATTTTCTTGTCATATTTGTCTTCCTTCCTTGATTGTGCAACATTAGCGAATTTCCACTTACTAGTAGACAAGCTCCATTTACCTTTTCCCTTATGAGTAGCTAAGAAAGCTTGATCTGCAACACACATAATTAACATGTTGTGCCTAGACTGATCTTCTTGCAACAAATTAAAGACTAAATCCTCAAAGGTTAAGGAATTTGGATTGTCTTTCATCACCAACCGAAGAGTAAAAGCAATACTTTGATAAGGATCTAGAAGATCATTAAGAACAATCTACACAAGTCAACTGCGTTTTCAAATCTTTATTCTTTGTCAAGAAAGTGTCCATTGAATCTCCTTCATTTATATGCTCAATCTCTAATTATTTTTTGAGGTAAGCAATAGGAGCCTCATTTGTTGCCTAGTACAGTGTTCTAAGAGTATCACAAGCATCTTTTGTTGTTCTATAAGAGAAAATGTGAGGGACACAATAGCAAGCTTGGTAGAAAAAGCTATCAATGCATGTGCTTGTGCATCTCTACTATCCCAACAAAATTGCTCTACACTAGGTGCAATAGGAACCACAAAAGGAACAAGAAATTGAAGATCATTATCTTCAACATGACCTATGTCACCTACAACGACTATATTTGCATGTGTAGGAGGACACTTTTCAACACCTTACACAATATTCCACAAGTCGTTTGCTACCAATACATGAAGTATCATGTATGCCCACTATGGGTAATTAGAACCATCCAACTAATCCTCAATATTCAACATGTGGAATACATCATTGCTTTCAACCATGGCTAGTGGCTAAATACCTTGATGCAAAAATATGTCTCTATCTCAAAAACCTGAACAAAAATACCCAATCAGGTTTTGCTACACTTGTAGTAGACTTTGAGGTTCTTAAAGTGGTGAAACAAGAACTGTATATATGTTTGGCAAAAAAGGAAGAAATTTCTTGCTTATGCACTAGGATAGTACACTTAAAGGTTGAAACAAGCTCAAATCAAAATTTTGATGCCACACAACAAAGCGGTCTTGAACTGCTAATCACCCCAATTATGTTCACTATTTTTAATGTGATTTTGAGATTGTAACCAGAAGAGTGTTGATGATGTAGTAGAGAAAGCAATGAATCTCTTTGATACCAATTATTGGAGTTTTAGAACTACATAAGCACATGAACAACACAAGAAAGAAGAAGAAGCTTGGAGAACAACACAACACTATATGTATTACCAACTCAATATGCAAAGATGAGTGACACATTAGGGTTATAGGCATATATACAATTCAAGGGGAAAAAACATCCTAAAGATGGAAAAAATTGCCTCGATGGTCCTAAGTATGCTCATACACATCAATACTAAACTATATCAACAACTCGCCACAAAAAAGGTGAATCCATATACTTGATCATGAAAACCCTTGAAGTCAAGAGAACTTGGATAACATGACTGTTTTTCTAACAAAAAAAATTATAGCTTGCCATGTTCTTATTTTATTCCAAAAGAAAACAATTAGAAAGAAAATTTACTAACAATCTATCATCACTCCTTTCATGACCATTATCATTTACGGCCAATAAAATAAACGCTTTTCATTATCAAGAAATTCTATGTGTATATGTTAGAAAATTTGGTTTCACTTAAGAGAGTTCCTTGCATATATAATACATGATGGAGTATCGCTTTATAAGCTAGGTACATTTTACTTTGCAGTAATGAAAAGATATGCTCTACCTCTTTTACATCATTGTATAAAGATCAATGCCCTATTTTTTGTCCCATTGTATACGCCCTTTCTTTCTTCCAAGCACCTTTTTGAAGGATCTACCAACATAACAATACCTCCTATTCAAATAAATAACTTGGAAATCTATTTCTTGGAATTAAAACAACGAGAAGGTTAAAGTTTACACAAAGGATGAAGAATGTGGTAAAATGGAAGAAAAATCTTGCAAGTAAATGAGCAAGCATTTACCGAATTTCCCCATGTCAAATCCCTCATCATATTAGGTTTGTTTGATTATTTATCCAAAATATATATAAAAATGCCTATTTATGGCATAGATTCCTATTTTTAACAACAATCGGCTCCACATTGTAAAAGCAAACTAGTAGTCAAGCTTCAAGGGCATGCATAGAATATTCACACTAAATTTCATATTTTTATGGCACTATTTTGACATTCAAATGGCTTATGGACACTATTTTTAAAGCTAGGATAGACACCATAGTGTGGATAGAGCTCTTAGAAAGTGTATAAAATTGAAAAATCTCTCATTTGTTAGGGTAACTTGTTCGGAGTGAGTTTAGAGAGCTTACAAGTTTTGTGAGATTTTTGCAATACATTGAGCTTCTTGGAACATGATTCCTCTTGCCTACTCATGTGTATGCATGAATATATTTGTGTGCCCATGTGCATTGCACATGGTTTTGAAAACAATATGACTAAGAGAACCTTATATGTTAAGCATGTAGGTGATGTACTTTTGATCATCATTGTATATGTTGATGGCATGCTGCTCACTAGTCCTAATGAGAAGCATACTGTTGATTTTAAGGTTGATTTGCATGCCTTTTTGAGATGTCAAATTTGGGACATTTGCATCATTATTTGGGCATTGGGTTTATGCAAGTTGATGGGGGAGTCCTATGGAAATAGGTTTACGATTGAGTCTTCATGATGCATTTGATGTAGTTCTCTATCACCAAGCTATGGATGCTTGCTTTACTTATGCATAACTTGGAGTGGTACTTAGTTTGCTCTCTCTTACATGAGCGGGTTTATGCATTGCCTAGGTGTCAAGCATTGGAAGGTAGTTAAGTGCATCTTTCTCTACTTGAGTGGTGCCTGACTACTTGGATTGTTTTCTTCCAAGAAGGATCATTACTACTAGATTTACATGTTTTTTTTACTCAAACTAGGCTGGGTGTTATGACACTGGTGTGTGTATTAGTGGTTTTTCCTTCATGTTTGTTGGATCATGCATATCTTGGTTGAACAAGAAGTAGTCTACTATGGTCATTCCTAGTTGTTCGACTGAGTTTAGGGAACCTTTCATAGCGATTGTTGAGTGTGTATGGCTTAGAAACCTTTTGGATGATTTGGGTGTTTGTCGATCTTTTTCAATCAGCATCTTCAATGAAGACCAGAGCACATTGGTAGTTAGTTGTGAGAAACCCTATGTTCCATGATAGCACTAAGCACATTGAGGTGCACTATCATTCTGTCAGCAAGAGGTTCTCTATTGGAGAGATTATTTTGGCATATATGCCCATATAGGATAATGTTGTGGAACTTTTCACTAAGCCTCTACCTAGGGAGAAATTGGAAGCTTTCTGCAAAGCTTTGGGCTTGCTTCCTTTTGTGGATTGATCTCTTTCCACATACCATGGCACTTCCTTAAACATGAGAACTAGGCCCTTGTTCACCACATCACTTCGAGGGGGAATTTATTGATATATTTTGGTACTGATATGTGTGAACACACTAAGGACTGCAGGGGCACTTTTTTCCCTCTTTAGGAGGTTGTTTCCCCCAGCTTGTATGTACCTTGTACTCTTCTACATATAACCCATCAGCACTGAACCTAACTTGTAATCCTTGGTCAGCCATTTGTCCAACAAAAACCAAATTCTTTGTTATATTTGCAATATGCAGCACATCAACAAGATGTTTTACCTTCCCATCCTCCATAGATAGTGCTATGCTTTTGGTATGCTCGATAGGGTGTGATGTGTCATCACCTATTTCAACATATCCACGAATTGACAATTTTTGCAAACTACTAAACCATTCTGCATGATTGGTCATGTGATTTGAAGCACTTGAATCAACATACCTGACATTTCCATTTGATTTTGAAACATCAGTAGACATCGTATTCATCATGTGATGTTGAAGCATGAACAATTTCTCAGAATCATTTGCAACTATGGATGCATAGTTGTTTTGCTACCTCCTTTTATTTTTATTCTTCAACCTGCAATCACATTCAAAGTGTCCAAGTTTACCACAATTCAAGCATCCCTTTCTTTCATTACCTAAATCAATTCTTTGTAAATATTGCAGCCTCTTTGGCTCCCCCTGCCTCGAAACTGTCCTCCACCTCTTGCATGATTCTGATGTTGACCTTGGTCTTGGTTACTATTTCCACTTCCAATTTTGAAGCCTCTACCTCTGCCTCTTCCTCTGCCAGAGTAGAATACTTGCTCAAAAATAGGTTTTCCTTAGGAGTTTGAGTCCTCACTAAGATTCTTTTCTTCAATAATCACCATGGACACTAGATCTACAAAATTCAAAATATTTCCCTGGTCTAGATAGATGTTTTGAATTGTTTATATGAAGCTCCAAAACCACGAAGGCATAGTTCCACCTTATCATCATCATCTATATTCATGCCAATAGATGCAAGTGACTCACATTTGCTTTTGATTTTCAAGGTGTAGTCACTTATCAACATGCCCTTTTTCTCCAATGTATGCATCTCGTTCTTGAGTTGCAATTTTTGTGCATTTGTATTGGTCTCATATGATGTGACCAAGCTATTCCAAGCCTCTTTCGGAGTTTTGGCATCTTGTATGTGCCCAATCATGCTATCTTGTATGCTAATAGATAGCCAATACATTACCTTTCATGCTCCTTGATTCCATTCCTCATATGCTCTTAACTAGTCCGCAGTCGGATTCCTCTCTACTACCTCTAGAGTGTTTTTGTTCTCTCCTTTGATGTACTTCCCGTAGCATTTTCCCATCAAGAAATTTATCATTCTGAATGTCCAAGCATGGAAGTTGTTCTTGTCGAGATTATCTCTCATAAGTTGACTCATTCCATTGGCATTTGCCATTTTTGCAGCAATTTACAACATTGAAAAACACTAGAAGTAGTACTGCTTGAACATTGTTGCACTATGACATGACAATTTGATATAAAAAAAACATAGTTTTCATGTATCAACAGTATATGAAATCGCTTGAAATTTTGGATCTGGAATATATGGGTGTTTACGAACAAGAGGCAAGTTACAGTTTTGCAAATTGGCTTGGTTTTTTTGTGGGCCCACCTTGTAGATTGGAAACAGATGTGGAGATACCTTCATGCCAATTTTTGTAGCAATCTGAGGTCATTTGTGAATCATGCTTTCTCCATGCCTTCTCGTGTACTCTTCTATGTTGGCCTTCTCCACAAGCTCTGTACAGCCACACTGGCTCTAAGACCATGTCATGCCGAACGAGATAAGGAAGAGGGCTCACACACACACTCTGACAATGAAAGAGGAGCACACACAAAGGTTGAGGCAAGTAAGAATGATCTTCGCCTTCTTCTATTACATAAAAGGAATGTATAAGAATGACCTAAAAACAACTATACAACAAGTGCAATATATAAAGAATAGTACATAAGGAAAATCCTAATGTCCGCAAATGAGTGAGCTAGCAAGAAACAAATGTGCCATCAATCTCAATAGATAAATCTAGTAAAGCTCAATGAAGTATCCCTAACATATACTGGCATGACCACTATACATGTCAGAGAAATGAAAAAGTGATATGTGTCATCTCGGATCATCACATGTTGAGCTTGATATCTCAACAGATAGAACCACTTTGGTGTATCCTTAAAAAAGTGGTTGAATCCTTTCTCCTTCTTTGATATCTTTTTCTTATGGAACTTTGGAACCTTCTCCAACTTCAAAAGTCAGAACATCAAGAGGTACTCATGATGGACTAGGTACTAATGTAGATAATGAAATTCTCTCTTCACCTACATCTCTTAGGTTTTGAGAAGGTTTATCCCCTTGTATGGTTGAATTTAAGCATCCAAATTCCTTTTGAAAAATGCATAGTCATCTGCTTTTATGAAATCTGGAATCTCTCCCTTCTTATCATAAATTTGACTTTTTGCAATATATGCATTGTGTGAGAATAGGATATCACCTATATTTGGAACATAGAATCAATATCCTTTGCATTCAATTGCATAACCAATAAAGACCTCTTTAATGGCTTTTACATCAATCTTACCATGATCCTTCTTCTCAATGTGAACATAAGTTGGGGAACCAAATACTTTAAAGTAACTCACATTGGGCTTCTTCTTATAATGAGCTTCATAAGGTGTGAAACCTTCAAAGCTTTTGCGGAAGATCTATTCAAAATGTGATTGTTGGCATACAAAGCAATAAAGGAGTCATGCACAATACGGCAACAAGGCCAGATCATTTTTTCCCATAGATTATGTACAACCCAAGTGATTTTAATCACTACACAAACATTGTAAATCCCGTTTTTGGTAGATTAGACTCCATTTTGTGCAAGCCGAGGAGTCCTCGAGCTTGAGGAGTATTAGAAGTACCATCGTACCAAATTTCATAATTTTTAGACTTCGTTTGAGCCCTCAAATAAGCCCTGGAACCTAATTTTTAACTAGGCCGGACACTAGGTCTGGACAGGGCCAAAAGCTAGTCAAAAACTATAAAAAGAGCTAGAGAGCTCATTTTTGAGGTTAGATTGTAATTGAAACGAACTTGTAAGAGCATTTTGAAAGTAATCTAAAAGCTCCATTGATTCTCACTCTTTGTCTTGCCTTGTGTGCGCGTGTGTGTGTGTATGTGTGTGCATGCTTGTGTGCTTCTCACTCACGCACTTGTGCCGCCACTTGCTCGAGGTCTTCATACCATCCTCACGTCTTCCCGGATTGACATTAAAGGAGGTGCTACTCATCATTGAGCTACACCAAATTTTGGCGCCGTTGCCGGGGATCGAGCTTTGAGGACGAGCGTGTGATGGCCTAGTGAGAAGCAATTGAGAGTATCCAAGCAAGGGTGTGGCACACGCTTGAGAATCAACTTCTCGAGCACTAAAGAGCAAGGTTCGGCAAGAAAGGTCGGAATATTCTCAACTCCTCTTCGTCAATTCCTAGCCTAGGCTAAGAGCGATTAGAAGTAGGAGTGAGTCAAGGCGACGATAGGCCACTATCAAGTTGAAGACTACCTAAAAACTCAAGTTCAAGCTAAAAACTTAATCTCTGTACTGTCGACAACATAAAGGAAAGAACCTAACGTGGAACGATCAACCTGAGAGTACGAAGAACATTCAAGTATTCCTGACGACGTAATAGCAGACAAGACTTTAAAACACGAGGAATAACTAAAAAGAATCAAGTGACTGGTACCAATTGATCGGCAACGAGGTTGTACTCTGAAAAAAAAAAAAAAAAAAAAAAAAAAAAAAAAAAATTGGGCTAATCAGTTAGGCATATGAACCTTAGATCAGGACGACACCTAGCAAGAGAAAGACAAAGCCTTAGGTCTTCAGAGGCTAGTGTCAACCACACTGCAAGGTCTTGGGCCCAGCAGTTGAGTCGCCACTCTCATTACCCTAGCTCTGATACCAGTGAGTCAGAGATGTCTCAAGGCATGGACAGACCTACGGGAAGTTCAGGTGTGCCTTATTTGTACAGGGTAGAAGGCCCTTACAAAACACAGTTGGAATACCTTAGGACCAACCGATTAGGTGCTAGCATCTATGAGGATGGCCTAGGAAGATCTGTGGTCCAGATTAAAAACCCTGACCAATCCATAGGACTAGAGCACCCAGCTGTCAAATTTGAAAACGGTGCATACCTGGACAAGGAAGGAACCATATACGTAGTCACCAGTCATCCAGATAGGACAGATGAATTTGGAAATGTAATTTCAGAAGCGGACTTAGGTGACTTGGAACAAGGAAACATGGGAGTGGAACCTAGAACCCCTCGAGGTAAATCAGTTCTCACTAGGATTATCACGCCTGAGTGGGTTCCCCAAGATAACAAGTGCATAGATTTGCTTCTCAATCGAGAAACGGACGAAGCCTTTTGGAGGTATAAACCGGATCACCCAATTGATATAGGAACAATCATGATTTATGAGTTTAAGGATCCGGATAGCCCAGGCAGAGTGACCTACCTAGATCATGCTTCAGAACGGATCTTTGTGGTGACAGAAAATGATAGGCATGCTTACACTTGGAAGGGTGAATTTATTTTCCCCCAACCAAGATCAAATGTATCCTATGGTCACCCCGGGGCTGGAACTTCCCAAGCTCATGGTACGCAAAGAGACAGAAGTAGAGATAGACCAGAAGTAAGTTTTGCCAACCCAGTGGGCAGAGAAAGAACGAGAACAGAGACGAATAGGGTAGAACCTGAGATGCATAGAGCCCACAGGAACCAAAGAAATGTAGATGGATTCCCTCTGCCGAGGCCTAGAGAGCACACAAGAACTTTGAGGCCCACCCAGCTAGTTAAGTCCATGAAGAATTACTTTGACGGCACGGGAGATCCCTATGATCATGTGGCAGAGTTCAAGCAAGTCTTGAGAGCTGAACAAGTGGAAGATCTGTTCACACAGTACAATGCCTTCGGTCTAACCCTTAGGAACACGGCACTTACATGGTTTCAGCCATTAGATGAGCGTCAGTTCAGGAGCATAGACCAACTCCTAGAGGCATTCATTGTAGAGTTCTCCAAGAGTGGCATAAGACACAACACCTCCTCACTGATTCACAGCTTCAAGCAAACCCCTCAAGAGACTGTGAGGCTTGCAGGAAGAAGATTTAGACAATATCTTGAAAGGTGCCCTATTTCGGAGCTACCCACATCTGCTAAACAAGTAGCCTTATTCCTTGATGGACTACTGAGTCCAAAATTGAGATCCTACGTGTATCTGAAAGACCCTAGGACCATAGAAGAGTGTGTACGTATATGCATTGACATTGAAGATAACCTAGGAGAAGAGCTAGAGCTGTCCAAAATTTACAAAGATTCAGACAGTGCATCTAGTCACTCTTCCATGCAATCCACATCAATTGAGGAACTCGCAGAGAAAGTGGCCCAGAAATTAGGAGTAACTAGCAAACAAATCCCAAGGTTTGCCCCAGTGAAAAGATGCTATACATGCGGTGGTGACCACATGGCGAATGTCTGTCCCATTATGGCTCAACCCCAAGTGAATCCTAGTAGCCAGTACTGCACCATAGAACGGAGATACACCAACCACACCGCACAAGATTGCCCATACAACAAGCAGGCGGTTAGGCAACCCTACCCTCAGCCCTACCAACAAGGCAGATACCAGAACCAGTACCCTCCACAACCATATGGCAGGCCACAACAAAATTTCCAACCTCAATATCAAAACCAACAAAGGCCTCAGCCTGTGCTAGCACAACAACCCCCAGCCCCAGCTAATGTGATCCCGGTAAAGTATACTGCTGCAGAAGAGAACCTGAATAGAGCTATAGTCCCAGTAACACCCTTGATCTCTGAAAATGACCCAAGTGATCATAGCTTTGATTCTACCCATGTTGATAGCCCCCAGGCCTACTACATGCAGTCTCCTGAGCATGGTGAGTCCTACTATGGTGAAGAGCCAAACGAACCTAGTTGGGAGTCAGATTACACGAACGTCATGTATGCAAACCCCAATTCTAGGCCTCAACCGAGACAGGTACGACCACCAATTCCTAGAGGACCATGCTACCGATGTCAGGGGGATCACTTCATTCGTGATTGTCCCTTGCCTCCGCCCACACAACCTCAGTCCGTGACTATCCAAGGCTTTTGCCAAGACTGCGGAAAAGAGCATCTCTTACGAGATTGCCCTAAGAACCCCAATAGCATGCCTAAAATCACCCCTATCAACGTTGTTGGGTTAGTGGTAGACTCCTCAGGAAGTGTCACTTCCACTGCACCAGTGCAGGTAGTCACTAGGGCTCAGGCATTGCAGCAAAACCAAGGGGTAGGCCAGGAAAAGAGCCTAGATGCTAGCGATACTGAGAGCCAAAATAAAAAGAGAACAAGAGCTTGGAAAGATAGCCGCGAACGCATGAAAAGGCAATGGGCAAAGAAGATGAGTGAACTTGAGGAAAGTCTACGAGAAACCAAGGCTAAAATCATAGAGATCACGTCTCAACCGCACTCTCACACATTCCCACCGCTACCATCCCCATCACCCTCCATCCCTTCACCCTCTAAGACAGCCCACGCAACCCACCCGCCACCCCAAACAGGATCAGTATTAGCTGATCCCACTCCCGAAGACATAGACATGATGCTTAAGGCATATCAGGCCAGAATCCAAGAAGGGCCAAACGTCACGGATCATGACAAGTGCTATCCTAGAGCTGACCTAGAGATAGAAAGAACAAAACTATGCGCGAAAATGGTCGCATTGGCTCAGACTATGTTTGAAGCCAGTCGCCTTTTCAACTACTCAGGCTCAGCCAAAACGCAATTACACTTGGATGGATTCCTAGAGAAGTTAGAGAGGATAATTGCAAGATCTGACAAGGAAGAAAAAAATCAAGACCAAGAAAAAGCAAGCAAAAACAGGAATCATTCCCAATCAGAAGTGTATGTGGCCAAGGCCCCTAAACCGGACAACTTCCCCTCCTTAGAAAGAATAGAGAGGCCAATAGCACAGCCAGAAAAGGAACCTACCCATCAAAGAAAGGAAAGGGCAAGAGAACGGGTGAGCCAGCCTCTTCAGGAAGCCCGTGGGCCTCCTCAAGAAGCTTATCTTCCCCCCAAAAGGCAGATGAGCCTCCCTCGAAAGCTCAAGTACCTCCACAGGTTGCCTCCATTCCTTCTCAGGGGATGTGTGAGCCTGTTCGGAAAAGTAATAGAATAAGTAATCCTCCCCAAGAAGCTTGTGCTCCAGCCATTTGCAAGAACGAGGAGAGAATCAACAATAGAATCAGCCCTCCTTCACAGGTTGCTTATGCGCCCAATTCTACGGAGCCAGACACTTCTTCTTCTATGAATCGGTTTGCACCAGACTTCCTACGAGAGATTCAAGAAGACAAATGGGATAACGAAAGCGAGGTCGCCCCTCCTTTTGAACTTGTGGATGATGCACACGACCAATTCCCACAAGACATCTCATCTATTTACGGGGAGCATGAGAGTGTTCAGTCTCACGAGAGATTAGACTTTGAGTCGAATTCCATACAAGAGCTACCCCACTTCACAGGCCCTTGGGAAGCAAAGTCCACATGTATGAGAGCACCCACAGTCATGGTAAGGAACGACGACTCAGTCATACCTAGGAACACAGAGGTAGTGAAGAACACTAACGTGCAATGTAATCTCAAGTTAGAAGAGCTACTCAAGGTTAGACCTGAATTATGGAAACATGTAGCCAAACAAGTACCAGAGATAGCAAAACCTCGTTCCCAGGTAGGATCCCATAGGACAGTGCCAGAAATTCCCTTGGATAAGATAGGGGATATGTGTGAAGGCGAAGAAGGGAACACCTATCTTCCCATCACCTACCAAGAGTACACCACCAAGGCAATTTTAGACTCAGGTGCAGGAGTTGCAATTGCCACTACTTCCCTTTGGAAGCGTTGGGGCAAGCCGGCACTCAGGCCGACGAGAATGAAATTGCAAATGGCCGATGGTCACATAGAGAGACCCCTAGGATTGCTGGAAGGAATAACTCTTACCACTTGTGGTGTTGAGTTTGAGCATAGCTTTGCTATATGTGACTTCAGCAAAAATCATGCTTATGAGATGATTTTAGGAAGACCATTTATGCGACAGTTGCAAGTGGTACAGGATTGGGGAACCAACTCCTTGTATTTGCAACACTTGGGTGTTACGACCAAAGTCAATCTCAAGGATTATTCTCATAGAGATGTCCCTCCTATCCAGTGGAATCCCATCCATAGAGCTAAAGATGACACAGAATCTGTGCATTCCATAGAATCTGGATCCTCATGGATGCATGAAGACACCCACTTATGGATGTGCAAGGTAGCAGTAGAGGAAGAGAAGAGAGAAAAGGCCAGAGAGGTAGGTGCGAAAGAAACCCATAGATCAATCCAAGACCCAGCCTATGCACCTGTAGTTTTTCCAGACGAAGAATTTGAACCTCACGGTTGGGCAGAAATCTTAGCAACAATGGACGTAGCCATCAACGAAGAACAATGGACACCTCACTGTGATGAGGATGGCTATGATATTTCAGTCTTCTCCATAGAACCAATCATGGGAGAGGCAGTCCTAGAAGAATGCGAACCTAGCCCTGATGCATTTGAGGATGCAAGTGACTCCGATCTAGAGTCAATCATTATGGACCCACCATTTGCATCAGATGAAGAATATTTCCATGAAGTGGAATTTCAACCCCAGAGGCATGGAGAGGTTACAAATGATGTAAGATTAGCAACACATATGACCCCGAAGGAAGAAGGAAAGAAACGAAAGAAGAAAGAAGTCTCACCAGAAGAGGAAGAATCTTTGTTTGAGGTCCCCGAAAATTTTAAGAAGTATGAGATAGATGACAGGAGAGTCATGATAAGAATGCCTAAACGAGAGGCACAATCAGGAGAGGCCTATGATAACAAAGAAACTACCAAGAAAATCGTAGTGGCCCTAGAAGAAGGAGAGGAGAGATGCACGTATATAGGCCATGACCTGACAGAAGAAGAAGAGCACGAATTGATTGCCTTGCTAAGAGAATACAGAGATGTATTCGCTTGGAGTTACAAGGATTTGAAAGGGGTTGACCCAGACATATGCTCGCACACCATCCCCATGACTTCAGATGCTAAACCCTCTAAGCAAAAGCCTTATACATATAACGATAATTACGCAGCTAAGATCAAAGAAGAGATAGATAGATTGGTCGAAGCTGGATTTATCTATGAAATTGAGCACACTGAATGGGTATCCCCCATCGTAGTGGTGCCCAAGAAGAATGGCAAGCTGCGTGTGTGCATTAACTTGAAAAAGGTTAATGCCGCCACGATTCGAGATAACTATCCGCTTCCCATCACAGAACATCTCTTAGAAAGAGTGGCAGGCAAGGAAGTGTACAGCTTCCTTGATGGATTTTCGGGCTACAATCAAGTAGCCATAGCTCCAGAGGATCAGCATAAGACAGCCTTTGCCACAGAATGGGGCATTTTTGCTTTTAGAGTAATGCCATTTGGGCTTACCAACGCACCAGCTACCTTCCAGAGACTGATGTGCCATGTGTTTAAGGAGTTCCTAAGGAAGAGTTTAGAAGTCTATGTTGATGATCTTTGTGCTCATTCCAACGTTAGGCAAACTCATATTCCTGAACTCAGACAAATCTTTGACAAATGTAGAGAATATCAAGTCTGCCTAAACCCAGAAAAGTGCGTTTTTATGGTCAGGCAAGGCAAGATTCTAGGACACATAGTGTCAAAGAATGGCATATCTACTGACGAGGAGAAAGTGAGAGCCATAGCAGAGCTACCTAGGCCAAAGAATGTCAAGGAAGTACAAGCTTTCATGGGGCATTGTGGTTATTATCGACGATTTATACACATGTACGCTGTCATTGCAAAGCCCATGTACGGACTTCTGACAAACTTTGAATGGACGGATGAATGTGAGAATTCCTTCCAAGAGCTTAAACGAAGATTATGTTCAGCGCCAATCTTGACCACACCAGATTGGAATAAGCCATTCCATGTTCATGTGGATGCATCCAATTATGCTATTGGATGTGTGCTCGCACAACCTACTGGTGAAGGTAATATGGATCTTCCAATTGCCTATGCCAGTAGACAATTGAATGCGGCTGAACGAAATTATACCACTACTGAACGAGAAGGATTAGGCATGGTATATGCAGTTAAAAAGTTTAGACATTATTTGCTTGCAAATAAGTTTAAATTTTTTACGGACCATCAGGCATTGTTGTACTTAGTAAACAAGCCATGCAATACGGGAAGATTAGTAAGATGGTTTCTCCTGCTAATGGAATATGATTTTGAGGTTGTGGTAAGAAAAGGTAGAACTCATTTGAGAGCTGATCATCTCTCTAGGCTCACATCGGGAGAAGCCCCACAAGGAGTGTCAGATGACCTTCCTGATGCTTACTTGTTTAATTTGGAAGTTGTGCCGCAGTGGGCTAAGCCTTTGGTACCAGTCTTGACATACGGGCCTAACCATCCAGTGGTGAACACACGGAATAGAGAGGTTGTAAAAGCCCAAAAGTATCACATCATGGCCGGAAGCATGTACAAGCACACAGATCAAGGGATCTTGGCTTGTTGCGTAGAAGAGGATGAGTACGCTAAATGGTTGCAATTAGCACATGTAGGTGCATTAGAGCAACACCATTCAAAGCAAAGAACTTTGCAGACTCTAAAGAGATTCGGAGTGCATTGGCCAACTATGGAAGCTGATGTCCAAAAGTTGTGCAAGGAATGCCCAATCTGTTGCACTAAACCACCAGTGGAACATGCCACTCTTTATCAAGTATCCATTGTGCCAGATTGGAGCGAACCACTAGTATCATTCCTGAGGACAAACACTTTCCCCCCAGACATGACTCTGGCTAGGAAAAGGAGTTTAGAACAAGAAGCCTTGGATTACTCACTCATTGGTGATAATCTATACAAACGCGGTAAGGATGGTTACCTGAGACTGTGTGTCCATGAAAGTGAATATCTCAAGATCTTGGAAACTGCTCACCAAGGGGTAGCAGGAGGACACTTTGGACCAGATCGGGTGATCAAAGCGATACTATTTGCGGGCTTCTGGTGGCCTACCCTTCACATGGATGCACATACCTATGTGAAACGGTGTGATGTATGTCAGAGGACTCAGTATCCTATACGCAAAGATGAGATGCCACTGAAACCTATGATGGGCGGACGTGCATTCTCTAAGTGGGGAATAGACTTCGTAGGTCCTATTAATCCCCCAGCTAAAGGTTCTCATGCGGAATACATCATTGTTGCAACAGATTATCTCACCAAGTGGGTAGAGGTAAAGGCTACAACCAAGAACGATGCTCAAACAACTGCCAAATTCTTGTTTGAGAATGTATTCACGAGATATGGACTACCTATAGAGCTCGTAAGTGATAGAGGCACTCATTTCTTGAATGAAGTTATTGAAAATCTACTCCAAGAATTCTTGGTAATACACAAGAAGTCTGCCCCTTATCACCCTCAAGCTAATGGACAAGCTGAGAGCACTAATAAGATTTTGTGCAATGTACTGACAAAATTAGTGAACACTAAACGCTCTGATTGGGACAAACAGCTACA
Source organism: Ceratopteris richardii (assembly GCA_020310875.1). Lineage (NCBI taxonomy): Eukaryota > Viridiplantae > Streptophyta > Polypodiopsida > Polypodiales > Pteridaceae > Ceratopteris > Ceratopteris richardii. The sequence goes on from CM035416.1 coordinate 183,995,587, forward strand.
CCATGCTGTTTGGGCATACCGAGTTGCCTACAAAACGGTACTCCAAGCCACCCCCTTTCAGATGGTATTTGGCCAAAACGCTGTGTTACCCTTGGACTTCCTGATCCCTACATTGAGTGTAGCACAAGAGCACGGATGGACAGGTCATGAGCTCTCCTCTAGGATCTTTGACCTTGAACGATTAGGGGAAACGAGACTGAGAGCCGCTGCAGGGATATACGCAGCCAAGAAGAGACAGAAGGCATACTTTGATGCCCACGTGAAGGATAAAGGCTTGAAAGCAGGAGATCTAGTTTTAGTCTATACACTAAAACAACACGCGAGGAAGCTAGAAAAGAGAGGTTACGGACCCATGATCATCAATAGGATCTCCACGAGCGGAGCAGTACAATTGGCCACACTAGAGGGTGATGTTCTCCCAAATTATATTAGCGGTTGCAGAGTCAAGTTGTATCAGGAACCCCTCACGGAGGAAATGCTCAGTCGACTCAACACTGCTAAGAAACGCAAAGAGGAAGAAAAGCGAGTTCGAGAAGAAGCTCAAGCTGAAGCTTTAGAACGCATCAGAAGGATGAAATTACGAAGGCAAGGTAGAGATCAGCCTGGAGCGAATGACTATGCAGACCAAGGATTTCCTATGGCCATGTGTGAAGTCGCGGGAACAAGCTCGCATAGGATAATTGATAGACGTCCTTTCGTAACCTTAGATATAGGACATGGAAAGAGTGCAAGGACCGTAAGAGCCTTGATTGACTCAGGAGCAACCACTAGTGCTGTTAAATTGTCGTACTGCCAAGAATTACAATTGACTGTCAATCCTGTGGAAGCATATCTTATAGGATTGGGGGGAGTGGAAACCCCTTGCATGGGCGAGGCGGAACTTCCCCTTTACATTCATGATGAGGCAATGACAGTTAAAGTACTGGTGTGTCAAGATGAAGATCTCACTGAACCTCTAGTCTTGGGTCAAGATTGGATCTATGACCAAGCAATTAACTTAAACCTAAGAAGTGGACTTCTCCAGGTTTGGGTCAATCATAGTCGAGTTACAGTAGAATTAGACAATGGAACACTCAAGGAACTAGGAAAGGCACAGACTCCTGGTCCTTCCAGGGGTACACATGAAGATGACCATGCTGTTCTTGTTCAAAACCCTGTATTGCAGAGGAATGACATTTGCAAACAAGGAGTCAGGGATACAACGGATCTCCCTTCTTTTCCAAAGGCCCGAAGGAGGCAGCAACCAAAGGCGGATCACAAGCAGAAGAGGCATAGTACTACCTATGTCCGAGATCAAAAGTACCTGCGCAGCAGAATGCCCCAGAAACTCAACCAGGTGTGGGTGCGGAAAGGCGAACGACCAGCTGCACCACCGTCAACTACACGGACAAGGCTTCTTATTAGTAACCAACAACACAACGCTAAAAAGAAGTCTTTCAGAAATTCTTCTGCTAAAGTAAAATCTATTTGGGTGCCCAAGAAGTCGATGAAGGCAAGCCCACAATCTAGACAAATTTGGGTGCCTAAGGCTTGCTTGAGGGCACAAGTAGTTACGCCAAGGCCACAACCTATGCAGCATCACCCAACTATGAGTACAACCAGAATTTCCTCGTGCTCAACACTTAGGAACACACCAAGACCCAGGAGCATGCATGTAATCACTTATAAGTGGGTCCCTAAAAGGCCCCACTCCCAAACAGCGACACCGACACAGCTCTCTGGTGTCTCTACAAAACCGAAAGCAAAGCCCATCCACTGCATTTGGCAGTCTAAGATCTGTAATAAACCCCCCGACCCAGATTTGTAAATTCACCCCACTTACTAACGGCATTAGTCTCCTAGGAATACACAAACGTTAACTACACTCACTGTCTTCGTGCACTTACTAACCACTAACTCACCATCTACCTCATGTTAATGTTGTAACGGGGACAATAACGGATTTATTTTGTCCATTACGATGTTAACACATGATTCTATATTCTCACAGAATCAGAAAGCAAGAAGAGAAATGGCAGAAGCGACAGGTTCGGGCTCACAAGCAGGGATACTTACTGCAGGAATTGATGTGGATAGCCTACCTGTGGACGTGCCTCCGACTGAACGACCAGTGGAGATGCAACACCTTCAGCAACTCCCGGTGCCGGATCCACCTACAGGCATCACGGAAAGAGTTCATGCGAATTCTCATTGGTTCAATGGCATGCCCGGTCCATTAGGTGAGGCCAAGTATATCTGGGAGTCTAAATGCGAGTATGACAGATCATGGGTGCGATTCCAATTTTTCTCCAAAGAGTTCGAGACTTTACAGAACACAGAAGATCTACAGATCATATGGCAACGAGCAGGATTGGCGGAATATTTTGAAGCCCCACTACCTAAACCCGATCTCCTCCGATGTTACTATTTGGTCTCCACATTACAAGCTAATGAAGATAAGGACCAACCCGGATCATTTGTTCTCCCTTCATTGCTGGGCAACAACGAGTTGAAGAGGTTTGAGCTTACTGTGGAGTTGGTAAGTGATGCTTTAAATATGCATGGCACGCATGTACCCTCAGAAAAGGATGCTCTCGTTCCCACCAACATGAAGGACAGGAAAGTAGTGAAGCTGAAAGACATGGCAGCACTCACCCCAAATGTGTCCATCCCTCTCCGAATGTGCATGCAACACTTCGCCTTCCCCGGTCAAGACCGATTCACGCAACCACACAAGAAGATCTGGTTTGCTCTCTACTTGGCGGCAGCAGGTGCGTTACCTATTAAGCTACCAGTGTGGATTATAGATCAGTTGTATGAAGCAAACAAACGGGCATCTAGGAAATTAGTGGTGAACGGATGCTGCGCACTCACACGCATCATTTATCGATGCTTGGCATATGATGTCCCCATTGAGCGTGCCTTAACTTGTGCACAATTACAAATGTTTAAAAGGCTCAAGACATCCACACATCAGTCCAAGCGCATGAGGGGCGCGATCCCTTGTGTCCAAACAAGGGAAGTCCTGACTACTCCTGAGGCATCACCATTAAGAGAGGGCACTGTACCCCCCTTTACCATTAGGATACCCAGGTCGGAATCTGACACTACGGCGCAACCTACCCCATCGGCTCCTCCTGTTACACCTGAATTCGAATTTGCTGCCACTGGAGAGGCTGAAGGACTGGACCCCCAGGATTTCGAAGCATTCCTACAAAGCACACAATTCTCTGATGTGGAGTTTTATTCAGAGGCAGAGGAGCAGGGCACATCCTCACGAAGAAGACGAAGGTCTACAGACGGTAGACATGTCCATTGGAGTGACGCTCAGCAAAGTCAACAACACGGACACCCGGAAGAAGAAGAAGCGTATGAAGAAGAGACCACTGAAGCCCCAGCATATACAGCAGAACTCCGAAGGCTGTATCAGATTATGGAAAGAGTACGATCGCAGCAATTACTCACTGAACAGAGCAGCAGAGTACTTATGACTCAGTTGTTGGAAGAAGCGGGAGTTGACTCAGAGTACAGGGAAGGTCTCTTATTAATGGCAGAAACATATGGAGTTGTAGAAGCTGTGCGCACTGCCATTCAGAGGCCTTCAGTTCAATATGACCCACGAAGGTTCCAGACACGACCTCGCCCAGGTAAAAATATACAAATTCCCGTTACAGTTGCAGAAGAGCCGACTACTACACCTGAAACTATCAGAACAACCTCCCAGCCAGCTAGCCAACAGCACCCAGCCACCCATGAGGAGTCCCCCGAACCACTACCACCTACTCCCCCGCCATCACCTCCTAGAGGAGAAACAGTAGAAACCACATCGACTAATCAACCCACCGACCCCACCTTCATCTTCCGTACTCCGATCTCCAGTGCCACCCTATTCTCTACCACTGATAATCCTATCTTCGAAGGCAACCCCAACACTACACAATCCGCCGAACCCCTCCTAGACCCTGCCCTAGGGCAACCATCCCCAACGCCCTCAGCCACGGGTCATCCTGACCCTAGATCCACATTCATGGGCTTCCCTGCTACCACGCAACCCTTTCAGCCCTCCTCAACTTTACGACCCCAACCCCCGATATCCCTCTCTCCATTTCTACAATCCCTGCAGGACATCTTTGCTAGGGCTTTTCAACCAGGCCCTCAACCATTCCCTGTCTTTTCAGCTCCTCACCCCACTTCACATCTATTCACCACTTCCACACACACACCACCTACCATACCAGTGTATATGGCAGGTCCCACACTAACACCCACTCCTGAAGGAATGGACATTTCACCACCCACGGCACCTCCACCCACGGGTTCACCTCCTCCCATTCCCCCTCCACCAATTACACCCACACACACAACTTTCGTAGACACATCATTCACTGTCTCCCTTCCCCAATTCCCTTCCCATGCATCTTCCACGGTAAACACCCCCCACTCATCTATAGGTAATGCATTGGACACCATGTTGGCTTGTATATCAAATTTAAGAACAGATTACATTCAGCTTCAGCAACAAAACGCACGCCTGCAAGAGCACTCAGCGACACTACAGCTCCGCCTTGCGGTACTAGAGGAGGAGAACACTCGCCTCCACACACAGTTCCACACCCTACAAGAAGCCCACAATATATTGGAAGTACAGCTACAGAACGTAGATCAGGAAGCAGTGCAGGTGGTAGAAGGTCACCTACGGACACAACTGGAACGCAACTCAAAACTTCAGCGCAATATGGCGCTACTTAAACGCCATCTTGCGGCTGCGCAGGAAGAGAATAGACGCCTGCAATTACAAAATCAAGAGAACCTGGAAGCAGCTATTGAGAGCACACCGGGGGCACCCATCAGCCCATCCAAGTTTCAAGCAGTGACCCCCGATAATATCAAGATTATATTGGAAGATTATGCCATGCTACTCGAAGCACATGATAAGCTATCGGAGGAGCTAGGACAACTGAAGCAGGAACACCAACAAGGCCCAACAGCTGCCCCTCCAACCACCCCCTCTGCAGCTTCGCTTCCCTCCGACGCAGAGGCCATAAAAGATCTCCAGCAACAGGTAACTGAATTGCAGACACGCCTACTACAATATGAGAGGCCATCTTCCCCTCCGGAGGCTCCCACGGACGAAGAAGTTGTGCAAATTCCTGTGGAACAAACGTTTGATGAAGAATATGATCCGCAACCATTCCCAGGAGGCCAACAAACAGAAGAAGCGCAGGACACGTTCGAGGCACCACGGCCGCCATGGTTACGACAAGTGGAGGAAATAGGGACTTCGCATGAAGAGCGCACGGTAGTGCAAAATCAAGCTATGAGGGTCATAGAGGAGACTGTTTTACAATCAGATTACTTCAAGAACTTGTCATCGAGACGCCTGATCCTCTCATCGGAACTCCAGTACAGGCCATATTACATTCTCCTGGCTGATTATAATGCTGAAATACAAAGAGTCACGGGTCAGATTCCTACTTTTGCGACCCAATTTCAACCCGAAGACCTTCCTCCAGAGGTGCGAAAAGGCAAGATTCGTCAACCAACATGGCGGCAGAAACTTTTAGAGACTTATCCAGAAATGCTACGCACATGGAACAGCGCGCCGCTGCACCTCCTGTACAACCCATGCTACGGTCCAGTCCCCCGCCGCAGGTCGTGGAAGGCATTTAATATCAAGGTACAGAACAATGCGCAATGCAAGGAATGGCTGAACTACCCGTACATCGCGCCACCACAAGGACCACCATCGGTAGCATATATGATGGGGACCATTCGCCACTGGATGCCGCGCTTGAAGCCCATGCAAGATGTAGCAGCGCAAATGATGCTTAAAATCTTAGATATGATGCAAGTGGTGCTGAAGACCTTTAGAAATGCAGCCGCACCACAGGTACGCCTTCCGGGGTTTAGCAATGGAAATTACGACTTGGTGTATGACATGAGCACCACCCCCAGTATCCGTGTGGCTTACGCTTGGCATGCACGCATCAAATACCTCCCCGCCTGCTACAAACAGACCTTCGAAGAAATGTTCAGATCAGGGTTCTGGGAGTACCACTCGGAGATTTTCGCGCCAAAGCCGACACATCTGCTTCAACTGTTTGCTTGTGAACAAGCAATGTATTCAGAGTACTACACCACCCCGCAACCAGAGACCCCCGGTGCAATAAATTGGGAGGCATTGGAAGCCGATCTAGCAAGAGGCTTAAGGATAGGAGAACATGAACTGGCCACCAATGTCATCCAATACTACATCGACCACCCGAGGGAACAAAGGTCTGTCAGGGGCGACAGACGCTAGGAAGGGGGGAGTGTTGGCATACAAAGCAATAAAGGAGTCATGCACAATACGGCAACAAGGCCAGATCATTTTTTCCCATAGATTATGTACAACCCAAGTGATTTTAATCACTACACAAACATTGTAAATCCCGTTTTTGGTAGATTAGACTCCATTTTGTGCAAGCCGAGGAGTCCTCGAGCTTGAGGAGTATTAGAAGTACCATCGTACCAAATTTCATAATTTTTAGACTTCGTTTGAGCCCTCAAATAAGCCCTGGAACCTAATTTTTAACTAGGCCGGACACTAGGTCTGGACAGGGCCAAAAGCTAGTCAAAAACTATAAAAAGAGCTAGAGAGCTCATTTTTGAGGTTAGATTGTAATTGAAACGAACTTGTAAGAGCATTTTGAAAGTAATCTAAAAGCTCCATTGATTCTCACTCTTTGTCTTGCCTTGTGTGCGCGTGTGTGTGTGTATGTGTGTGCATGCTTGTGTGCTTCTCACTCACGCACTTGTGCCGCCACTTGCTCGAGGTCTTCATACCATCCTCACGTCTTCCCGGATTGACATTAAAGGAGGTGCTACTCATCATTGAGCTACAGTGATTAGTTGTATGTACTCCATCAAAACCAAAACTTGGGAGAAAGCTTTTTGGATGACATCATACTATGCATCATCTCAACAACTATCCTATTCTTTCTCTCTACAACACAATTATGTTCTGGTATATAAGCAATAGTGAGTTGATGAGAGATACCTTTGTCTTCAAGTAAATACTTAAAGTCTTTTTGTTGGAACATCAAGCTTAGACTATGCTTGACGTGGTTTGATTGACATAAAAAATCCATCGTTGGAGAGTTCTTTTACTTATGCTCATTTATTGTATTTTTTCAGAAACTTTTTTATGGATAATTTACCATTGTAAAAGCCTAGAGCCTTAAACATGTAAAAGTAGAAAAAGAGAGCTAAAATTCCACGAATTTGAGGTGTTTGAGTTGCAATCAATGAATCAATCAATCATCTAAAAGTAGCTCAAACTAGATCTTCACTTTTCCTAGATTATAGGAAAGTGAGTTGATTCCCTCCAACAACTAATTGTGCCTTCATTTGAATTCAAAATCCACTTGTAGAAGTCATGAAGCACTTCAAAAGTCTATATAAAGACTTCAAGTCACTTGTACATTACATGGAAGCAATATACATACACTTGTGGCCATCATTGTCTTTCTCCTTCATTTTTCTACATCATCTTCTTCAACAATAGTAAACTTGCAGAGGCTGTTGCTCTCTCTATAGAGCTCCAAATTGGATGGTGAGCACTCACTAGAAAGATATTCTTGTATAATTTATGTGTATAAATTTCCAAAGCATTTGGTTCATTATATTGGGAGAAATCTCAGAGTTTTTGTTGCAGGTTCTGTCTCTGCACATTCTTGAAAAATAGGAGGTACCACTTTTGTGTGTGGCTCATTCCGAAAGCATATTTTGCTTATTTCTTATACTCATGTGCATTCTATACAATCAACCCTATGTTTATCATTTCTACAAAAGGAGTTTTCCAATTGTAATCATGTTGGCTGCTATGAGCATTTGAAGTTGATTGTCTCATCCAAAGATTGTAATTTTTTTGAGCTAGTCAATGTACAAACCTCTCTATTTGGTATCGACTCTTTCTCCTTTATGCTCCAAAGTAAATAGTGCATTTTATTGCACTTATGGCATGCCTATAAGTTCTATTTTGAGTCTCCATAAGCTCAAGGACTAATCTTATGCCCGTTAGCTGGACCAAACTTCATCCCTTTGCAACTCATTTTTCTACCTCCTACAAGCTTCTCCAAGTTCTTTTAGTGGTATTAGAGCTAGACCAAGATGGGTGACAGCTTTCCCTCAATGATTGAGAAGCTTGATGAACACAACTATGCAACTTGGCAAATCAAAATGGAGGCCTATTTGCAAGGTGGAAATCTTTATGGAATTATAGCAGGTGATGAAGCTATGCCTATTCCAAGATTCAAAGGAGGACGTATGCAAGAGGAGACACATAAGCTCACACTTTGGTGCACAAAGGATGCTCAAGCAAGTTCGTACATACTAAACTCTATCTCTGACTTTCTATTACCACATATTAGAGGATGCAAGACATCTCAAGGGACTTGGGATGCCCTAAAGACTTTCTTTTTTGCTAGTACAATTTGGAACGAGTTCAACCAAATGAAGAAGACACCTAAACAAACCATCGCAAAGTTTGTTACTATTAGGCTGCCGGATTGGCACAATGTAACTTATATATTTTTATATACCACACGCACCGAAAGGGCGTAGCAAAGTGATGTAACTTTTTACCTACTAATGAAGAGACATTATGGGGCTCTCCCGCGGTAGAGAAACAGGATCGCCAGACTGTCTGTCTAGGCGATTTGCGATCTTGTGGAGACGTCGTAGTGCATATTTCAGATATTCTGAGTACTGTTACTCTGTCTTTGTTGAATTACATTAATTTTCGATAACAATAATGTTATGTTGACGTTAATCAGTCTAAGCAATGGTGATCATTAATTTATGCGTTAAAGACTGTGTAAGGAATAACCGAAATACGAACAGTAATACGGTGTAAAAGAAGTTATACTAGATAGTAGCGTACTGCTTAATTGGTGTTAGGTTGGGAAAATCAGATAAAGGGCCTCTACATTTTCAGACCCCTACCATCCCCAAGAGCCCGAAGAGATTAAAAGTGGATGTGACGGAAGTCCCCTTTTAACACTGGCGCCGTCTGTGGGAAGATGGCAATAGATTGAGAATACTCAATAAAGTTAGAGCAGTGCGTAAGGCAAGCGGTGCAGAGGTGATATATGCTGGTTACTCGGTCCGGCGAGTCTTATCCGAAGTATAGAAGAGACCAGCATCCCTGGGCAGTTCCAAATCTTTTAGGGACACCCCCAGGTGGTAGAAGTGCAGGCCATTTAAGCCCAGTTGTCGACGGATCGGAGCCAGTTAGCAGTGACTCTGGTGCTAGTTCGGTGACAGATGATGAGATTCCGGTAGATTCCGGTGTGATTCCGGTTCGTTCTGAAGAGGGTGCAGTGATTTCTAGGTGTACAGAGACACAGTATGCAGATCAACTGATGTTATCTGGTCAGGATTCAACTATTTTCGGTGACAAAGATGTGTTGCCAAGTGAGACCGTTTCCGGTGAAAAGACAACCGGGTGCGGTGAAAGTTCGATAACTTCCGGTGGAAGTTCGGTATCATTTCGTGGGAGTCTGAAGTTTTTTGGTGATATTGTAGTACTACCTGGTGGATCCTTGTTACGTTCACCACTGTTCGGGGCAAGCTTGCCTAGTCTTGATACTAAAGCTGAGGACAGACTATTTGATTTGGAGATAAGTAAGAGATTCAATGCCATTTTCGATCCGGAAGGTGAGCAATCTGATAATACAGATTCCGAAGGACAAGAGACACCCCCTCAAAACTTAAGGAACAACAACAGTATCAATAATAGCACCATGAGTGGTCAACAGCAACAACAGCAATAACAACAGGAGCAACAGCAACAACCACATCCAACCATCCCACTACGACCGGTTCCAACAGGGGTGACTTACACAAAATTCGGTGGATTTTCGGGTGACGACCCTGATGCACATGTGCGCACCTTTGAGATAAGCTATGCAGTGTTGAACCATCCACCCGATCTGGCGTTCAAGGCTATCATATTTCAGGCCACCTTAGTTAATAAAGCGGCTAGATGGTTGATTGAGTATGATATTAATCATTTCATTTGTGCGGGATGCGTTTTTACAGAGGTTCCGGTTGAAGAAGAATCCTGTCAAAATCTTCAACTATTTGCAGAACAGTCGGCAGAAGCCGCACCAGACTGTTCAGGAATACGCAACATTGTTTAGAACTCACTTATGACAACTGCCTCCGGCACACACTAATCTACCGGATGATGTTATAATCTAGTGGTTCATTAACGGTTTGACCCCACAATTAAGACAAATTATGATCATCCGTTGTGTGGGTGTTATGACACTGGATGCTCTTATTGCGATGGCCCTACAACTAGAGCATAAAGTTGGGGGATTCACCGAAGACTTGGAGTGGCTGAAAGCCAATAAGAACGTAATAGATGATCCGGCTAAACAGATGTATTGCACCAAGTGCAAAAATCTAGGCCACACCAGTGTTACATGTGCCCTTAACCAGATGTATTGTGCCATCTGCAACACAACAGGACACTCAATGGAAAATTGCGTGTATAATGCCAAGGTGCAGGGGCGAGCAGCTGTAAATGCCATCATACAGGAACCAGGTCAGCCAGCAGCCCATTACGTACCACCACAAATGCGAAATAATCAGTCGCAAGGATATCGGAATTATAGGGGTCAGCGGAATACCAATTTCAATTCAAATCGATGGCAGGGGGGTACATTAGCGAAAGGTACTTCTCTTCCACCACCTCCATGTCATTTTTGCAGCGAGATTGGCCACATTTGTAGGTTTTGCAAGGATGCAGCAAAGTACGACAAAAGGAAGAAGGAGCGACAAAATCCAATGACCAACATGGTCTATATTTCACCAGTTGAATCACAAGCAGCAGTGGTTCAGACCCGATCGGGTAAGCAATTGCAACCCGTCGCTGAGGTGTTCGAGCCTGGTATCCGTGAGCAGCAACGAATGTATACAAAGGCTAGTCAATGGACAGCTAAAGAGCCAACTATGTTTCCTGATCCAATTTCGGTAACACAGGTTCCCCTGCCTAAGGCAAGATCGAATGAACAAAATTCTGCCCCAACAACAGTAGAATCATCATCAGAATCGGTGAGAAGTATGATCCAAACAGTTCAGGTATGGGATATCCTATCTAAGGCTTCAATTACACTCCCTTTGGGATAGTTGCTTGCCTTGGTACCAGGAGTTAGGCAGCAATTCCAACAAGAGGTTAGTCCCGGATCTTCCTGTACTCCGGCGACGACAACAATACAACCGGAAGCTGATTCTACGGTGGATCATTCAATCCCATTAATCACTGTCTCGCATAAAAACCAAAAGATTACTCAAGTGCTAATTGATGGCGGTTCAGGTGTGAATATAGCAACAGCACTCTGCAAGCAATTGGGTTGGACCCAAATCGAGCCCGTACAATTTTTTGTATGCATGGCAGACCAATCCCGAGTCCATCCGGTGGGGCTAGTACGGAATATTCCGATTACCTTGCAGGGTACCACATTCAAAATGACTTTTGTAGTTCTCGAACTACTAGAATCCAGCCTCGACTACAATCTACTTTTCGGTCGACCATGGTTGAAACAAGCCAAAGTTGTACAGGATTAGTCCACGCAGGAGTTAACTTTCAAAGATAATCACCGTAAATATGTAGTTAAATTGGATGCCATGCAGCCCTGTGAGCTTCATGCAAGACCATATGTAGCGGAGCCAGTCCACATGTTGGATGGCTTATCTGATGACGAGGAAGAGGCGTTTCTGAAGACAACAAGGATCTGATCTCATTAGGTACTGTAGATCTCCAGTCAGTCACAGACAAGTGGAGTCCGGCCGCTTGCATGGTTGTACCAGTGATCGGAGATGCAGATGCAGATGATAGTGTCGCTATGGATGGAGCCACCTTACATCAACTTTTGAAGTCAGCTGATGATCTGGTAAAACCTCGACAATTTTATGTACCAGAAGATCAGTTAGTAACATATAATTTGGGTGATGCGGATAACCCGCGACCTATTAAGATTAAGGCAGGATTGTCAGAGACATTTCAAGATGATTTGATACGACTCTTGCGTGAGTTCTTTGATGTTTTTGCTTGGGACTATCGAGATATGAAAGGCATGGACCCGCAGATCTATCAACATCGGGTAGTGCTCAAACCAGAGGTGAAGCCAATTAAACAGCCTAGTTACCGAATGAACCCCAATTATGCAGCACAGGTCAAAGCAGAACTCGATCGGTTACTAAAGGTGGGATTCATTGTACCAATCGAGCATGCTGAATGGATACCTCCAATAGTGATTGTTTCGAAGAAAAATAAACAGCTAAACATCTGTGTTGATTACCAAAAACTGAATGCGGCCACTGTACCGGATCCATTTCCTCTCCCCTTTCTGGACACAATGCTCAACAGGGTGGCCAGGCACGAGATGTATTCATTTCTGGATGGCTACAGTGGCTATAACTAGGTGAGGATGGTAGAACAGGACATACCCAAAACAGCTTTTATCACGAACTGGGGTGTTTATGCTTGTACGGTAATGTGGTTTGGGTTAAGGAATGCTCCAAGTACGTTTCAACGATGTATGCAAGAAGTTTTTTCACCCTACTTGACAACTTTTATGCAAGTATATTTGGACGACTTTTCCTTATTTGGTAAGACTGCGGTGCACCTATATCATTTACGGTGCTGCTTTGAAAAATGTCGCGAATACTGATTATGCTGGAATCCGACAAAGTCTGTTTTTGCTGTCTCTTGTGGCAAACTACTCGGACATATTATCTCTGCACAAGGGATACAAGTTGATCCGGATAAAGTTGCAGCCGTGTTGAAGGCACTAGTCCCTACGACACCGAAAGAAGTTATGCGTTTCTTGGGCCAAATCCGGTGGCATGGCAGACATTTGCGGTGGTTAGCTCATTTAGCAACACTGCTCAATCGGCTTATGACTAGTGCTCCGCGGTAGTATGATTGGACATCGGAGTGCCAAAATGCATTTGATCGTTTAAAGGTGTTATTGACGCAGGCCCCAATTTTGCAACCACCTGATTGGGAACCTCCGTTCCATGTCTTTGTGGATGCATCGGACATAGCTATTGGTAGTGTCCTCATGCAGCAAACTGACAAATGGTTTCGGCCTGTATATTATGCAAGTCGCCGATTAGCCCCTACTGAAAGCAACTATTCAGTGACCAAAAGAGAATGTCTCGGGTTGGTGTACTCTATGAAGAAGTTTCACCATTATTTGTTGGGCCAAAAGTTCACCTTCCACGTGGATCATGCCGCACTTGTGTATTTGGTCTGATAGCAACATTTAGGTGGTCGCTTGGCTTGATGGGTTCTATTATTACAGGAATTTGACTATGAAGTTATTCATCAACCGGCACAGCACATGCCTTGGCGGATTTTCTATCTTGGTTGGATTCTGGTGAAGCTCCGATGGGGGCTGATGACACTACACCAGCAATTTACGCTATTGAGCCAACTATTGAAGAATCTACAGAACCTCTTGTTCCCCCTACATACTATGATACGATATTGATGTTTCTAACTGACGGGTTTCTTCCTCCTCATACTTCCCCTGCTCTGCAGTGGAAATTTGCAGTTTACAATTGAAGATTCCGGCTGATTGTAGGTCAACTGTACTATCTCGATCATTCTAGTGTTTTACTTTGATGTATCCCACCACATGAAGCAGAATCGGTTATTGCTATGGCTCATTCATTACCCTCGGGCGGACATTTCACCGCTAATCTTACTCACCGTAAAATTCTTCAAAGTGGGCTTTGGTGGCCTACCATGTACAAAGATGTGACTCAGTTTGTGGAGCAGTGTGATACCTATCAACCGTCTGGATAGCCATTACAGCGGCACTTCTTTCCCCTTCAACCTGTCTTACCTCTGGAACCCTTTCAGAAGTGGGGTCTAGATTTTATTGGTCCAATAACACCCCTAGCTACTTTCACCAATAGCCACTATATCTTGACTTGTACCGATTATGCCACTCGGTGGGCGGAGGCTTGGGCATTACGTTCGGCCACAGCAATTTCGGTGGCCAAATGCCTGATGAAGGACGTTTTTCCTCGTTATGGGTTGCCTCTAGAAATCGTTACGGACCAAGGTACACACTTTGCTAACCACTTAATGCAAGTATTGACTGAGACATTTCAGATTGTCCACAAATTCAGCTCGCCTTATTATCCCCGTGCCAATGGTCTGGTGGAGAGTACCAATAAGACTTTGTTGACTATGCTCCGTAAATTGCTTTTGGAATGTCCGGAACGTTGGGACCAGTTACTACCTGCAGTTTTGTGGGCGTACCGGACTACGTACAAGGTAGCTACTGGCATGACCCCATTCAAACTAGCTTATGGATTGGAAGCTATTGCACCAATGGAAGTCGTAGTGCCGAGTCTACGTGTTGCCTTAGCTCAGAAATTGCTACCGAAAGAATCCTTGCCATTTTGGTTGGATACACTCAGATCATTGGATGAACAGTGCTGGGAAAGTTTTTTGGTACTTCAAGAAGTTCAACTTCGTCAAGCTCGTACCCATGATCGTTTCCTCAAGACCCCTGTGTTTACGGTGGGGCAATTGGTGTTATTCTATAATGCTAAAGCAAATCGGTCTGCTGGGAAATTTAAATTACGGTGGTTCGGTCCATACCAAATTATTGAGCAGGTGGGACCCGCTACTTTTAGGTTGGCCACCTTAACCGGAGTTCCCCTTCCGAAAGTGATTAATGGATCTAAGCTTCGCCCATATCAGCAATCGACTGATAACCAATGACGTGTACCTTGTCTTTTTTGTGTGTCAATTGTTTATTTCTTTTCCCGCATTTTGGTTGACCACTGACCGTAATCCCCTCGTTATCGTATCTAAATATGATTAATCGCCACTCTGTGTTACTATTTCTGTTTTTGCATGCATGCCAAAATTATGAAGGGTATCATTTCAATACCGCGCGATGATTAGGGTTTTCGATCGCTTCATAATGCCCGTGTGTCTACTTAACCTTGTTTCTTTTACTGCTAATCGTTACTACGTTTGTGTGCTTGTGCATGTTCGTTTTCGTCTGTATTCTTGTGCTCACTTGTGCACGCCATGGAAGCTTTAGCGAATGTCGCTACTTTCCGTGCACGACTCACTCTTGAAGTAAGTGAGTACTTGCGCACTCGCAGTTTGTTGAATTTCGCTGAATTACCTTGGCATTCAGTGGAATGTCAGCCATTTTATGCGCAAATTATTGCTACCATCACCTCTACACCTACTACAGAGTAGTGTTGGCCCATCGCCTGCTTCCCATCCCGCGTTGTTATCACTTTAGCTTCGTTTGCTAAAGCTTTCCGCCTCGCTATGGAAGGATTGGAGAATGGTCCACTCCTTCCTGTAGCCATCATGAAAGAGTTGTTTCCTCGGCACTCATCTAATGAGTACGCCATTTTGTGTAGACCCGAACCAGAGCGCACTGCTCTGCAGTTTTTTGTTGCTATTTTGAATTTGCAAAAACGCACTTACGGTATCTCGCACCCCTTCTATTCGATGATAGACATGGCTTCTCACGAGTCTGACAATTTTGCTTCTTTTTATTTCCAGCGCATTCACCGTGAATGTGTCGCGGTTATCAAACAGGTCAATAAGGGTGACCTTCCACGTTCTCGCCTTCCCCATATCCTCACTTTTCTCTTTCCAGTAATACAGCCACGCAACCGCCTCCAACTGCTCCCATCTTGTTCCATGAAGAATCTGCTCAAGTGCTCGAGGACGCAGAGGATGATGATGAGGATCTCTTCCAACTTCTTCGCCGAAAACGTCGACGTATAAGCCCCTCTGAGAGCCAGGTGCAAGGTTCAACGACTGGCCATGACAAAGAAGTCTTCCATGACACCCCTACATCCATTCATGTCAAATCTTCCGATCATTCTTCTCCAAATAAGCAGCAGGAACAAGATGTCCACACCGAAGACTCTGACGAAGTTTCTTCTCGGGAGGATTCTCATCTGCAGAATCAAGACTCTATGAAGGATATTGCTGCTGACATTTTAAACGACGTGCTTGCTCTGATTGACGCCGTCATCGATAAGGTTGAGGCATCAAAGCAGAATACCACCGGCCTCATCCTAACGCCAATTATTTCACCTCTTCCACCCATGAACACTATTGAACCGGTTGTCCTCGTTGCGCCTATTGTTCCAGACGTATCCGCTACTTCATCTTCTTCTCCCAATTACTCTCCACCACCTTCCCCTCATCTGTGCTCCGCTTCTACATCTCAACCCCTTCTTGCCCTTCTTCCTCCGACCCCGATGTTTCACGAACTAGAATCGATGGGTCGACTTTTGATCCAATTTTCTCAGCAGTTACCTATGCAATTGAAGATGGCGACCGACACTATCTGACAAGAATTACAGCACAAAGTGGATATCTTAGAAGCCGACATTGCTCCATTGCAAGAGGAGACTAATGTGGTGAAAGCGGAAAATCATGCCCTACAGTTACAGATTCAGCAACTTCAAGATCAGCTTGCACAGAGGGATGCTTTGTTGGGTCAAAAGGATACAGAAATTACTACGCTGAAGCAGGAACTCCTTGACAAGACAGATGCGATGACATCGTTAGGAAATGAACTTCATAGTACGCTCGAAGCCTATAGCATCTTAGAAGAAGCATCTCAATCTCTGGCCGCTAATGTGCTTAAAGCAGAAGCAGAGCTTCATACTACCACTGAAACATTGTTCAGGCGAGATCAAGAATTACAGGAAGACCTTGGTAAATATCTCAAATTGAAGAAGGAACTGGAAGGTGTGCAGAAGGAAAGAGAAGCGTATTATAAAACAATGCAGTTTTAATCTGAAGAATTGGAACGTAGAGAAAAATAGTTGGGAGTTCAAACTGACAGACTATCCAGAATAGATGGACAAATTGAAGATATGCGATTGAGCCACGATGCAGCCCTTGCCAATGACTTTTACTTACAAGAAGCATTTTTACAGACCCAGACTGAAGTTTTGATGAGTCAGGTCATTACGGCAAGTTCAGTCCAAACTAACGCACAACTGGTGGAGCCGAAGACATTAAAGTTGATGCTGGATTCATTGAAACAGAAAATCTCTAGAACCTTCAAATTAGCAAGAACTATGTATATACAAGGCATTGTCGAGGAGCCTTAGTTTTCTTTTCTTTGCGGGTTCAAGTCCACCGTGCGTGCCAGTGTTAGGCCGCCGGATTGGCACAATGTAACTTATATATTTTTATATACCGCACACACCGAAAGGGCATAGCGAAGTGATGTAAATTTTTACCTACTAATGAAGAGACATTACGGGGCTCTCCGGCGGTAGAGAAACGGGATCGCTAGACTGTCTGTCTGGGCGATTTGCAATCTTGTGGAGACGTCGTAGTGCAGATTTCAGATATTCTGAGTACTGTTACTCTGTCTTTATTGAATTACATTAATTTCCGATAACACAGTAATGTTATGTTGATGTTAATCAATCTAAGTGATGGTGATCATTAATTTATGCGTTAAAGACTGTGTAAGGAATAACCAAAATACAAACAGTAATATGGTGTAAAAGAAGTTATAGTAGATAGTAGCGTACTGCTTAATTTGATAGTTGAGTTGGGAAAATCAGATAAAGGACCTCTGTATTGTCAGACCCCTACCATTCCCAAGAACCCGAAGAGATTAAAAGTGGACGTGACAGAAGTCCCCTTTTAACATTACCAAGGTCAAGGAGGTTGCAGTTCATTTAGCATCCATTGGAGAGCTGATTGAAGAAGAGTCCATCATGAGGCAATTTCTCCATGGGATTAGAAGTGATAAGCAATGTCTTTCACCTTAGCTTATGATCTCATCATGGATGTGCAAACTCCAAACTTCATATTTCTTGGACAACTCTTCAATCAAGAGGCCAACAATAGAATAAAGGAAGGTAACTCCTATCATGGTAATTCAACTAGTGCTCTATATGTAGATAAGAAGGACAAGAAGCTGAAAGGAAAGGAGAAGGAAGAAGATGAAGAGGAGACTTCCCAAGCCAACTTTGCAAGCAAGAGCAAGTGTAAAGGGAAGAAAAAAGGACCAAAGTATGACAAAGCCTTATTGATCCACACATCCATTCATACACTACTTCAAGACAAGCTTGGGATAGTCTGCCTATTTGTATGCAGGGCATAATGAGGCACAACTTCCTTACTTGACAAAGAAACTTGAAGATGTATTTGTGTATAAAAATGAGTCAATGGATGCATATGTTACACACATAAAGGTTTGGGAAAAGGAATTGGAAAACATTCATGATATCATTCCAGATGCATCACTCATTTCTATGTGGAAATTTTTCAAAGCTTTGCCACTACACTTTGTTTGGCTACAAAAGGAACTCCAAATATGTATACTTTGTATGAGTTTGTGTCTCTTCTTTTGCAAGAAGATCAATCAAGAGCAAATAAAAGTGGTTTGCTTGAGGGAACACAAGCACTTGCTATTATATAAAAGGGAAAAACAAGGATGGTTCAACATCAAAACCAAAGCCTCACTCTTCCTCTTCCACTCCTTCCTCTCTTGATGGTGTTATGCAAAATAAAAAGAGATGTAAGTATTGTTGAAAAGTTGGACATTCCATTGATGAGTGTAGAAAGCTTTCAAAGTGTAATGAAAAGAAGAAAGAATCTTGCATGCCTATTGTTGAGAATACATCTAATGTAAAGAATAATGAAGCTAATGTTGCTCAAGATAAAAGTGAAGAGTGAGGTATTCTCTTGATTTAAAATATCTTTAGCTATGGTAGATTTTTTTTTTGTGGAAATAAGCTTTTCACTCTTCGCACCGATTATGGCAGAGAATACATGTCACATGAATTTAATGCTTTTATTTGTGGAAGAGGTATTGTGCACCAATGTACAATGCAATATACTCCTCAAAAAAATGGTGTTGCATAGTGCAAGAATAGAACCCTTTTTGAAATGGCATGATGTATGGTTAAAAGGAAAGCATCTTGTCGATGCGTTTTGGATGGAAACGGTCATATGTGCAAACTATGTATTTAATCATTGTTCCAGAAAATCATTGAGATTCATTGCACCTTATGAGGCTTGGAATGGGTGGAGCCAATGGTTATCCATATGTGCATATTTGGTTGTTTGGCATATGTTCTTATGCCATCACAACAACATCAGAAACTTGATGACAAGGCAAAGAAATGTAATTTTGTTGGATATAGTAGCGAGAGTAAAGGTTATCACTTATATTACAAAATTATTGTAAGTTGAGACATGTTATTTACTAAAAATTCAGCTTAACTTTACTCGAACGCAAATTTCATCCAACACTTAGTTTGCAAGATGTATTTGATACACTCATGCATGTTGATATATTTTGGTAGTGATGTGTGTGAACACAATTAGGACCACTAGGGCATGTTTTTCCCTCTTTAGGAGGTTTTTTCCCTTGTATTGTATATATGCCTATAACCCTAATATCTTACTCCAAAGATGAGAAGAAAACAAAAGAGCGAAAATAGTTCAGCAAATATTGTAAGGAAAATGATCATATCATAAAGAGTTGTCCAAAATTGGTTGCAAAAGATGCAAAGAAGAAAGAGACTAGAATGGTTGTTGTAGAGGCCTCTATGCCTAAAACAGAGTCTACTAATCTTATTCAGAATGAGGAATGGGAATTTACTACTATATGCAACTATGACCCATCTTCTCATATCTTCTCATGAGAAATGTATTTCTATAGTAGACTTAGATGTTTGGTACTTTGATAGTCGGGCAACCAAACATATTACTTCACAATGTAGTCTGTTCAATTCACTTGAGCCTACCCCTACTAGGATTAGTGTCATCTGCACTAACAACTCCTTTTATTCTATAATGAGAATTGCTAGGATCATTCCGACTACTCTTGATGGTATCTCTTTCGCATTGTCAAATGCTTTGTATGTACCATGGAGCAAGAAAAATCTATTGTCAGTTTCAGCATTATCCAAGATTGGCTTGGTTGTCAAACTTGTTGATGATAGATGTAAAATTCATG
This sequence comes from Ceratopteris richardii, assembly GCA_020310875.1. NCBI lineage: Eukaryota > Viridiplantae > Streptophyta > Polypodiopsida > Polypodiales > Pteridaceae > Ceratopteris > Ceratopteris richardii. The sequence goes on from CM035416.1 coordinate 184,015,614, forward strand.
ATATCTCAAATGGAAAATTTATTATTGCTTCTAGCATTTTATGTCATGGGATATATAAGCTCATAGAATATACAAAATATGTGAATGATTTAGCATGTGCAATTCAAGTTTTTTAGGCTATCTAAGATGCAAAGCTTTGGCATACACTCTTTGGTCATCTAAATTTTGCTCTTTGCTACACGTGTAAAAATATCAAATGATTTCCTCTCTACCCAAACTTGATGCACCCCATACACATGTCTGTGAAGGCTGTATTTTCGTCCTCCTTCTTAAAAGATGGTTTATTTTGAGCTACTCATAAATTATAGCTTGTTCATGGTGACATATCTTGTCCTATGTAGACACCCTCTTTAGGAAACTACCTTTACATCATCAATTTTATTGATGATTTCTCAAGGCGTGCATGGGTGTATCCATTGAAAGCAAAGTCCAAAGTTTTTATGTGCTTCAAATAGTTCTTGGTTATGGCTGAAAATTTGAAATGGGCACCCTCTATTCTGATCCGAGAGGGGGGGATACATGTATTCTTATTTTAATGCATTTCTAGATGAGCACAAGCTAAAACATCAGCGTACACTATCGTATACACCTCAACAAAATGGGGTTGCTAAAAGAAAGAAGCGATCTCTCGTGGAGATGGTGAGGTGTATGGTCAAAAGTCGCGCTTTACCACATAGCTTCTAGCTTGAGGCTTTTATGTGTGCAGCATATGTACTTAATGTTGAGGTTTCACTCACTAATTAGACACAAAGACATGAAGGTATATGAAGGAAGAAGAAAGACAAAGAGAATTCAACGCAAAGCACTCAAAAAATCAAGCCTAAGTGAAGGGACAAATTCACACTTGTAATATAGTGCAAAATTAAAGTTTAATCTTGATATAAAACTTCTAGAATTATGCGTTTGAGTCTAGGAGTATGTAGATCATATGTATATAAGTGAATTTTGAGTTAAAAACATATAGAAGAACTTGATTTGTAAGTCTTGTGTGAGTAGAGAAAAAGTCGGGTTTTTTGAGAGAGATGTTGAGGAAGAACTACTCAGAGTAGGAGAATTTTCCATGGCTATGAGCATAATGAAGCCAAGCCATTTTGTATACATATTCTCTAATAGATAACACATGTTTGTGTAGAAGGATTTGATCTAATTCCTCTTGTATAGAGACTTCTAAGTGATTTCATATTAGTATGAAAGTTAGTTGACAGTTACAAGTTTTCTAGCGCACTTTTCCCTGATCTTCTAAAGGTTAGATCTCACAGTACAGTGTAAAGTTTTTCATGACTAATAGCTCATTTTGAAGCTACTACCTTCAACTAAAAACGACCAAAAGATCTTTGCAAAACGGGACATGTACACAGAGAAATGAGTCTAATAGTGAAGGTATGTCAAACAGATGAAGTCATTTTGCAGATTTCATACATAGTTCAAATGTTGAAGTGAATTCAAAAAATTTTGAAGTTATTACTTGAAAATTTTGCTTTGAATGTGTTTCTTAACATGAGCAAGAACTTCTATTAGCAAATTATCAAAAGAATTTACAAGAATCAAGCTAATATAGATCAGATTTGAAGCTAGAAGAAAAAGGCGTAGATTTTTGGAAAATGAATTTTTGGATTTCACTAAGTTTAGTGATAAAGATTTCAAATTTAGAGTGTTGCTAAGCTAATGATATGGAGGAATTATAATATCACTTTAGCTTAGTTCTTATGGTGTTCCATACACCAACAAGTGGTATCATAGCAGAAAGGTCCTCAAGAGTGAAAGGAGATGCAGGTACAAGAGGAGTTGAAGAGTTTTTCATTGAAAAGGTGAAAGTTGAGGTGTTCAACAACAAAAGACATCTGAGGAGCACTTCGAAGTTATTTTCAAGGGTAAAGATCTACAAAAGGTAATATACTTTAACCTTATACTCACAGGTTGCAACAGAAGCAAGAAGACTATGGTAGATCATGTATCTATTGACAAATTGGACAAAGATAATGATCCTGCTTGGGTAATGAGAATGGAAGCCTTATTTATGAGTAAGGATCTAATGGTATATGTGAAAGGTGAAGAAGAAAAGCATACATTTGAAGATGATAGTCAACCAAGGAAAGAAGAACTAGGAGCTTTGAAGCTATGGCAGAAAAGAGATGCAAGTGCAAGGGCCTATATATACAACACTATCACAGATCATTTGTTACCACATATCAGAGGTATAGAAACAGCCGAAGTCATATGGAATGCTTTGGAAGATCACTTCCAAAACACTACTAAAGCTAGGAAGGCTAGCTTATGGTCAAAGTTTACCACATTTAAGAAGAATCAAAATCAGAGCATTAGTGATTATGTCACTAAGATGAAGGACTTGGCAGATAGCCTTGGATCTATTGATGAGGATATTGAAGATCATAGGTTGATAGCACAATTGCTTGCAGGATTGAGAGGAGATGAAAGGTGGAAACCTTTTGTACTCTCAACTGAACTTTCATTAAATCATTATGTACCAGAATTAAATCAATTGCTTGGACTGATGCTTACATTTGAGCAAGATTTGAAGTCAGATGGAGATAAAAGGACAATCATGTACTATTGCAACATCTAAAGGATGGACATTGAGTCAATTGGATATAACGAATGCATTTTTAAATGGATATATACCAGATGAAGTCTACATGGAGCAACTTCAAGGGTTTGCAGATCACAAGTATCCAAATTATGTTTGCAGATTGAGAAGAGCACTTTATGGATTAAAGCAAACTCCAAGAGCTTGGAATTATAGACTTGTGAGGTATCTTAATGATCTTGGATATCAAAGTTCAAAGGCAGATGCAAGTTTACTTATCAAGAGAACAGATGAAGGTATGATCTACATTTGTATTTATGTAGATGATATTATAATCACAGGTACTCAAATGAAGGAATCAAGGAGGTGAAGAGATTACTTGAGAAGGAATTCAAGATAAGTGATCTAGGAAAATTTTCATATTTTCTTGGAATGGAAATCACTTATGTAGATCATGGCATATATGTATCACAAGAAAGGTATCTTCTGAATCTTCTGAAGAAGTTTAGCATGGAGAATTGCAAAGGCATCAACACCACTTGAGGTTAATCATAAAATCAGTAAATATGATGGTGCAGAGTTCAAGGATATGAGGAAGTATCAATCTTTAGTGGGAAGGTTGATTTATGCTACACTAACAAGACCTGATCTTAGTTATGCAGTGGGAGTTCTTTCACAATTCATGCATTGTCGAAAGAACCCACATTGGATTGCAGGACAAAGAGTTCTTAGATACATAAAAGGGACTTTGAAGGAAGGATTATATTATCCTTTTACATCAGATATAAGGTTGAGAGCATATAGTGATTCAGATTGGGCAGGAAGTCAAGATGATAGAAGGTCAACACATGGATATATGATATACATAGGAGATAAACTTGTGAGTTGGTGTTCAAAGAAGCAACATACAGTGGCTTTATCATCAACTAAAGCTGAGTACAAAGGACTTGTGGAAGCAGTTAAAGAAGTGATATGGATGCAGACCTTGTTCAAAAGCATGGAGATTGATCAAGGTATACCTATCATACATGGAGATAATATGAGTTCATTGTATCTTGCAGCAAATCCTATATTTCATGCAAGAACAAAGCACATAGAGATTCAATATCATTTTCTGAGAGAAAAGGTAATGGAGAAGGAACTTGAAATGGTGTATACTTCTACAAAAGATCAAATTGCAGATATTATGACAAAGAGTTTGGATGGATTCAAGACAAGTAGATTCAAAGAAATGGCATGAATAAAAGAGAAGAAGGATATTTGAAAAGATGGAGGATGCTAATTAGTGATTAAGGGCGAGCTATTGAGGCTTCACTCACTAATTAAACACAAAGACATGAAGGTATATGAAGGAAGAAGAAAGACAAAGAGAAGTGAAAGCAAAGCACTCAGAAAATCAAGCCTAAGTGAAGGGACAAATTCACACTTGTAATATAGTGCAAAATTAAAGTTTAATCTTGATATAGAACTTCTAGAAATTACGATTTTGAGTCTAGGAGTATGTAGATCATATGTATTAAGTTAAAAACATATAGAAGAACTTGATGTGTAAGTCTTGTGTGAGTAGAGAAAAAGTCGGGTTTTTTTGAGAGAGATGTTGAGGAAGAACTACTCAGAGTAGGAGATTTTTCCATGGTTATGAGCAAAATGAAGCCAAGCCATTTTGTATACATATTCTCTAATAGATAACACATGTTTTTATAGAAGGATTTGATCTAATTTCTCTTGTATAGAGACTTCTAAGTGATTTCATATTAGTATGAAAGTTAGTTGACAATTAAGAGTTTTCTAGATCACTTTTCCCTGATCGTCTAAAGGTCAGATCTAACATCACAGTGTACCCTTTTTCATGAATGATAGCTCATTTTGAAGCTATTACCTTCAACTAAAAACGACCAAAATACCTTTGCAAAATGGGACATGTACGCAGAGAAATGAGTCTAACAATGAAGGTATGTCAAATCGGTGAAGTCATTTTTCAGATTTCAGACATAGTTCAAATGTTGAAGTGAATTCAAAAGATTTTGAAGTTATTACTTGAAAGTTTTGCTTGGAATGTGTTGCTTAACATTAGCAAGAACTTCTATTAGCAAATGATCAAAAGAATTTACAAGGATCAAGCTAATACAGATCATATTTGAAGCTAGAAGAAAAGGCACAGATTTCTAGAAAATGAATTTTTGGATTTCACTAAATTTAGTGATAAAGATTTCAAATTTAGAGTGTTGCTAAGCTAATGATGGTTATGGAGGAATTCTAATATCACTTTAGCTTAGTTCTTGTGGTGTTCCATACACCAACACTTAATAGGTGTCCCACCAAAGCACTATAATCTATCACTCCATATGAGGCTTTGCATGGTCGCAAGGAATCTAATGGTCATTTGTGTTTCTTTGGTTGTCTGACATATGCATTAGTGCCTAAACAAGAACACAAGAAATCGGATGATAAAGCAATGCCTATAATCTATCACTCCATATGAGGCTTTGCATGGTCGCAAGGAATCTAATGGTCATTTGTGTTTCTTTGGTTGTCTGACATATGCATTAGTGCCAAAACAAGAACACAATAAATCGGTTGTCTAACATATTTTTGTTGGGTATAGTTTTGCAAGCAAAGGTTGTCGTTTATATCATCCACAAATTAAACACATTTTGGTTAGTCATGGTGTTGTTTTCATGGAAGGTGAAATTCATCCATTACTTTCATGTACCAAGGAGACTTTAGTTGACTCTAGAGATGTGTATGACACTTTGCTAGCTCTTTTTAAACATTGACCGTCAAGCGCTGGTCAAAATGAGGCAATTTCTCAACCTTTACAAGTTCCATATGATGATGTAGATTGTTCCATTTCTGATGCAAATTTACATGATGCACTTGTTGATGAGAGGGCTGACATAGAAGAGGCTAAAACAATGCCTATATGGTTGGTGCAAACTTTGAGAGATAGCAAATTAGACTCACCTCCATCATATTGTACTCCTTCAAGCTCTCATAGTGATTCCTTTGCATCAGATTACTATGCGAAGCATAAAATTCAAAGAATTTGATGGTTGCTATACAATCAAAATATGATGCTATTATGAATAATGGTACCTGATCTTTATGTGGTTTGACCCCACGAAAAAAAGGCCATTAAACTAAATGGGTATACGTGCTGAAATGTAAGCTTGATGGAGCAATTGATAGGTATAAAGTTAGGATTCTTGCAAAATGTTATGCTCAAGAGAGAGGCATTGATTTTGATGAGATCTTTGCACCCACATGTTGAGTGATGACGGTTTGTAGCATTTGTGCACTTGGAGCTCATCATTGTTGGAATGTACATCACTTGGACATTAAAATTGCATTTTTGAATGGTGACTTACATGAAGAAGTGTAAGTATTTCTACCCTATGGTTTTGTGTAGAAAGGGCATGAAAACAAAGTTTTCAAGTTGAAAAATGCATTATATGGTTGAAAGCAAGTACCACATGCTTGATATGAAAGGATACATGCATACTTGATTGCACATGATTTTGAGAATTGTCCAATTGAGAGCACCTTATATGTTAAGCATGTGGATGGTGTACTTTTTATCATTGTTGTGTTTGTTGATGACATGTTTCTCAGTGGTCCTAAGAGAAGCATATTGATGAACTCAAGGTTGATTTGCATGCCTCTTTTGAGATGTCAAATGTGGGACATTTGCAACATTATATGGGCATTTAGTTTATACAAATTGATGTTGGAATAACTTTGAGTGCAAGAAAATATGTTGACAGATTATTATGCATTGCCCATGTGTAAAGCATTGGCTGCCGATTAAGCACATCTTTTGTTGCTTGAGTGGAACCCGACTACTAGATTGTTTTATCCCAAGGGGGGATCATTACCGCCAAATTTACATGCTTTTTTTGACTCAGAATGGACTCGTTGTTATGACACTCTTATGCCCACTAGTGGTTTTTGCTTCATGCTTGGTAACTCATGCATATCGTAGTTGAGAAAGAAGAAATTGACTATGGCCACTTCTAGATGCAAGAGTAAGTATAGGGAAGCTTTCAAAATGACTATTGAGTGTGTGTGGCTCAAATGCCTTTCGGATAATTTGTGTGTTGGTCAGTCTTCTCCCACCACCATCTTCACTAAGAGTTAGAGTGCATTGGCAGTTGCAAGGAACCATGTGTTCCTTGCTCTCACAAAGGACATTGAGGTCCACTATCATTATATCATGGAGAGGTTCTCTACTGGAGAGATTGGTTTGGCATATGCGCCCATAGAGGATAACGTTGCAAACCTTTTCACAAAAGCTCTACCTACGGAGAAGTTTGAAGCTTTCCACAAAGCTTTGGGCTTACTTCCTTTTGTGGATTGATCTTTTTCTACATAGGTTGTGTTGCAGAAGGAAGAAGTGAAGAAAAGCAAGCCCCAAGATTTACTTTTTTTTAAGCCTAGTGTTTTTTTTAACTCCTTTGCAAAATTTCCAAGAGCCATGTAAATGCTCTAGAGGAGTCCTCCAAAAGCATGATTCCTAAACATTGTAACATTAGCTGTGTACAATAGTAGGGATTTAGTGATTCACAATAAAAGTGTCGATCTCTTCTGTGAAAGGACTATTTTTAGGGCACATGTATATAAGTCACCTTGTGACTCTTTGCAAGGACTTTTTGCCATTGTGACTAATCAAGCTAAAATTTTGAATTCCCTCTTGTGTATCTTCCTTTCCACTTGCATGTGTGTTTAATGCTTGAAATGTGTGTCTAGAGGTGTTGTCTACCCCTGCCCCTCCTATTTTCACCATTGTAGTGTGTGTGTGTGTGTGTGTGTGTGTGTGTGAAACTTGGTGAGCTATGGAGTAGGAGTTGGTGTTTCTTGCCACTCAGTATTTTGCTCATAGCTTAAAGTGTGTTTGTCAGATTAGGCTGAAAATACCACTTTTGGATGGCTCTCATCGAGAGATTTGAAAGGAACCCATTATTGACCATATTCAGGTATCAAAGCTAAGAGAAAAGCTCTAATTTGTGCTTACTATTGTAGCAAGCATTGTGATGTACACTTTCAGGGAAATAAGTGACTTGAGAGGTTCTTCTACTTAATTTACATGCATAGTTTGCACATTCACTTCATTCACCAGTACATATGCACATGTCCTCAAAAACTTAATATGCCTACATCCACAAATTGATAAATTAAAGCATGTATTGATCCACCACTATATGCACTTGTTGGTAATTGAGATATAGTCTCAATTATCACAAGTCCCTAAGACATCTTGGCATAGGTACATGTTTTTGGCACCGTTGCCGGGGAATAGTCCTATCAAGGTGCCTACATGATGGTCATAGTTATGGTGTGAAGGTATTGTGTGCTAAGAAGTGATTTTAGTTGCGTCAAAGTAACATTTCTTTTGCATTTGTTAGTTCACACACTTCTGGTGTGTGTAATGAGTTTTAGGTTTAGGAGTGAGGGAGTGAGAGAGTTAGGGAGTGAGAGAGTTAGGGTTTAGGATTAGAAGGAAGTGTGTAAGATTAGAGTAGGAAAATCACCTTAAGAAAATTCAAGAAAAATTGTTCATTTTATTTTCAAGCCTTGGTCATCCCAGAGGCCTAAAATACAAAATCTTTCATTTTCCAAGTCACTTGTGCTTTATGCAAGTATCGTGAGTATCATAGAGAAGGCATAGGCAAAAAGTAGATGCACAAAGGGAGTCAAAAGCTGAGAGTTGAGCAAGCGAACCTTTGATGTGCGCCTTTCATCATTCAAAACTTAAAAATATAATAGAACAATTCGAGAATGTGACACAACATAGTAGAGTATCGCAAGGGCGGTATAGGGGGTTTTGTGTGAGACTTTGTATCCACAAGCACATAAGGGCTAGGAGGACATAAAAAGCACATCACCACAAAAAATTTTGAATTCGGACCTTTCTAAGTCCAAGTATCATGACTAGTCAGGTTTAGGTATCACGATACCAGAATTCTCGTGTATTGAAATACTTGGCAGATATTTTATATCATCGATACCTCATACTCCCCGTGTATCATGATACCTCACAAGTATCATGTATCATTGGGTTGAGTATTGTGAGTAACTATATAATGTGTATCATCAAAACTTATTAAGTATCATGTATCACATGAAGGTTAATATCGTGTACTGCGTATTCCCTGAGTATCATGTATCATGAGGTGACTTAATATCGTATCATTGAAAATTGATCTCATGTATCATGTATTTTTGCAATCTCATATCATGTATCATCAAGAGGATAAGTGTCGTATGGTAAGAGTAAGTATCATGTATCATATACCCCACAAGTATCATCTATCATGATAATTTGAGGTATCATATTGTTGAAGATTGTGTATCGTGTATCATCCAGTCAGATATCATGTATCAGTTAAAACTCAAGTGTCGTATCATGGAAGCCAGTATCATGTATCATCTCATCTGAGATATCGTGTATCACATACTTCATATATCATGTACCATGTTGCCCAAAGTGTCGTGTATCGTACCTTATCAGTATCATGTATCGTGTGTAGAATAAAAAGTGACTAGAGAATTTTGGAGGAGAAAATTAAGATTTGTAATGCTTAAGCCTTGACCAGGGCTAAGAGATTACCTAAGAGGTCCAAAGAGCTAAATAGTGAATGAACTTAAGATTAGGTTCGATATTAGGGAGAAGTGTTGTATCTTCTGTAGGAAGTGTAGCCCAACAGAGCATCCATTCTAGTGATTTAGAGGAAGAAAGAATCATAAACTCTAAAGATATGCATATTTCTATGCCTATGGCCGGACTCATGTCTATCATTGAAGGTGAATATAGGACATCCCTGCAATATGTTTCCACAAACATGCATGGGTTACCCATTTACCTTGATGGTCTAAATAGATTAATAGTGCAGATGAAGAAAGTAACGGACTTAGAGCCAGTGTCAAGACTTGTAGTCAAATATGAAGGAGGAACTTACATGGACAAATCAGGACACTTGTATATTGTGGTTGAACATCTAGAGGTGATTAATGAAAGTGGCGAAATTGAGGAACTAGAGAATCCCAATAGAATGGAAAGTGGAGAAGTGATAACTACATCTAGGGGAAAATCTATCACAACTAAGGTATGGAGAGGAGATAAGATTCCCCAAAACAATAACTCGATTGATATATATATATATGGTGAATGGATTGGACATGTTACTACAGGCCAACTCACCCCTAAGGGGAGAAGGTATCAACCTTGTGACTATTTATGAGCTCCATGATCTAGAAGACTCTTCTAGAGTCACCTATCTAGATCAAAAAGGTAGTGGTGAGTACATTAATTGCAAGATCTAGATTGAGTTACTTAGGGACCCCAATGTTCCCACCCAGAGATCAGGCAACCACCTCGCAAAACCGTCATAGGAACATTCCCAAAGTGATGCAAACCGTATCTTGGGACAAGCAAGCTAACAAAGTATTCCAGCAAGGTCTCATGTACAATTTTCCATACCAAGATACAACCCCAATTATCAGATGAACACCGGGAGTGAAGCTACAGATAGACCACCCTTTCCTTTGAGACCACCACATGGTGGAGGACTAGGTGTGCATCTTGTACATCTTGTTGTCCCCATAGCTCCCAGATCACCTGAACTGGGGTGAAGATTGAGACCTATTGAAGTGGCCAAAGTATGAGAAATCATTAAGATGGTTTTGGAGAGCCTTATGATCATATAGCTGAGTTTAAAAAAGTGATCTGTGCTAAACAGGTTGATGCGCTCTTTGTTCAATATGAATCCTTTGGATTGACTTTAACGAGAAGACCCCTGTGTGGTTCCAACCATTACATCCCAATAGATTTGGGAACATGGAACAATTCTTTTAGGAATCGATAGGTGAATTTACTAAGATTGGGATTAAACACATCCTTGCTTCATTGATTCATAGTTTCAAACAAACCCCTACCGAATGAGTAAGATTGGTAGCTAGAAGGTTCAATCAATATCTAGATAGGTGCCCAATAGTAGAGAGAGCAATACAACAAAAAATGATATCATTGTTCTTAGATGGACTAACAAATGGAACTCTATGAACCTTGGTGTATGTGAAAAGAGTGCAGACATTGAGTGAATGCTTGAAGGAATGCATCGATTTAGAAGACAATTTAGCCAATGACCTAGATATTCCCCATACTCATGTGGTGTTCAAAGCATATCAAGCAAGGCTGAGAGAAGGACCCCAAATAGGAGAGAAAATGGTGGAATTGGCCCAAACCATGTTAGTGAAACCAGAACTACACTTTCAAGGACTACTTGAGAGACACATTTGCCATTTGTGAGTTTGGAAAGAACCATGCTTATGAGATGATTTTGGGATGTCATTTCATGCAACAATTCCAGATCGTACAAGATTGGGGAACCAACTCTTTGTACCTGCAACATCTGGGAGTGACTACCAAAGTCAATCTCAAAGACTATTCCCATCGTGACGTACCCCCACTATAGTGGAACCCTATCCATAAAGCACTTGAAGAAACAAAGTCAGTATAATCCCTAGCATCAAACCCTACATGGTTGCAAGAGGACACTCATTTATGGATGTGTAAAGTAGTAAAACAAGAGGAAGAATGATTAGAAGCCGAAACCTTAAGCTGTGAATGACCCCCATGTACCCTCCAAGATCTTGCCTATGCACCTACAGTATTCTCCAATGAGGAATTTGAACCGCATGGATGGGTAGAAATCTTAGCCACAATGGACATAGTGGTAAACAAAGAACAATGGACTCCTCACTGCAATCAGGATGGCTATGATATCTCTATCTTCATGATCGAACCCATTGTAAGTGAGCTTGTTTTAGAACCATGTGAGGATGTGACCATAGAGCCAATCGAGGCAAGTGATGAAGATCTAGAGTCCATTATTATGAAACCCTTATGTTCCTCAAAAGGATAATACCTTTCTTTTGTGGAAGTCACTACCCTGGATGCAAGGGAGATCAACCAAAATAAGCAGCTCACCCCACTTCTAGAAATCAAGGAGAATAAGCAAAAGATGGAACGACAGAAATCCCCTAACCAAGGAGAAGAGGAAACCCCTATTGGAAGTACCAGAAAACTTTAAGAAATATGAAATTGAAGATCGAAGAATAATGGTAAGAATGCCTAAGAGAGGAACAAGTAGAGGAGAAGCATATGACAATCGAGAAAAAACTAAGAAGATTGTAGTTACAGTTGATCAAGGAGAAGAAAAATGCATATATATTGGGCATGATTTGACATAAGAGGAACTAGAGGAGTTGATTGCCTTGTTGAGAGAATATAGGGACATGTTTGCATGGAGCTACAAGGATTTGAAAGGAGTAGACCCTGAGATATGCTCCCATAGAATTCCCATGACTCAAGAAGCCAAGCCTTCCAAATAAAAACCATACACTTATAATGATAATTATGCAGCCAAGATTAAAGAGGAGATAGACTGCTTGATAGAAGCTGGATTTATCTATGAGATTCAGCACACTAAATGGGTATCACACATTGTGGTAGTGTCGAAAAAGAATGGAAAGCTATGTATGTGCATTAACTTGAAAAAGTCAATGCAACCACTATTAGAGATAATTATCCGCTTCCTATCACTAGACACCTACTAGAAAGAGTAGCAGGCAAGGAATTATACAGCTTCTTTGATGGATTCTCTGGTTACAATCAGGTAACCATTTCCCCTTCAGACCAGCATAAGATGGTCTTTGCCACAGAGTGGGGCATATTTGCATTTCATGTAATGCCATTTAGACTTACAAATGCACCCATTACATTTCAACGGCTGATGTGTCATGTCTTTAAGGAGTTCTTGCGTAAGAACTTGGAATTATGTGTTGATGATTTATGTGCTCATTCCAACATTAGGCAAACACACATTCCTGAATTGAAACAAATATTTGACAAATGTCGAGAATATCAAGCCTGTCTAAACCCAAAAAAGTGTGTTTTCATGGCCAATCAAGGCAAGATTCTAAGACACATAGTGTCAAAGAATGGAATCTCTACAGATGAAGGTAAAGTTAAAGTGATCCCAGAGCTACCTCATTGCAACTCCGGAATGCCCTTCTGACTCATTTTGAGTGGACAGATGAATGTAAAAGATCATTTAATGAACTTAAACAACGTTTGTGTTCAACATCAATTTTGACGACACTAAATTCGAGTAAGCCATTCCATGTACACGTGGATGCATCCAATTATGCTATCGGGTGTGTGTTGGCACAACCCATCGGTGAGGGCAATATAGACCTTCCTATAGCATATGCATGTAGGTAGTCGAACGTATCTGAGAGAAACTACACCACCATTGAGAGAGAAGGATTAGGAATGGTTTACGTAGTAAAGAAATTCAGACATTACTTGCTAGAAAAAAAATTCAAATTCTTCTAAGATCATCAAGCATTATTATACCTAGTCAACAAGCATTGTAACATGGGAAGATTGGGACAATGTCTTCTCTTATTAATGGAGCATGATTTCGAAGTGGTAATAAAAAAGGGGAAGACCCATCTTAGAGACGATCATCTCTCACACTTGACCACTGGAGAAGTCCCCATTCTCATCTTTGGACCCAAGAATCCTAGATCAGGACCAAGGAAAGGGATGCAACTAAGTCCAAACAGATCACATAATGGTACGAAGTATTTACAAGCAGGAAAAAAAATTTCTCGCATGTTGTGTAGAAGAAACATGGTATGATAAATGGTTGCAATAAGCACATGTAGGTGCATTAGAGCAACACCATTTATGACATTGAACCCTATAGAATCTGCATAGGTTAGGAGTGTATTGGCCTTCGATGGAAGTAGACATACATAGGATATGCAAGGAATGCCCAATCTGTTGCGTTAGACCACCTATCGAGTATGCTACCTTATATCATGTGTCTTTAATGCCAGAATGGAGAAAACCCATGATAACATACTTGAGGACAAAAATATTCCCTCAACAAATGACTCTAGCAAGACAAAGAAGTCTAGAGCAGGAGCTCAAGATGAAAAACTCATTAGCAATAATCTATACAAAAGGGGAAAAGATGTATATTTGAGATAGTGTGTTCACGAGAGTGACTACTTGAGAATAGTAGAAACTACACACCACAATGTCATAGGTGGTCATTTTAGGCCCACACAAATAATTAGAGCCATAGTATGGCCTATTGTGGCCTACTCTTCATATGGATGTACATACATATGTAAAGAGATGTCACATTTGCCAAAGAGCTCAATTTCCAACAAGCAGAGATGAGATGCCATTGAAACCCGTGATGGGAGGATGTGCATTCTCTAAGTGGGATATAGACTTTGTTGGTCCCATTAACCTCCTTGCTAAAGGCAATCATGTTGAATACATCATAGTGGTGACAGATTATCTCACCGAATGGGTAGAGCCTAAGCCTACCAAAAAGAATGACACACAAACGATAAAAAAATTCTTATTTGAGAATGTCTTTACAAGGTACGATTACCTATAAAATTGGTGAACGACAACAGGACTCACTTTCTAAACAGAGTCATTGAATATTTGGTATAGGATTTTATGGTGATTCACAAGAAGTCCGCTCTATATCATCCCCATGCCAATGCACAGGCAAAAAGTACTAACAAGATCCTTTGCAATGTATTGACTAAACTTGTAAACAACAAACCTTCAGATTGGGACAAACAGTTACACCATGCTATTTGGGCATATCGAGTGGCCTACAAGAGGGTACTCAATGCAACTCCCTTTCATATGGTTTTTGATCAAAATGTGGTGCTTCCCTTGGAGTTTTTGATACCCGCCCTTAATGTTGCACAAGAGCATCAACGGACTGGCCACGAGTTATAATTAAGGATCATGGAATTAGAACGATTAGGAGAAACTAGGTTAAGAGTAGTAGCATGAACATATGCAGCCAAGAAGAGACAAAAAGCCTATTTCGACACATATGTAAAGGACAAAGGCTTGAAGGTAGGATATTTATTCCTAGTCTATACGTTAAAACAACACGCGTAGAACTTAGAACACAATTACGGACCTATGATTTTATATAAGCTTTCAACGAGTGGAGCAGTACAATTAGCCACCCTGGAAGGGGAGATAATGTCTCATTATATTAGTGGTTGTAGAGTCAAGCTTTACCAAGAACCTCTGACTAAGGATATGCTTAAATGACTCACTCTAGCAAAGAAGTGCAAGGATGAAGAAAAAAGAATAAGATAGGAGGATCAAGTAGAAGCCTTAGAACGCGGCAAACGCATGAAATTGAGATGACAAGGGCTAGGGAGAGAACACTATAATCAAGTAGAAGGCTCCACACCACCCCTTTTACCATCGAAGAAGCACCCATATATCATATGGCAATGTGTCAAACAAAGTCAACTGCTCACCCTAGCATAGTGGATTGGAGACCATTCATTACGGTTATGCTAAGGCAAGGCATTACTCTCAAGGAGATTAGGGTGCTAATCGATTGAGGAGCTGCAACTAGTGCGATTAGGTTATCTCACAGTCAACACATGTGACTAGAAATGTGTCCTATGGAGGCATACCTCATAGCGCTAAGAGGCATGGAAACACCTTGCATGGGTGAGGTGGAACTTCCTATCCTCATAGAAGATGTAACCTTGATGGCGAAGCTCTTAATTTGTCATGATGATGATCTGATCGAACCACAGATTCTTGAACATTGGTTATGTGATCACTCAATGGACTTAAATCTTAGAAAATGCTCCCTTTAGCTCAGGATTGCAGGCCAACAATGAGCGAAATTGCTTAAGATCCCTAACCACTCCTAGTCAGAGCAAAACAACCCCTGTCCCCACATGTTGGAAGCTAAGGAGGATCGAAAGATCTTTTCACAAATCCTCCAACTAGAGGCAAACCTCTCCGGACATATGGGGACTCACCTTGGATAGAAGAGTTCTCAAGATATCTTCCTCTCCTTCATTGGCCAAATGGACACTATCCGCGAATAGATGGGGATGATCAACCCCTCGAGTGTACCCTCCACACTTCCTACATGCCTGCCTAGATTTGTTGTACAGAATGCCTCATTTCCTAATGGGCAAGTCATGCAAGTGTTGGACCTCCCTTCTTTTCCAAAGCAGAGTGTCCACCCGACCTCTCACAAACCACCATGGGAAATTCAACCACGATCTCGACACCTAAATCGAAGAACAATCTAGATTATCCCATGGATGCAGCGCAACAAGACCAGCAAGGGTCAGCAATCATCGACCAATTCCTCTAGTTCACGACACAAAATAAATACGATGGAAAGTCAACCACAATGCTCAACATTGCCTAGACATTCTCCTTCCACCAGAATTCAACAAGCTTGGGTACCTAACAAGTCTCTAACAACCAAGCCCAACACCACTCAAATTTGGGTGCCTAAGGCCTTTTTAGCATCTCAAAAACTAAGCCATGTAACACCAATCCCTCCAAAATCCCACTGATCACCCACCTCTTCACCTCCCAATCCATATTTTGTATCTAAGCCAACAAACCATTTCCATTCATCACTCACAAAGAAACATGTGCTTAACGGCCCTAGAATCCTCAAGCCCATCCATTGTATGTTATGACACCTCATGAAACTAACCTTTCTCTTTGTAATAATTCACTAACACCCAAGGTAACTGATTATCCTTGTAAAAATCAACCCTCACTAACTCACTACCATAGTTAATGAGATCTCTCATGAACAAATATGTATGCATTATCTAGAGCATGTAGGAAGTCCAGCAACTTGCATTAGCCACTAAGAGATTATTTAAAGATCAGTTCACATCACAAGGCTACATAGGAGACACATCAGTTATGGAAAGGGATGTGGTGTCACTTTATTGGGATAGAGATTAATTTCCATGCTAATGTGTTATCCTTTTGTAGCAGATCTTTTACTCAAACACTCAAGATCAACTTGCAAGCAGAAGGATGCTCCGAGGCAAGCACCAGCTTACCAGTGGTGGATTTTGAAAATTTACTGGTGGAAGCCCATCCTTTAATGATACCTCAGGAGTTCCAAGATTTCATGGGCCCAATGCATATTGATGACCCATCCATCGGAAGGAAAAAACAACTACACAAAAAATCTCATTGGTTTCAAGGTTTAGTAGGACCCCTTGCCGATGCGGAGCACATCTATGAAGTAACATTATGCTTTAGTGGTGACACGTGGGAAAGATACCAATTCTTCACCAAGTACTTTAAAGAACTCCAAAAATTTGGAGAATTAAAGCCAATATGGGCAAGGGCGGGTTTCATCAAGTACTTCTGTGTGCCCCTTCCTAAACTCGATTTTTATCGATGTTATTATCTAGTCACTACTCTACAACCACCAATTAGAAAGGAACTTCCAAGCACCTTTATATTGCCCTCTTTGGTGGTTGATCCTCCTTTTAAGAAGTTTTATCTCTCATCGTTCACCTCTCAAGCAACCACAATAACCACCGCAGTTCCCATGGCTCCAAAAGTAATGGAAACCATAATTATAATAGGACTCGAAGCGTTTGCCTTTCCAATACCAAATCTAGAAGTTGAGGCATTGAATACCACGTTTGACTTTGAAATGCATGATGCTTTCTCTAGTGAATTCACATTATCTGATGCCCAATTCTTTTCACAGAAATATGAATGCCCCAACTACTCCAGCTCTCCACATGAACTTGAAGGCGATCAATCCATGTCTAGTAAAGAGGATGAAGATAGAACAGTCATTGATGACAACGATGAGGATGAAGG
The DNA here is from genome assembly GCA_020310875.1 of Ceratopteris richardii. NCBI lineage: Eukaryota > Viridiplantae > Streptophyta > Polypodiopsida > Polypodiales > Pteridaceae > Ceratopteris > Ceratopteris richardii. The sequence goes on from CM035416.1 coordinate 184,032,896, forward strand.
AAGTCAACAGAGCCAAGGTACAACTCTAGAGGACCAACAAGAACAGAATGAGATGCAAAGGGGGACTCAGGGAGACACCAGTACTAGAGAAGATGACATATCAGAAGTAGCCACCTACACCATTCCCATTTAATGATTATACAAAAACATGCAAGCTGTTTGGGCAAGACGACTGATCACAGAGAAACAAAGTCAAGAGATTTTGCAACAAGAATTGGCCAACAGTACATTCAAGGCTACTTTTGTAAATGCTTTTAATGAATTAATTCAAATTGTGGACACGATAGAAGCACTACACTTCTTAAAGTGCAAGCCCCTACCTCAGTTCGATCCTCAAAGAGTGCAACTAATTTCATGACCAAGAGAATATATTTGTGTACGAGTCAAGGCATGCACCCCCAATTGCCATGAAGCATAGGTTTTTGTAGAAACACCAACCAGACATGGCACTACTACCATTGATATGTCACATCCTCCAACAACCTCCCTATCCACCCATGCCTCAGAATTTGTGTCTATGCTAGCACCTAACATACAATCCCATGTACATCCCATATCACCCATCACCCGCTCCCCACACCACATTGTTCCTAGCTCATCTCCATCCAATCATCCCATTTCCAGTCTAGCATCACCTGAAGGGTTAACCCCTTCCTCACAACTTCCACAACTCTTTCAACCTCATTTACCATGTCGACCTTCCAACCAATAGCCTTTACTCCTTTCCTAACATTGTTTTTTCTGCCTATTCCTTTCCCTCAATACCCTTTTCTTACTCCCCATACTCCAATTCATCTTTCCTCAATCCTCCATCCTAGCACCAAGACTCTACCTCAAATATATCCTTCTCATCGATCAATGTTTGAACCTACCCGTGTAATATACTCATCAACTTTTGTAAATCCTCTTCACACCAACACAATCACCCACCACCATACCACTTTTTACTATTAGTTCACAAGATCACACTTCTAGTGATATGGATATTTCACTGCCTAGTGCACCCCCACTCACGATGACTATGTACATCACCACTATTCACACACCCACTCCCATGCACTTCTCCACCATCACACTTGCATCCATGCTTCCTTACCCAATCCCCATTCCCCCTACATTACACATAGAACAACATGCCCTTTCGTGTCCTCCTTCACTATTTTCTTCTTCCACTATAGACACTGCATTTCAGTAGCTGCTTTATTGCATGCATCAAGTTAGAGAGGAATTCACCTCATTAGGTCAGCAATATCAATCCCTACAACAAACGACAACCCAATTACATGCTAGACTTAAGCCACTTACCATCGAAAATGCATCGCTCAATGCATGTCATCAAGATCTACGAGAGTCCTATCATTTTATGGAACTAGAACTAGAGCAAAAAACTAAAGACGCCATTGTAGGTGCCGAAGAACAATTACAATAGTAGGTCACTTGTAATGCTCAATTAACAAGAAACATGGGCCTCCTACGATGAAACCTTGCTATGGCTAAAGAAGAGAACCAACGATTACAAGTGCAGAATTGAGAAAACTTGGAAGTTGCTCTAGACCTCCTAGAAGAACTTCTCAGTCCCAATCGCTTCAAAGTAGTTCCATCAGAGACAATGTAGCTCTTACTAGATGACCATGCAATGCACTTAGGAGGGATAATATTGCCTTATGACTCAAAGAACCCACAGCTACACCTACGACATAGGAGGTAACATCATCAAAACTCCTAGAGGAACTGAATACCTTACGGGCGTGTGTTTTAGAACTGAAGACTCAAGTGACCAATCATTCAGCGATTGTCTGGCCTAACTCCCCACCAAATATACCAAAGGCTGAAGAAACTGTGACTATTCTACTAGATCCTACATTCGAGGAAGAGTATGAACCACAACCAAAAACTGGTGGTCGTGTAACAAAAAAAGGTCAGGATACCTTTCAATTTCCCACACCCATGTGGATTTGTTGAAGAGTTAGGCAAAATGCACTCTGCCTGTGTTGAAGCAGAATTACAGGCCATGGCAACCATCAAGGAGACATCCTTCAGTCTCCATATTTCACAGACTTGGTGCCAAGATTGTATATTTCGACAAATGAATTACAATACAAACCTTATTTTATGTACATGGAGGAATATACCTTAGCAATTGAAAAGACCACGAGAAAATAAGTGATCCATGCCACTCAGTTTGAACCTGCGGACCTGCCAGCCAATGCTCAATGAGGCCGCATTTTTCAATCTGATTGGAGAAAAGATTTGCTACAAGAGTATCTAGAGATGATGTACACGAGTACCAAGGCCCCTATGCACATTAGCTACAATCCATGCTATGGTCCAGTGCCTCATCGTCATTCTTGGATCGCTTTTGCAATTAAGATACAAAACAATAAGGAGTGCCAAGACTAGTTGAATTACCTTTACTTCGTGCCACCTCGAGGTCCCCTCATTGTCAGATATAGGATGGCAACAATCAGACATTGGCTCCCTCGCTTATACAAAATGATCCACGATGCCGCTAAGATGTGAGCAAAAAATTTTGACCTTATGTAGACAACATTTAGAGTCTTCTGACGCTTACGAGCACCTCATGTTTCCATCCCACGATTCAAGCACGACAATGAAGACCTCCTATGTGATATGAGTACCATATCGTCACTTTGGGTGTGCTATGCATGGCATTGTCGGATCAAATACTTACCTGTCTGCTACAAGCAAATGTTCAAGGAAATCTTCACAACAGGGTTTTGGGAGTTACATTCAGAAGTCTTTATCAACAGACCCATGCACCTTCTACAACTCTTTGCATGTGAGAAAATGGCCTATTCAACTCACTTCAGACTCCCACCCTTGGACAAGCCTCAAACCATTAATTGGGAAAAGCTTGAAGTTGATCTAGTATGCGGCCTAAGGATTGCAGAACATACCCTTACCCAAGATCTCCTGCAAAACTATATCAATCAATCTTGACAATAAGGATCTGTCAGGAACGACAGACACAAGAGCGAGGGGGTGTTAGTAGTGGCCATAGGCATTGACCTCGAGGAAGCATGTAGAGGAAGATGCATGAAGACTACTAGGGGACGAGGTCTATCAATTTTCAAAAAGGTTGCTTTATTATAATTGATCAAACCTTCAATAGTGAAATCACTACTCATATAACATATGTAACATAGAAAACCCAATTTTTTCATGAGCCGCTCCATTTTGTGAAACCCAAGGAGTCCTCGAGCTTGAGGAGCCTAGCTAGATCACTCATACCAAGTTTCATGATTTTTGGACTTCATTTGAACCTCCAAACAAGCTTTAGGACCTATTTTTTAACTTTTCCTAACACTAAGTTCGAAACCGGTCAAAACTAGTCCAAAAACTATAAAAAGAGCTAGACAGATCATTTTTTGAGAGATGGTTGGTTAGTGAAAAAAAAAAGAGCTAGAATTTTTGAGAGATGGTTGAGTAATGCAAGTGCCTTTCATTGTGTCTCCTCTTATCTCTTCCACGTGTGTGTAACACCCATGTATCAAATCCTTCATCCACTTCACCTCATACTACCTTCTTAGGTCTATTCATGTTTGTTGCTTTCTTCGTAGCCCACACACACGGTAGAATGGTAGTCCTTCTTGTACTATGTGTTCATTTTCTGTGCTCCCACAACCAGATAATATTTAGCTCATTGCTAGGCTTTGATTTCAATTCACTTTAGATGTTTACTTTCATATTATTATTTTTTTTTTTCTGCACATACTTGGTATATCACAGTTGTATATGGTTTTGTCTCATAGGACAATTTTGGTCTTTAGAAGATGTTAATCTCTCTCTCTCTCTCTCTCTCTCTCTCTCTCTCTCTCTCTCTCTCTCTCTCTCTCTCTCTCTCTCTCTCTCTCTCTCTCTCTCTCTCTCTCTCTCTCTCTCTCTCTCTCTCTCTCTCTCTCCCCTCACTCCCTCCCTCTTCCCCCTCGCTCCCTCCCTCTCCCTCGCTCCCTCCCTCCCTCTCTCTCTCTCTCTCTCTCTCTCTCTCTCTCTCTCTCTCTCTCTCTCTCTCTCTCTCTCTCTCTCTCTCTCTCTCTCTCTCTCTCTCTCTCTCTCTCTCTCTCTCTCTCTCTCTCTCTCTCTCTCTCTCTCTCTCTCTCTCTCTCTCTCTCTCTCTCTCTCTCTCTCTCTCTCTCTCCACAAAGATGCACATAGAATATAGAAGGGCATGTATTCCCTAGATCGTTTAGGCAAGACAAGAGGGTAGGAATGCTTCTTACACAGCCTATGATGCAACACCTCACCAAAAATCACCACTTAAGTGAGTAGTGTGGAACTGCAACTCCGTAGATTGGACATAGTCAGATCGACTGGAGGAAATTCTAGATACTCATGACTTTGCTTGCATCAGAGAGAGCCCAGAAAGGGGCCTCCTCCACATTGCAAGTTTTCACTAAGAATTTACATTCAAGATCACGATGAGACAAAGTACGGCACAAGCATTGGGGTTGTCGCCATCATATTTAGACAAGAGATAGAGAGTTGGATCCATATCATAGATAGAAATGAGGATGAAGGATACATGTGGGTCTGCATGGAGATAGCATTGGAGAGCTCAGTTTACATTGCATATGCTACTTCCCACCAAGCGGCTCCCAATACGTGAGACATGACCATGGGGGACAGACTCGAGACAGAGATTCATGGCCACACCCAATCAGGCTAGTGCGAGTCATATGACATGAAGCATCTACACATCATGAGGGGCAGAGACCCAGACGAGACAAGGACCAGTAGAGTATCAATGGATATGGGTCAAGACACCACCATGTATGGCAGACATCTAATTGAGCTAGGTTGCTGACACCATCTCATTATATATAACGAGATGCACTGCTCGCCAAGCTCGGTTGGACTTACTTGTTTCCCTCACGATGGGAGGGGGGATGGGAGGGAAGCATGGTCAACTACATTCTAGATACCATTTCTAGAGCTTCACTTATTGCCTCACTTAGTATCGGATTATCTCCACATATTGTTCACCATACATTTATCATGTTCACACTTTCATCTTCTATTCCATTAGAACCTCTCTCAATCATTGAGATACACACCACGATACACTCCACACATGAGCTCTCACATGTTTATTCAAACCACTTACACACGTCTACTCTTTCTCAATCCACTCTCACCCGTAGACAACTTCACCTCACATATCACCACCATCCTACATGACTCAGCTCTACACAGCTTTCCACATGGCACACATAAACATCCTCCACACATGGGATCCATGCCCCAAAACCGTTGGTATGATAGACATTGTTAGGAGCTAAGGAAGCATCTACGAATTTTACAGCTTAGAGGGGATATTAAACACAAGCACGGGCAGGCACAGTGAGTTTGTTGCCCAGGTGACCTCTCCAACTCTCTTGCTAGCATCATCCGCATGAAGCAAGGGTGTCCTCTCTCATCCACATTAATTGGTCTATACATTGGTGAGATATTGGACTTCATATGAAAGCAAGGTGGTGACGATGTCAAGATACACAAGACTACTATCCATATTCTTTTATATGTTGATGATGTTGTCTTAGTTTCAGAGTCTTCATACGGTTCACACCATCACCTACATGGCCTAGATGACTTCTACATCCATAGAGGTTTATCTGTGAACCTTGGCAAAACTAAGGTTCTAGTATTTTATACATCAGCTCTGATAAGGAGACAGAGCTTCTTTAGTGTGGTGGGCGGGTTGATATAGGTGATTGGGTCATATGTATATCTGGGAGTTACTTTTACAATAGCCTTTGGGTTGTTCTCCATGTCACAAATGTCTCATGACCGCACCACCCATATTTATGAGACATAGGCTCTAATGAGGAGGAAAAGTTATCAAGCACATTTTCAAGAGCCCCACACCAAGGGTTGGTTATTTGACACTTTGTTACCCCATCCTTCATGTATGGACTAGTCATTTGGGGTTCTGAGCTCACCACCATAGCATGGACAACCATGGAGCAACTAGAGATATTTATGATTTCTAGACTCATTCGTAGCCAATCCTCTATACCACATGACATTATGAAGGTAGAGCTTGCTACGCCACCAATGCTAATCAAGGCACTCTTGCAAATAGTATGCTTATTACACAAAGTCAAGAACTTGTACAATGAGTAGATTATCCCAAGGCCTTTTAGGCATCACAAGACATGGCCCTAGTAAAGGATACATCTTGTTGCCATGCATAAACATGAGATTGGATCACCCACCATGGTTTTGACATAGACAGGCTACCACTAGTACAGTATGATACTCAAGCATGCACCTATTCACTCTCCCACCAAGAGAGGAATAGGGTCATCCGCTAGGAGATTTGGCATACATATATGCAGAAGACATCAGTCATACCAAGAAATACATTGCCATCAAAAATGCTCTACTATCGCGAGCATTTTCTAGAAATCTCGGACCAACGTTTTACTGAGACTCTATGATACATGCAGACATACCTACCACAATGCCTAAGTGTCCTCATCGGGAAGCTTTGGGTTTCTGCACATCAGCTTGAGATAGAGAGAGGTTGGGCCATAGGAGTCCCACGGGAGGAACGGCGGTACCAAGTATGCCACACAGAGATAAGAGTATGAGGAGCACCTAGTTACCAAATGTCCTACATATTCAGATCTATGGGCTCAATTTCGGAAAGAGGGAATCACTCTAGCACTGCATGATTACAGGACATCAATGAAAGTGTGGACTTCATCACAATGGCATATGAGAGGGCATAGATACTACAGCCCATACATCTAGCACAAGTGAGTACCCAATAGACTAATACCTAGTTCTTCTAGTGTGTTGAACCACATCAGATTGACCCCTCCCCTAGAGGCACAGGGCTTACACTTCAGCAAGCAAAGGTACAGATGACCATGTGTAGTTGGGTATAGACGACCACGACTAGATCAGGAGGATATTTGAAACTCTTTGCATAGCGATACCATCTCCCTCGATCTTGGATGGGGGTGGGCTGCCTCTTCTCTCGTAAATGATGACATGCAACTGAAAAATCCCTGCTCATAAGTGGTATATATACCAATATTGGTGCTCCTCCCACTCCCGCTTTTTACGATGGGTAAGCGACTGCATGCAGCATTGTGCCTATCTACGTGTAATCTCTCTTAGAGCCTCACTAACTTTGAGACATCGTCTTAGCTTGCGACACTCATCATGCTAGCTATTTTGGGGCATGGTACTAGTGTGTGGAGGAAAGGTATGTATATGGTGGGAAAAGTTCTTTATAGCTGAGTCGTTTAGGATAGATGTGATGTGTGAAGTGAACGTGTCAAGAGGATCATGTGGATCAAGTGAGAGTATCTGTGAGTGAAGATGGTCTACGTAAACATGCAAAAGTTCATGTGTAAAGTGTATGGTGGTACGCAAATATCAAGGTGGTGGGGGATCTGGTGATAAAGGGAAGAGAATAGTAAAGCTAATGTATGTGTGATTTGCCCCTAATGGTTATCGACCAATGGAGAGATAAGGGATAAGGAATAATCTAGAAAGAGACCCAATAACATAATTCACCTTGCTCTCTCCACCACTACATGAAAAACAAGTGAAGGCACTTGATCCTGGCCATAGATGCATCACGTTATAGATAACAAGATGATGGAAACTCCCGGAAACAAGGTGCCTACCATGACTTGTAGTGTCTTGCCCCCGTATCAATCGATGATCTACTAGTTCCATCTCAACTAGGGCTAAACTTTCCATGATATTAGGCTTCTCCATATTATATAACTCACACTATCGAGACCGTGTACATGCATTGAAATCCTCGAGGAGGAAGATCTCACCCAATCTAGAGTAATGAACTATGTCCTCAAATATTGAAGTAATGGTGAATCATCTCGAGCATGACCCTCCACCTCGTCTCTAGCATATGATGAACCTTGTGGGGGAAAATAGCATATGTTGATGTATATCCATCTCTCCCTTTTCAATTCAAGGTGAACCGACATATATCGTGCCTCCTCCTCTCCTTATTATCTGTATATATCTCTATGTACCAAGTCTGAATAAAATCGCCCTCCCCTCTCCCCCCTCTCCATGAGATCCATGTGAAGTATCATGTCTAGTAGTGGTCCTGAAGTAGGCTTCCTCTGAATTCCTATTATGTGGGATGAACCTCCCTCTGGGCTCCCATGTGTCTCTGTGATACAAACAAAGTCATGTATATCTAGTAGCTCCTCCATACGACCAAGTCATGCCCACAATGCTCCATTGCAATTCCAAACTACTCCTCTAAGAGATATACCCTAATGTGGCGCATAGGCCATGAACTCCAACTTAGTAGGGCATCCATTTATGAAACCCTTTCCACTCCGGTAGAAGGCTTTCCTTCCTTCTCTCATTGCCTATAAGATATAAGGCATGCCCTTTTGCGCCCTATCTGCATTTTTGAGAGGTCCTCGTCCATGAATAAAGATTCACATGGAAGTCTTCATAGTGGACATGTTACTAGAGGCCAATTCACCCCTAAGGGGAGAAGGTATCAACCTTGTGACTATTTATGAGCTCCATGATCTAGAAGACTCTTCTAGAGTCACCTATCTAGATCAAAAAGGTAGTGGTGAGTACATTAATTGCAAGATCTAGATTGAGTTACTTAGGGACCCCAATGTTCCCACCCAGAGATCAGGCAACCACCTCGCAAAACCGTCATAGGAACATTCCCAAAGTGATGCAAACCGTATCTTGGGACAAGCAAGCTAACAAAGTATTCCAGCGAGGTCTCATGTACAATTTTCCATACCAAGATACAACCCCAATTATCAGATGAACATCGGGAGTGAAGCTACAAATAGACCACCCTTTCCTTTGAGACCACCACATGGTGGAGGACTAGGTGTGCATCTTGTACATCTTGTTGTCCCCATAGCTCCCAGATCACCTGAACAGGGGTGAAGATTGAGACCTATTGAAGTGGACAAAGTATGAGAAATCATTAAGATGGTTTTTTAGAGCCTTATGATCATATAGCTGAGTTTAAAAAAGTGATCTGTGCTAAACAGGTTGATGCGCTCTTTGTTCAATATGAATCCTTTGGATTGACTTTAACGAGAAGAGCCCTGTGTGGTTCCAACCACTAGATCCCAAAAGATTTGGGAACATGGAACAATTCTTTTAGGAATCGATAGGTGAATTTACTAAGATTGGGATTAAACACATCCTTGCTTCATTGATTCATAGTTTCAAACAAACCCCTACCGAATCAGTAAGATTGGTAGCTAGAAGGTTCAATCAATATCTAGATAGGTGCCCAATAGTAGAGAGAGCAACACAACAAAAAATGATATCATTGTTCTTAGATGGACTAACAAATGGAACTCTATGAACCTTGGTGTATGTGAAAAGAGTGCAGACATTGAGTGAATGCTTGAAGGAATGCATCGATTTAGAAGACAATTTAGCGAATGACCTAGATATTCCCCATACTCATGTGGTGTTCAAAGCATGTCAAGCAAGACTAAGAGAAGGACCCCAAGTAGGAGAGAAAATGGTGGAATTGGCCCAAACCATGTTAGTGAAACCAGAACTACACTTTCAAGGACTACTTGAGAGACACATTTGCCATTTGTGAGTTTGGAAAGAACCATGCTTATCAGATGATTTTGGGACGTCATTTCATGCAACAATTGCAGATCGTACAAGATTGGGAAACCAACTCTTTGTACCTGCAACATCTGGGAGTGACTACCAAAGTCAATCTCAAAGACTATTCCCATCGAGACGTACCCCCACTATAGTGGAACCCTATCCATAAAGCACTTGAAGAAACAGAGTCAGTATAATCCCTAGCATCAGACCCTACATGGTTGCAAGAGGACACTCATTTATGGATGTGTAAAGTAGTAAAACAAGAGGAAGAATGATTAAAAGCCGAAACCTTAAGCTGTGAATGACCCCCACGTACCCTCCAAGATCTTGCCTATGCACCTATAGTATTCTCCAATGAGGAATTTGAACCGCATGGATGGGTAGAAATCTTAGCCACCATGGACATAGTGGTAAACAAAGAACAATGGACTCCTCACTACAATGAGGATGGCTATGATATCTCTATCTTCATGATAGAACCCATTGTAAGTGAGCTTGTTTTAGAACCATGAGAGGATGTGACCATACAGCCAACCGAGGCAAGTGATGAAGATCTAGAGTCCATTATTATGAAACCCTTATGTTCCTCAAAAGGATAATACCTTTCTTTTGTGGAAGTCACTACCCCGTGCAAGGGAGATTAACCAAAATAAGCAGCTCACCCCACTTCTAGAAATCAAGGAGAATAAGCAAAAGATGGAACGAGAGAAATCCCCCAACCAAGGAGAAGAGGAAACCCCTACTGGAAGTACCAGAAAACGTTAAGAAATATGAAATTGAAGATCGAAGAATAATGGTAAGAATGCCTAAGAGAGGAACAAGTAGAGGAGAAGCATATGAAAATCAAGAAAAAACTAAGAAGATTGTAGTTACAGTTGAGCAAGGAGAAGAAAAATGCATATATATCGGGCATGATTTGACATAAGAGGAACTAGAGGAGTTGATTGCCTTGTTGAGAGAATATAGGGACATGTTTGCATGGAGCTACAAGGATTTGAAAGGAGTAGACCCTGAGATATGCTCCCATAGAATTCCCATGACTCAAGAAGCCAAGCCTTCCAAATAAAAACCATACACTTATAATGATAATTATGCAGCCAAGATTAAAGAGGAGATAGACTGCTTGATAGAAGCCAGATTTATCTATGAGATTCAGCACACTAAATGGGTATCACACATTGTGGTAGTGTCCAAAAAGAATGGAAAGCTATGTGTGTGCATTAACTTGAAAAAGTCCATGCAACCACTATTAGAGATAGTTATCCGCTTCCTATCACTGGACACCTACTAGAAAGAGTAGCAGGCAAGGAATTATACAGCTTCTTTGATGGATTCTCTAGTTACAATCAGGTAACCATTTCCCCTTCATACCAGCATAAGATGGTCTTTGCCACAAAGTGGGGCATATTTGCATTTCATGTAATGCCATTTAGACTTACAAATACACCCATTACATTTCAACGGCTGATGTGTCATGTCTTTAAGGAGTTCTTGCATAAGAACTTGGAATTATGTGTTGATGATTTATGTGCTCATTCCAACATTAGGCAAACACACATTCCTGAATTGAAACAAATCTTTGACAAATGTCGAGAATATCAAGCCTGTCTAAACCCAAAAAAGTGTGTTTTCATGGTCAGTCAAGGCAAGATTCTAGGACACATAGTGTCAAAGAATGGAATCTCTACAGATGAAGATAAAGTTAAAGTGATCCCAGAGCTACCTCATTGCAACTCCGGAATGCCCTTCTGACTCATTTTGAGTGGACAAATGAATGTAAAAGATCATTTAATGAACTTAAACAACGTTTGTGTTCAACATCAATTTTGACGACACTAAATTCGAGTAAGCCATTCCATGTACACGTGGATGCATCCAATTATGCTATCGGGTGTGTGTTGGCACAACCCATCGGTGAGGGCAATATAGACCTTCCTATAGCATATGCACGTAGGTAGTCGAACGTAGCTGAGAGAAACTACACCACCATTGAGAGAAAAGGATTAGGAATGGTTTACGTAGTAAAGAAATTCAGACATTACTTACTAGAAAAAAAATTCAAATTCTTCCAAGATCATCAAGCATTATTATACCTAGTCAACAAGCATTGTAACATGGGAAGATTGGTACAATATCTTCTCGTATTAATGGAGCATGATTTCGAAGTGGTAATAAAAAAAGGGAAGATCCATCTTAGAGACGACCATCTCTCACGATTGACCACTGGAGAAGTCCCCATTCTCATCTTTGGACCCAAGAATCCTAGATCAGGACCAAGGAAAGGGATGCAACTAAGTCCAAACAGATCAAATAATGGTACGAAGTATTTACAAGCAGGAAAAAAAAAATTCTCGCATGTTGTGTAGAAGAAACAGAGTATGATAAATGGTTGCAATAAGCACATGTAGGTGCATTAGAGCAACACCATTTATGACACTGAACCCTATAGAATCTGCATAGGTTAGGAGTGTACTCGCCTTCGATGGAAGTAGACATACATAGGATATGCAAGGAATGCCCAATCTGTTGCGTTAGACCACCTATCGAGTATGCTACCTTATATCATGTGTCTTTAATGCCAAAATGGAGAAAACCCATGATAACATACTTGAGGACAAAAATATTCCCTCAACAAATGACTCTAGCAAGACAAAGAAGTCTAGAGCAGGAAGCTCAAGATGAAAAACTCATTAGCAATAATCTATACAAAAGGGGAAAAGATGTATATCTGAGATAGTGTGTTCACGAGAGTGACTACTTGAGAATAGTAGAAACTACACACCACAATGTCATAGGTGGTCATTTTAGGCACAAGCAAATAATTAGAGCCATAGTATGGACTATTGTGGCCTACTCTTCATATGGATGTACTTACATATGTAAAGAGATGTCACATTTTCCAAAGAGCTCAACTTCCAACAAGTAGAGATGAGATGCCATTGAAACCCGTGATGGGAGGATGTGCATTCTCTAAGTGGGGTATAGACTTTGTTGGTCCCATTAACCTCCCTGCTAAAGGAACTCATGTTGAATACATCATAATGGTGACAGATTATCTCACCGAATGGGTAGAGCCTAAGCCTACCAAAAAGAATGACACACAAAGGATAAAAAAATTCTTATTTGAGAATGTCTTTACAAGGTACGATTACCTATAAAATTGGTGAACGACAACAGGACTCACTTTCTAAACAAAGTCATTGAATATTTGGTATAGAATTTTATGGTAATTCACAAGAAGTCCGCTCTATATCATCCCCATGCCAATGGACAAGCAAAAAGTACTAACAAGATCCTTTGCAATGTATTGACTAAACTTGTAAACAACAAACCTTCAGATTGGGACAAACAGTTACACCATGCTATTTGGGCATATCGAGTGGCCTACAAGAGGGTACTCAATGCAACTCCCTTTCATATGGTTTTTTATCAAAATGTGGTGCTTCCCTTGGAGTTTTTGATACCCGCCCTTAATGTTGCACAAGAGCATCAACGGACTGGCCACGAGTTATAATTAAGGATCATGGAATTAGAACGATTAGGAGAAACTAGGTTAAGAGTAGTAGCATGAATATATGCAGCAAAGAAGAGACAAAAAGCCTATTTCGACACATATGTAAAGGACAAAGGCTTGAAGGTAGGAGATTTATTCCTAGTCTATACGCTAAAACAACACACGCAGAACTTAGAGAAACACAATTACGGACCTATGATTTTATATAAGCTTTCAATGAGTGGAGCAATACAATTAGCCACCCTGGAAGGGGAGATAATGTCTCATTATATTAGTGGTTGTAGAGTCAAGCTTTACCAAGAACCTCTGACTAAGGATATCCTTAAATGAATCACTCTAGCAAAGAAGTGCAAGGATGAAGAAAAAAGAATAAGATAGGAGTATCAAGTAGAAGCCTTAGAACACAGCAAACGCATGAAATTGACATGACAAGGGCTAGGGAGAGAACACTATAATCAATTAGAAGGCTCCACACCACCCCTTTTACCATCAAAGAAGCACCCATATATCATATGGCAATGTGTCAAACAAAGTCAACTGCTCACCCTAGCATAGTGGATTGGAGACCATTCATTACGGTTATGCTAAGGCAAGGCATTACTCTCAAGGAGATTAGGGTGCTAATCGATTGAGGAGCTCCAACTAGTGCGATTAGGTTATCTCACAGTCAAGACATGTGACTAGAAATGTGTCCTATGGAGGCATACCTCATAGCACTAAGAGGCATGGAAACCCCTTGCATGGGTGAGGTGGAACTTCCTATCCTCATAGAAGATGTAACCTTGATGGCGAAGCTCTTAATTTGTCATGACGATGATCTAATCGAACAACATATTCTTGAACATTGGTTATGTGATCACTCAATGGACTTAAATCTAAGAAAATGATCCCTTTAGCTCAGGATTGCAGGCCAACAATGAGCAAAATTGATTAAGATCCCTAACCACTCCTATTCAGAGCAAAACAACCCCTGTCCCCACATGTTGGAAGCTAAGGAGGATCGAAAGATCTTTTCACAAATCCTCCAACTAGAGGCAAACCTCTCCGGACATATGGGGACTCACCTTGGATAGAGGAGTTCTCAAGATATCTTCCTCTCCTTCCTTGGCCAAATGGACACTATCCGCGAATAGATGGGGATGATCAACCCCTCGAGTGTACCCTCCACACTTCCTACATGCCTGCCTAGATTTGTTGTACAGAATGCCTCATTTCTTAATGGGCAAGTCATGCAAGTGATGGACCTCCCTTCTTTTCCAAAGCAGAGTGTCCACCCGACCTCTCACAAACCACCATGGGAAATTCAACCACCATCTGCACACCTAAATCGAAGAACAATCTAGATTATCCCATGGATGCAGCGCAACAAGACCAGCAAGGGTCAGCAATTATCGACCAATTCCTCTAGTTCACGACACAAAATAAAGACGATGGAAAGTCAACCACAATGCTCAACATTGCCTAGACATTCTCCTTCCACGAGAATTCAACAAGCTTGGGTACCTAACAAGTCTCTAACAACCAAGCCCAACACCACTCAAATTCGGGTGCCTAAGGCTTTTTCAGCATCTCAAAAACTAAGCCATGTAACACCAATCCCTCCAAAATCCCACTGATCACCCACCTCTTCACCTCCCAATCCATATTTTGTATCTAAGCCAACAAACCGTTTCCATTCATCACTCACAAAGAAACATGTGCTTAACGGCCCTAGAATCCTCAAGCCCATCCATTGTATGTTATGACACCTCATGAAACTAACCTTTCTCTTTGTAATAATTCACTAACACCCAAGGTAACTGATTATCCTTGTAAAAATCAACCCTCACTAACTCACTACCATAGTTAATGAGATCTCTCATGAACAAATATGTATGCATTATCTAGAGCATGTAGGAAGTCTAGCAACTTGCATTAGCCACTAAGAGATTATTTAAAGATCAGTTCACATCACAAGGCTACATAGGAGACACATCAGTTATGGAAAGGGATGTGGTGTCACTTTATTGGGATAGAGATTAATTTCCATGCTAATGTGTTATCCTTTTGTAGCAGATCTTTTACTCAAACACTATAGATCAACTTGCAAGCAGAAGGATCCTCCGAGGCAAGCACCAGCTTACCAGTGGTGGATTTTGAAAATTTACTGGTGGAAGCCCATCCTTTAATGATACCTCAGGAGTTCCAAGATTTCATGGGCCCAATGCATATTGATGACCCATCCATCGGAAGGAAAAAACAACTACACAAAAAATCTCATTGGTTTCAAGGTTTAGTAGGACCCCTTGCCGATGCGGAGCACATCTATGAAGTAACATTATGCTTTAGTGGTGACACGTGGAAAAGATACCAATTCTTCACCAAGTACTTTAAAGAACTCCAAAAATTTGGAGAATTAAAGCCAATATGGGCAAGGGCGGGTTTCATCAAGTACTTCTGTGCGCCCCTTCCTAAACTCGATTTTTATCGATGTTATTATCTAGTCACTACTCTACAACCACCAATTAGAAAGGAACTTCCAAGAACCTTTATATTGCCCTCTTTGGTGGTTGATCCTCCTTTTAAGAAGTTTTATCTCTCATCGTTCACCTCTCAAGCAACCACAATAACCACCGCAGTTCCCATGGCTCCAAAAGTAATGGAAACCATAATTATAATAGGACTCGAAGCGTTTGCCTTTCCAATACCAAATCTAGAAGTTGAGGCATTGAATACCACGTTTGACTTTGAAATGCATGATGCTTTCTCTAGTGAATTCCAATTATCTGATGCCCAATTCTTTTCACAGAAATATGAATGCCCCAACTACTCCAGCTCTTCACATGAACTTGAAGGCGATCAATCCATGTCTAGTCAAGAGGATGAAGATAGAACAGTCATTGATGACAACGATGAGGATGAAGGAAGTCAACAGAGCCAAGGTACAACTCTAGAGGACCAACAAGAACAGAATGAGATACAAAGTGGGACTCAGGGAGACACCAGTACTAGAGAAGATGACATATCAGAAGTAGCCACCTACACCATTCCCATTTAATGATTAGACAAAAACATGCAAGCTGTTTGGGCAAGACGACTGATCACAGAGAAACAAAGTCAAGAGATTTTGCAACAAGAATTGGCCAACATTACATTCAAGGCTACTTTTGTAAATGCTTTTAATGAATTAATTCAAATTGTGGACACGATAGAAGCACTACACTTCTTAAAGTGCAAGCCCCTACCTCAGTTCGATCCTCAAAGAGTGCAACTAATTTCATGACCAAGAGAATATATTTGTGTACGAGTCAAGGCATGCACCCCCAATTGCCATGAAGCATAGGAATTGTAGAAACACCAACCAGAGATGGCACTACTACCATTGATATGTCACATCCTCCAACAACCTCCCTATCCACCCATGCCTCAGAATTTGTGTCTATGCTAGCACCTAACATACAATCCCATGTACATCCCATATCACCCATCACCCGCTCCCCACACCACATTGTTCCTAGCTCATCTCCATCCAATCATCCCATGTCCAGTCTAGCATCACCTGAAGGGTTAACCCCTTCCTCACAACTTCCACAACTCTTTCAACCTCATTTACCATGTCGACCTTCCAACCAATAGCCTTTACTCCTTTCCTAACATTGTTTTTTCTGCCTATTCCTTTCTCTCAATACCCTTTTCTTACTCCCCATACTCCAATTCATCTTTCCTCAGTCCTCCATCCTAGCACCAACACTCTACCTCAAATATATCCTTCTCATCGATCAATGTTTGAACCTACCCGTGTAATATACTCATCAACTTTTGTAAATCCTCTTCACACCAACACAATCACCCACCACCATACCACTTTTTACTATTAGTTCACAAGATCACACTTCTAGTGATATGGATATTTCACCGCCTAGTGCACCCCCACTCACGATGACTATGTCCATCACCACTATTCACACACCCACTCCCATGCACTTCTCCACCATCACACTTGCATCCATGCTTCCTTACCCAATCCCCATTCCCCCTACATTACACATAGAACAACATGCCCTTTTGTGTCCTCCTTCACTATTTTCTTCTTCCACTATAGACACTGCATTTCAGCAGCTGCTTTCTTGCATGCATCAAGTTAGAGAGGAATTCATCTCATTAGGTCAACAATATCAAGCCCTACAACAAACAAAAACCCAATTACAAGCTAGACTTAAGCCACTTACCATCGAAAATGCATCGCTCAATCCATGTCATCAAGATCTACGAGAGTCCTATCATTTTATGGAACTAGAACTAGAGCAAAAAACTAAAGACGCCATTGTAGGTGCCGAAGAACAATTACAATAGTAGGTCACCTGTAATGCTCAAATAACAAGAAACATGGGCCTCCTACGATGAAACCTTGCTATGGCTAAAGAAGAGAACCAACGATTACAAGTGCAGAATTGAGAAAACTTGGAAGCTGCTCTAGACCTCCCAGAAGAACCTCTAAGTCCCAATCGCTTCAAAGTAGTTCCATCAGAGACAATGTAGCTCTTACTAGATGACCATGCAAGACTCTTTGAGGATTATGACAGATTGATCGAAGAATGCAATGCACTTAGGAGGGATAATATTGCATTATGACTCAAAGAACCCGCACCTACACCTACGACATAGGAGATAACATCATCAAACCTCCTAGAGGAACTGAATACCTTATGGGCGTGTGTTTTAGAACTGAAGACTCAAGTGACCAATCACAGCGATTGCCTGGCCTGACTCCCCACCAAATATACCAAAGGCTGAAGAAACTGTGACTATTCTACTAGAACCTACATTTGAGGAAGAGTATGAACCACAACCAAAAACTGGTGGTCGTGTAACAAAAGAAGGTCAGGATACCTTTCAATTGCCCACACCCATGTGGATGAAAGTTGTTGAAGAGTTAGGCAAAATGCACTCTGCCTGTGTTGAAGCAGAATGGCAACCATCAAGGAGACCATCCTTCAGTCTCCATATCTCGCAGACTTGGTGCGAAGATGGTATATTTTGACAAATGAATTACAATACAAACCTTATTTTATGTACATGGAGGAATATACCTTAGCAATTGAAAAGATCACGAGAAAATAAGTGATCCATGCCACTCAGTTTGAACCTGCGGACCTGCCAGCCAATGCTCAATGAGGCCGCATTTTTCAATCTGATTGGAGAAAAGATTTGCTACAAGATTATCTAGAGATGATGTACACAAGTACCAAGGCCCCTATGCACATTAGCTACAATCCATGCTATGGTCCAGTGCCTCATCGTCATTCTTGGATCGCTTTTGCAATTAAGATACAAAACAATAAGGAGTGCCAAGACTAGTTGAATTACCTTTACTTCGTGCCACCTCGAGGTCCCCCCATTGTCAGATATAGGATGGCAACAATCAGACATTGGCTCCCTCGCTTATACAAAATGATCCACGATGCCACTAAGATGTGAGCAAAAAATTTTGACCTTATGTAGACAACATTTAAAGTCTTCTGACGCTTACGAGCACCTCATGTTTCCATCCCATGATTCAAGCACGACAATGAAGAACTCCTATGTGATATGAGTACCATATCGTCACTTTGGGTGTGCTATGCATGGCATTGTCGGATCAAATACTTACCTGTCTGCTACAAGCAAATGTTCAAGGAAATCTTCACAACAGGGTTTTGGGAGTTACATTCAGAAGTCTTTATCAACAGACTCATGCACCTTCTACAACTCTTTGCATGTGAGAAAATGGCCTATTCAACTCACTTCAGACTCCCACCCTTGGACAAGCCTCAAACCATTAATTGGGAAAAGCTTGAAGTTGATCTAGTATGCGGCCTAAGGATTGCAGAACATACCCTTACCCAAGATCTCCTGCAGAACTATATCAATCAATCTTGACAATAAGGATCTGTCAGGAACGACAGACACAAGAGCGAGGGGGTATTAGTAGTGGCCATAGGCATCGACCTCGAGGAAGCATGTAGAGGAAGATGCATGAAGACTACTAGGGGACGAGGTCTATCAATTTTCAAAAAGGTTGCTTTATTATAATTGATCAAACCTTCAATAGTGAAATCACTACTCATGTAACATATGTAACATAGAAAACCCAATTTTTTCACGAGCCGCACAATTTTGTGAAACCCAAGGAGTCCTCGAGCTTGAGGAGCCTAGCTAGATCACTCATACCAAGTTTCATGATTTTTGGACTTCGTTTGAACCTCCAAACAAGCTTTAGGACCTATTTTTTAACTTTTCCTAACACTAAGTTCGAAACCGGTCAAAACTAGTCCAAAATCTATAAAAAGAGCTAGACAGATCAGTTTTTGAGAGATGGTTGGTTAGTGAAAAAAAAAGAGCTAGAATTTTTGAGAGATGGTTGAGTAATGCAAGTGCCTTTCATTGTGTCTCCTCTTATCTCTTCCACGTGTGTGTAACACCCATGTATCAAATCCTTCATCCACTTCACCTCATACTACCTTCTTAGGTCTATTCATGTTTGTTGCTTTCTTCGTAGCCCACACACACGGTAGAATGGTAGTCCTTCTTGTACTATGTGTTCATTTTTTGTGCTCCCACAACCACATCATATTTAGCACATTGCTAGGCTTTGATTTCATTTCACTTTAGATGTTTACTTTCATATTATGATTTTTTTTTTTCTGCACATACTTGGTATATCACAGTTGTATATGGTTTTGTCTCATAGGACAATTTTGGTCTTTATAAGATGTTAATCTCTCTCTCTCTCTCTCTCTCTCTCTCTCTCTCTCTCTCTCTCTCTCTCTCTCTCTCTCTCTCTCTCTCTCTCTCTCTCTCTCTCTCTCTCTCTCTCTCTCTCTCTCTCTCTCTCTCTCTCTCTCTCTCTCTCTCTCTCTTATACGACAGTAGGGAGGGGAGGGCATTGAGGTACGAGGGACTACTGTTCATATTCTTTTATATGTTGATGATATTGTGCTAGTTTCAGAATCTGCAGAAGGTCTACAGTGCCACCTACACGGCCTAGATGACTTCTGCATACATAGAGGGCTCTCTGTGAACCTCGGTAAAACCAAGGTTATGATTTTTCATACATCAGCACAAGTGAGGAGACATAGTTCTTTCATAGTAGCAGGCGGACCGATTGAGGTGCTCGGATCATATGTCTATCTAGGAGTGACATTCATGGCAGCCTCTGGGGTTTTCTCTATGTCTCAAGCAGCCCAGGATCGCATCACACGTGGATACACAGCACTAGCCTTGATGGAGAGATAGTGCCACCAGGCACATTTCCAGGAGCCCCGCACAAAGGGATGGCTCTTCGACACTTTGGTTACGCCAGTGCTCATGTATGGAGCAGCCATATGGGGGCCGGGGTTAGCTACATCAGCCATGACAGCATTGGAGAGGCCACAGATTCTCATGATCGCCAAACTCATCCGAAGCAAGCCTTCTGTACCACATGATATTATCAGAGAAAGCTTGCCGCACCACCGATGCTAGTAGAGGCATTGTTCCAGAGCATGGACACAGAGCGCATCACTTATCGAACTTTCCAAGCATCATGCCACATGGCACTGGCAGGTGACACCTCCTCATGGTACGCACAGGCACGAGATTGGCTGGCCAGCATGGATTTGACATAGATAGACTACCACCTCTGTGGTATGACTTACAGGCCCCCACCTATTCACTCTCCCACCACGAGAGGAACAGGGTCATTCGCCAGGAGATATGGCATACATACATAGAGAGGAAATGAATTAGCCCCAGGGATACACTGCCACCGAAAATGCTCTACTACCGTGAGCATTTTCTACAGACCTCGGATCAGGGCTTTATTGAGACTCTGCGATACATGCAGACATACTTACCACATCACCTCAGAGTCGTCATCGGGCAGCTTCGAGTTTCATCACATCAACTCGAGATCGAGAGAGGTCGGACCAGAGGAGTACCTAGAGAGGAGAGGTGGTGCGCATTATGCCATACAGAGATAGAGAGTGAGGAGCACTTTGTTACCAGATGTCGAGCATACTGAGATCTACGAGCACAGTTCGATATAGAGGAGTCACTAAAGTTGTGCATGACCATTGGAGACCAGCAGAGGTTGGATAGAGAGAGAGAGAGCGATGTCGACCACAGTGGAGCAGAGAGAGCGACGTCGACCACATAGAGCTGGGTACGGATGACCACGACTATACCAGGAGGATATTTCACGCATCAGGATAGCCCACGACCACATGATGGAGCACAGGTGCACCACCACCACCCGGTTAGCCTTCCTCCAGGAGGCACTCAGACCGCCCCCAATGTACCACATACTCCACCCACCTACTTGTAGCTAGGATATACGTATACACTCCCATCATTTGGGCCCGCAGATCATGGGTATATTGACATGCCTCATTACATGCAGATCTATTTGCCATATCACATACGACTTGCTATCGGGAAGCTTTGAATATGTTCACACTAGTTGGAGATCGAGAGAGGTCAAGCTAGCACGACACCTAGACACAATCATATATGCCTAATTTGCTAGACAAAGGTGGAGAATGAGGAGCACTTCCTTATACGATGCCCTACATATGCTTAGCTTAGGGTACAGTTCAAGATAGAGGGATCCTTAGAGCAATGCATGAGGAGAGATGATCAATGTCATTTTGGATAATTTCTCATTGTTGCACACCATAGACCCACAACTCTGATAGAGCCTACACATGCAGTGGGTGAGGGTGTCTAGCAGAGGGTTACTAACTTCTTTCAAAGTATCGAGCCAACGCCAATCTCCAATGGTCAAGGGCTCACTCTCGAGGACGTAGAGACTTAAAGAGCTAAGAGACATTTGCATGTCCATGCGTATAGGAGACCTTGTCTCTACTAGCATGAGATATTGAGAATATGATTACTTCATGATCAAAATACGATTACTCTCTCTATATATCTCCCTCCCTCCCTCCCTCCCTCCCTCCCCCCCCCCCCTCTCTCTCTCTCTCTCTCTCTCTCTCTCTCTCTCTCTCTCTCTCTCTCTCTCTCTCTCTCTCTCTCTCTCTCTCTCTCTCTCTCTCTCTCTCTCTCTCTCTCTCTCTCTCTCTCTCTCTCTCTCTCTCTCTCTCTCTCTCTCTCTCTCTCTCTCTCTCTCTCTCTCTCTCTCTCTCTCTCTCTCTCTCTCTCTCTCTCTCTCTCTCCCCTCCCCTCACTCTCTCTCTCTCTCCCTCCCCTCACTCCCTCCCTCTTCCCCCTCGCTCCCTCCCTCCCCCTTGCTCCCTCCCTCCCTCCCTCTCTCTCTCTCTCTCTCTCTCTCTCTCTCTCTCTCTCTCTCTCTCTCTCTCTCTCTCTCTCTCTCTCTCTCTCTCTCTCTCTCTCTCTCTCTCTCTCTCTCTCTCTCTCTCTATCTCTCTCTCTCTCTCTCTCTCTCTCTCTCTCTCTCTCTCTCTCTCTCTCTCTCTCTCTCTCTCTCTCTCTCTCTCTCTCTCTCTCTCTCTCTCTCTCTCTCTCTCTCTCTCTCTCTATCTATCTCTATCTCTCTCTCTCCCTCACAAAGATGCACATAGAATATAGAAGGGTGTTGCGAACATTTGTTTTATGTAGGGTACAAGTTTCAAATTATGTAAATACCTTTGGGAAGTCTTCAAATACTTCAAGAAGGCTCATATTATTCATAAAATGTAGCAAAAATACCACGTGAGTTCTAGAACATGGTGAGTCAAATTAGTGAGTCACAAGGGAGCTTCAGTGGTGTCCTAGTGGAAGGTCGATGTGGCTAGTTCTCAAAGTCCATCAATACTTTGCTTATTTGAGCACTTGAGTCATGTAATACCTCCATCCAAGTGTCTACCATGAATTTAGATGTATTAGGAAGGTTTTAGATTAGTTTCCCATGCTATAAAAAGAGGAGAAAAGTCGTGATCTTGTGGGATGTCCAAGAGAGTCATATGTGTATCTCTACACTGCTGTAGTTTTGTATGCAGAGATTGCATAGCTTGTATCTCCCTCATTATATATCCAAATTACATGTTTGATAGCTCATTGGAAAGCTCTTACTGTCTACTTTCTTCCTGTAAATTTTCATAATCATTGGATATGTGAGCTGAGAGCAATACTCTCTGCAAGTAGTGTGTGTTCTCTGTTTTTTATCCCTGCTGAAGGTCTCCATTAAACCTCAAACTTGCAGAGGTCATATCTCCTTGTGTATGTATCCAAATCATGTGTTCTTTGGCTTGTTAGAAAGCTCTTTAAGTCTAATTGTATTCTGGAAAGTTTCAAAGTCATTGGAGTTGTGAGTTAAGAGCAGTAGTCTCTGCAAGTGATGTGTGTCCTCAGGTTCATCTCTGTTTCAAGGTCTCCATTAAAGCTGCATATTGCAGAGGTCATAGCTCATTGTGTATTTATCCATTTGAGGTGTTCTATATCTTGTTGGAAAGCTCTTAGAGTCTAGTTTATGTGTATGAAACAGTTTTGGAAAATTCCAAGTGAGTAAAGAGCAATTTGCTCTGCAAGAAAATTGGTCTGTGCATACAAGTTTGTGAAAAAGTCAACTAGGTCCTGTTGGGTTTCACCTACTTCTAGCTGTACTTTGGAGATCAATAAACTCCAACATTGGTATCAGAGCAAGTACTTGGAGGCTTGGAGAAGGTTATCATACCTTGACGAAGAATTTGAAGCTATCAAAGAAGCAGTTCATCATCAACACTACACAAAGGTAGAAGAAGATTGCAAGGAGGCATCTGAAGCAACATCCAAGCAAAGAAAGGTGCACATACCTCATTTACAAGGTAAATATTATATTTCTTCTCATCACACACATTGGAAAGGAGGCTTAAAGGAGGAAGCTTAGCATTTGTATTATGGGAGACCAACATGCACAAATAGAGAAGCTTGATAAGACCAATTATCAAGCATGGAAGTTTAGAATCACAGCATACTTGCAAGGTAGAGGCTTGTATGGTTTGATTGACGGCACAGATATCAAACCCACATTACCAGAGGACCCAAATCAGCAACAATTGAGGGAGTTTAGACTTTGGAATGAGAGAGACAAAAGGGTTATATTCATTTTATCACAAAATATTCAAGATTCAATGGTAGGACACATACAAGATCTAGACACAAGTAGAGATGTTTGGCTTGCATTGGAAAGGTTGTATGCTACAGGTACAAGAGCAAGGAAGATTCAACTCAAAAATGAGTTGAATAACATAAAGAAAGATACAAGGACATCGGTCAATGATTACATATTGAAAGTTAAAGAGATTGCAGATCAACTAGGATCAATTCAAGCTCATGTGGAGGACGACGACTTGGTTGCACATACTCTCAACGGACTCAAAGATGATGAGAGATGGAAACCCTTCATTACTTCAGTTTATGTCAGAGGAGAATTACCAGATTTTGATCAACTTATTGCCCTCATGGTCACAGAGGAGATGAATCTAAATGGTTCTACTTCAAATCAAAAAGGATCTCAAGGACAAGCTCTTTATGTAGGATCATCAAGAGGTGGAAACAGAGGTGGAAGAGGTTCAAATAGAGGTCGAGGAAGAAGGAGCGATGAACAAAGGACTTCAAGTGGCTTCTTCAACACAAGAGGAAGAGGAAGATCAAGCGCTAGAGGTACGAGAGGCTACTACAACTACAACCAAAGACAAAGGAGTGAAGATAATAAGAACAATTGCTATATATGTGGAAGGTATGGACACTATGCCAAAGATTGTTATCAAAATGAAAATAATCAAGGTGGTAATCGAAGAGGAGGCTATTCAAGAAGAGAGGAGGCTATTCAAGAAGAGGTAAATAACAAGGAAATTATGCAGTTGAAGGTAAAAGTGATGATTATGATTCTCTTCTTATGATGAATGTAGAAACTAAGATGAATTGCAATAGCGATGTATGGTATGTAGATAGTGGTTGTTCTAATCACATGTCTCATGATGCTTCATGGTTTTCTAATATGCATAATCCGTCATGTAAAGGTCATGTTGAAACAGGAGATGATACAACACATAAGATTATGCAGGTTGGAGATGTTGTTATGCAGGATAAGAGCAAGAAAAATTGCTTGAAGGATATACTTTATGTGCCAACGATCACTAAGAATTTGATGTCGGTTGGTCAAATGGTAGAAAAAGGTCTACAAGTGAGATTTAATCATGCAGGTTGCTTCATTGAGGATCCAAAGCAAAGGAGGTTAATTGCTAGAGGTCAAAAACAAGGTAGATTGTTTACATTCAAGGTAAACCCAAATCATACAAACTATTTCTCTTATGGTATGCATCGAATAGCACAGCTTGATCTATGGCACAAAAGGATTGGACACATGAATGTACACAGGTTAAAGGAGCTATCAAAGAAGAGGATTGTTGAAGGATTACCTGATCTTACTAAGCAACATATGGTGCATCTTTGTGAAGCATGTCAAATGGGTAAGCAGAGTAGACAACCTTTCAAGCATTCAAGCTATGTAAGTGATGGTTTGCTAGATCTCATACACACAGATGTGTGGGGACCTACTAAAGAGGCATCCTTGGTTGGTAATAAGTACTATGTATCATTCATTGACGATCATAGTAGAATGACATTTGTGTATTTTATTAAACATAAGAGTGAGGTCTTTGATTGTTTCAAGAAGTTCAAATCATATGTCGAAAAGCAAACAGGAAGGTATATTAAGAAGCTAAGATCCGATGGAGGAGGAGAGTATTTCTCTCAAGCTTTTACTGATTTTTTGTATGATGAAGGTATCAAAAGAGAAGTTACATGCAGGTATACTCCACAACAAAATGGAGTCGCAGAAAGAAGAAACAGAATCATAGCAGAAGCATCTAGAAGCATGCTTAATGATATGTGTTTGCCTAATTATTTTTGGGCTGAAGCTGTTAACACAAGTGTTTACATTATGAATAGAGTTCCGACTGCTGGAGTTCATCATTTGACACCATATGAGGTATGGCATGGAAGGAAACCAAGTGTAAGTCATTTGAAAGTATTTGGCTGTGTATGTTATGTACATGTACCTAGTGAGGTGAGATCTAAACTTGATGCGAAATCAAAAAAATGTATATTTATTGGTTATGCAGATACTCAAAGAGGATATAGATGCTATAATCCTCATACCAATAAGGTTGTTGTGTCAAGAGATTAAAACTTTGATGAATCACTTTCATGGTATGCAGATAAGAATTGTTTGCAGGTCATGGATGAAAATGAAGAAGGTGTGGTTGAAGGAGATGAATGCATAGTTCAGCCATCAGGAAGTTTAAATGATGAAAGGAGTGGTTTAGATGAAGAAAGAGGATCACCTTTCAATGGAAGATTAAGGCAAGAGTCACCTCCAAGTATTAAAAGTAAAGGTAAACTCAAACTTGTTGAAGTTAATGATGAAGGAGAGGAAATTAGTGATGTATGTGAGTATGGAGAATCATCAAAGGTTCCTAATAAGAAAGGAAGAGCATCTACATTGGAGGTAAGAAGAACTTCAAGAGTAAGTAAGCAACCTCAAAGGTATACTTATGAATCTTTCATGAATACTCATTATGCTTTTATGACAAAAGTTGAGCAGGAAAATGAACCCACATGTTATGATGAGGCCAAAGGAGATGAAAAGTGGGAGAAAGCAATGAGAGAAGAAATGGAAGCACTACAGGATAACAAGACTTGGAATTTAGTTCCAAGTACACCAAAGCAAAAGGTAATTGGTTGCAAGTGGGTTTTTAAGATTAAAAGAAATAGTGATGGTAGTGTGTCTAGATATAAGGCTAGACTTGTAGCAAAAGGATATAATCAAACTCAAGGTGTGGACTATGAGGAAACATTTAGTCCAGTAGCAAATATGGCAACGGTGAGAACTTTGTTGGCTTTAGCTGCAAGTAAAAGGTGGAATATATATCAACTCGATATAAAGAATGCCTTTCTTAATGGTGAGTTAAATGAAGAAGTGTATATGTCACAACCAGATGGTTATGTGGATGCAAAATATCCTAATCATGTATGCAGGTTAAAGAAGGCATTGTATGGTCTTAAGCAGGCACCAAGGGCATGGAATGCAAGGTTGGTAAAGTATCTTATGCTGCAAGGATACACAGCGAGTCATGCTGATTCTTCACTTTATGTAAAACATGTAGATGGCATGTGTGTCTATGTATGCATTTATGTGGATGACTTGTTGATTACAAGGAATGATGCAAAAGCAATTGATGAGATAAAAGGTAATTTGGGAAAGGAATTTAAAATTTCAGATCTTGGTTTGCTCAGATACTTTCTTGGGATTGAAATTGTGTATAGCGATGAAGGTATGTGGTTGATACAAAGAAAGTATATATGTGATATGCTGAAAAGGTTTGGTATGCAGGAATGTAAATTTGTTTCTACTCCAATGGAATGTAATGTAAAGCTAAGCGCAAAGGAAGGTGATGAGTTGCATGATATGAATGTATATAGATCCATGGTAGGATCTTTGATTTATGCAACAAAAACTAGACCTGATATATGTTATGCAGTGGGAGTATTGTCACAGTTTATGCATGAACCTAGAGCACCTCATATGCATGCAACGAAAAGAGTGCTTAGGTATTTGAAAGGTACCATGAACGAAGGATTATTTTATAGTCATGATGCTGATCTAACTCTTAAAGTCTTTAGTGATGCAGATTGGGCTGGAAGCAAAGATGACAGAAGATCCACAAGTGGATATGTGGTAATAGCAGGAAACAAGACATTAACATGGAGTTCAAAGAAACAGCCTACAGTTGCTTTATCTTCTACAGAGGCTGAGTATAGAGGTTTAGCATTGGCTACTACTGAGGTTATGTGGTTTAAAAAGTTGTTTCATGACTTGAATGTGCAGGTTGATGTACCACTGATATATGGGGATAACTTGAGCAGCATTCATATGACCTCAAATCCTATTTTTCATGCTAGAACAAAGCATATAGAGGTTCACTATCATTATGTTCGAGAGAAGGCCATGAACAATGAAGTGCAGGTTTCTTTTGTTGGAACAAAGGATCAAGTTGCAGATATCTTCACCAAATCCTTGGATGGACCAAAGCTTCAAAGATTCAACTATATTCTTGGCATGAAGGAAATACCCTTTGAAACTTGAGGGGGAGAATGTTGCGAACATTTGTTTTATGTAGGGTACAAGTTTCAAATTATGTAAATACCTTTGGGAAGTCTTCAAATACTTCAAGAAGGCTCATATTATTCATAAAATGTAGCAAAAATACCACGTGAGTTCTAGAACATGGTGAGTCAAATTAGTGAGTCACAAGGGAGCTTCAGTGGTGTCCTAGTGGAAGGTCGATGTGGCTAGTTCTCAAAGTCCATCAATACTTTGCTTATTTGAGCACTTGAGTCATGTAATACCTCCATCCAAGTGTCTACCATGAATTTAGATGTATTAGGAAGGTTTTAGATTAGTTTCCCATGCTATAAAAAGAGGAGAAAAGTCGTGATCTTGTGGGATGTCCAAGAGAGTCATATGTGTATCTCTACACTGCTGTAGTTTTGTATGCAGAGATTGCATAGCTTGTATCTCCCTCATTATATATCCAAATTACATGTTTGATAGCTCATTGGAAAGCTCTTACTGTCTACTTTCTTCCTGTAAATTTTCATAATCATTGGATATGTGAGCTGAGAGCAATACTCTCTGCAAGTAGTGTGTGTTCTCTGTTTTTTATCCCTGCTGAAGGTCTCCATTAAACCTCAAACTTGCAGAGGTCATATCTCCTTGTGTATGTATCCAAATCATGTGTTCTTTGGCTTGTTAGAAAGCTCTTTAAGTCTAATTGTATTCTGGAAAGTTTCAAAGTCATTGGAGTTGTGAGTTAAGAGCAGTAGTCTCTGCAAGTGATGTGTGTCCTCAGGTTCATCTCTGTTTCAAGGTCTCCATTAAAGCTGCATATTGCAGAGGTCATAGCTCATTGTGTATTTATCCATTTGAGGTGTTCTATATCTTGTTGGAAAGCTCTTAGAGTCTAGTTTATGTGTGTGAAACAGTTTTGGAAAATTCCAAGTGAGTAAAGAGCAATTTGCTCTGCAAGAAAATTGGTCTGTGCATACAAGTTTGTGAAAAAGTCAACTAGGTCCTGTTGGGTTTCACCTACTTCTAGCTGTACTTTGGAGATCAATAAACTCCAACAAAGTGCATGTATGCCCTAGATCGTTTAGGCAAGACAAGAGGGTAGGAATGCTTCTTACACAGCCTATGAGGCAACACCTCACCAAAAATCACCACTTAAGGGAGTAGTGTGGAACTGCAACTCCGTAGTTTGGACATAGTCAAATCGACTGGAGGAGATTCTAGATACTCATGACTTTGCTTGCATCAAAGAGAGTCCAGAAAGGGGCCTCCTCCACATTGCAAGTTTTCACTAAGAATTTACATTCAAGATCACGATGACACAAAGTACAGCACAAGCATTGGGGGTTGTCGCCATCATATTTAGACAAGAGATAGAGAGTTGGATCCATATCATAGATAGAAATGAGGATGAAGGATACATGTGGGTCTGCATGGAGATAGCATTGGAGAGCTCAGTTTACATTGCATATGCTACTTCCCACCAAGCGGCTCCCAATACGTGAGACATGACCATGGGGGACAGACTCGAGACAGAGATTCATGGCCACACCCAATCACGCCAGTGCGAGTCATATGACATGAAGCATCTACACATCATGAGGGGCAGAGACCCAGACGAGACAAGGACCAGTAGAGTATCAATGGATATGGGTCAAGACACCACCATGTATGGCAGACAGCTAATTGAGCTAGGTTGCTGACACCATCTCATTATATATAACGAGATGCACTACTCGCCAAGCTCGATTGGACTTACTTGTTTCCCTCACGATGGGAGGGGGGATGGGAGGGAAGCATGGTCAACTACATTCTAGATACCATTTCTAGAGCTTCACTTATTGCCTCACTTAGTATTGGATGATCTCCACATATTGTTGACCATACATTTATCATGTTCACACTTTCATCTTCTATTCCATTAGAACCTCTCTCACTCATTGAGATACACACCACGATACACTCCACACATGAGCTCTCACATGTTTATTCAAACCACTTACACACTTGCCTACTCTTTCTCAATCCACTCTCACCCGTAGACAACTTCACCTCACATATCACCACCATCCTACATGACTCAGCTCTACACAGCTTTCCACATGGCACACATAAACATCCTCCACACATGGGATCCATGCCCCAAAACCGTTGGTATGATAGAGATTGTTAGGAGCTAAGGAAGCATCTACGAATTTTACAGCTTAGAGGGGATATTACACACAAGCACGGGTAGGCACAGTGAGTTTGTTGCCCAGGTGACCTCTCCAACTCTCTTGCTAGCACCATCCGCATGAAGCAAGGGTGTCCTCTCTCATCCACATTAATTGGTCTATACATTGGTGAGATATTGGACTTCATATGATAGCAAGGTGGTGATGGTGTCAAGATACACAGGACTACTATCCATATTCTTTTATATGTTGATGATGTTGTCTTAGTTTCAGAGTCTTCATACGGTTCACAGCATCACCTACATGGCCTAGATGACTTCTACATCCATAGAGGTTTATCTGTGAACCTTGGCAAAACTAAGGTTTTAGTATTTCATACATCAGCTCTGATAAGGAGACAGAGCTTCTTTAGTGTGGTGGGCGGGTTGATATAGGTGATTGGGTCATATGTATATCTGGGAGTTACTTTTACAATAGCCTTTAGGTTGTTCTCCATGTCACTAACGTCTCATGACCGCACCACCCATGTTTATGAGACATAGGCTCTAATGAGGAGGAAAAGTCATCAAGCACATTTTCAAGAGCCCCACACCAAGGGTTGGTTATTTGACACTTTGTTACCCCATCCTTCATGTATGGAGTAGTCATTTGGGGTTCCGAGCTCACCACCACAGCATGGACAACCATGGAGCAACTAGAGATATTTATGATTTCCAGGCTCATTCGTAACCAATCCTCTATACCACATGACATTATGAAGGTAGAGCTTGCTACGCCACCAATGCTAATCAAGGCACTCTTGCAAATAGTATGCTTATTACACAAAGTCAAGAACTTGTACAATGAGTAGATCATCACAAGGCCTTTTAGGCATCACAAGACATGGCCCTAGTAAAGGATACATCTTGTTGCCATGCAGAAACATGAGATTGGCTCACCCACCATGGTTTTGACATAGACAGGCTACCACTAGTATAGTATGATACTCAAGCCTGCACCTATTCACTCTCCCACCAAGAGAGGAATAGGGTCATCCGCTAGGAGATTTGGCATACATATATGCAGACGACATCAGTCATACCAAGAAATACATTGCCATCGAAAATGCTCTACTATTGCGAGCATTTTCTAGAAATCTCAAACCAAGGTTTTACTGAGACTCTATGATACATGCAGACATACCTACCACAATGCCTAAGTGTCCTCATCGGGAAGCTTTGGGTTTCTGCACATCAGCTTGAGATAGAGAGAGGTTGGGCCATAGGAGTCCCACGGGAGGAATGGTAGTACCCAGTATGCCACACAGAGATAAGAGTATGAGGAGCACCTAGTTACCAAATGTCCTACATATTCAGATCTATGGGCTCAATTCCGCAAAGAGGGAATCACTCCAGCACTGCATGATTACAGGAGATCAACGAAAGTGGGGGCTTCATCACAATGGCATATGAGAGGGCATAGATACTACAGCCCATACATCTAGCACAAGTGAGTACCCAGCAGACTATTACCTAGTTCTTCTAGTGTGTTGAACCACATCAGATTGACCCCTCCCCTAGAGGCACAAGGCTTACACTTCAGCAAGCAAAGGTACAGATGACCATGTGTAGTTGGGTATAGACGACCACGACTAGATCAGGAGGATATTTGAAACTCTTTGCATAGCGATACCATCTCCCTCGATCTTGGATGGGAAGTGGGCTGCCTCTTCTCTCGTAAATGATGACATGCAACTGAAAAATCCTTGCTCATAAGTGGTATATATACCAATATTGGTGCTCCTCCCACTCCCGCTTTTTACGATGGGTAAGCGACTGCATGTGGCATTGTGCCTATCTACGTGTAATCTCTCTTAGAGCCTCACTAACTTTGAGATATCGTCTTAGCTTGTGACACTCATCATGCTAGCTATTTTGGGGCATGGTACTAGTGTGTGGAGGAAAGGTATGTATATGGTGGGAAAAGCTCTTTATAGCTGAGTCGTTTAGGATAGATGTGATGTGTGAAGTGAATGTGTCAAGAGGATCATGTGGATCAAGTGAGAGTATCTGTGAGTGAAGATGTTCTACGTAAACATGCAAAAGTTCATGTGTAAAGTGTATGGTGGTACGCAAATATCAAGATGGTGGGGGATCTGGTGATAAAGGGAAGAGAATAGTAAAGCTAATGTATGTGTGATTTGCCCCTAATGGACATCGACCAATGGAGAGATAAGGGATAAGGAATACTCTAGAAAGAGACTCAATAACATAATCCACCTTGCTCTCTCCACCACTACATGAAAAACAAGTGAAGGCACTTGATCCTGGCCATAGATGCATCGCATTATAGATAACAAGATGATGGAAACTCCCGAAATCAAGGTGCCTACCATGACCTGTAGTGTCTTGCCCCCGTATCAATCGATGATCTACTAGTTCCATCTCAACTAGGGCTAAACTTTCCATGATATTAGGCTTCTCCATATTATATAACTCACACTATCGAGACCGTGTACATGCATTGAAATCCTCGAGGAGGAAGATCTCACCCAATGTAGAGTAATGAACTATGTCCTCAAATATTGAAGTAATGGTGAATCATCTCGAGCGTGACCCTCCACCTCGTCTCTAGCATATGATGAACCTTGTGGGGGAAAATAGCATATGTTGATGTATATCCATCTCTCCCTTTCCAAGTCAAGGCGAACCCACATATATCGTGCCTCCTCCTCTCCTTATTATCTATATATATCTCTGTATACCAAGTCTGAATAAAATCGCACTCCCTCTCCCCCCTCTCCATGAGATCCATGTGAAGTATCATGTCTAGTAGTGGTCCTGAAGTAGGCTTCCTCTGAATTCCTATTATGTGGGATGAACCTCCCTCTGGGCTCCCATGTGTCTCTGTGATACAAACAAAGTCATGTATATCTAGTAGCTCCTCCATACGACCAAGTCATGCCCACAATGCTCCATTGCAATTCCAAACTACTCCTCTAAGAGATATATCCTAATGTGGCGCATAGGCCATGAACTCCAACTTAGTAGGGCATCCATTTATGAAACCCTTTCCACTCCGGTAGAAGGCTTTCCTTCCTTCTCTCATTGCCTATAAGATATAAGGCATACATACCCTTTTGCGCCCTATCTGCATTTTTGTGAGGTCCTCGTCCATGAATAAAGATTCACATGGAAGTCTTCATAGTATTGATCATTTTTTGAAAAAAGCAATCCTCTCCTCTGTTAATCTCATGTGTAATATAAAGGCTCAAGGTTTTGTGTTATTTTTTCTAGCTCTCCATGCACAAGTGAATTGCATATCATTGTACCCTAGCTGATGACATATCTGTGATGCATGAGCCTCAACAAATGTTCCTTCAAAAATGTATGTGATCCTCACATGTAGTCTACGGACTTGTCTTAAGTCTCTCCTCTTCAAGTGTGTCTTGCACCCTGATATATTCATCTCTTATTGCCTCTTCCTTTACCTCTTTTTTAATGTGTTTGCATACAACTTCAACCCAATTGTTTTGGGTTGATTCCACTTCATATCTAATTTGCTCTTGGATGTTTGTCCTCCATTCATTCTTTATTTCTTATTTTAGATTATCTATTTTGGTAATTTCTCCCTCTTCCTTGGAAATCTTCAAGTGGATAATTTCTTCTTGAAGATGGTGTGTTTCAACTTTGCATTCATCCTTGCCTTATTTGAGTTGTTTGATTTGATCCTCAAGAGCTTTTATTCTTTTTGTTGCTTTCCTCATCTCTTGAATAAGAGGCTTATCCGCCTCTTTTTTTCCTTCTCTTATGGCCTTAACTATCATCTCCTCCACATCCTTCTTCTCACGTCTCACCATGTTCACAATCAAATCGTTGTAGAAAGCTTCAAGGAGAGCATTGTGAAACTCTAAAATCAAACTTGAAATACCCTAAATTAGAGTGGTAGAACCCTAAAAAGAAGGAAAACCTAAAAATAGATGTACAAAACCCTAAAAAAAAGAGGGGATGATGGCAATACCCTGAAAACCAGAGGAGATGATGGCAAAAGTTTAAAAAATAGAGAGAGATAGAGAGAGATTACTGTCTTTCAAAGGCCAAACTTGGCCTATGAGACAAAACCATGTACATCTGTGGTCACCTCTATGCCAAAATCAAAAGAAAAGATAAGTGTCTGCTATGATCAAATGTGGAAGTAAATAAAAAATGTGGAAGTGGGAGGTCCGTGGTAAGAAGGGGAGATAGTAAGCATAGTATAGTGTGGAATAAGGTAGGGAATGTGGCTTTGGCTTTGCAAATAATGGCCACCCAATACAAAGGGGGTGAGTGAAAGCAAATACCCTAGTCATTGATGATGGGGGAGAGGGGGTTAGGTGAAGTATGTGGTGCACCAACGACAATTTGGAGTGCCCATTGTAAAATGGCTATCCATGGAGTAGTGGTATGCCTTTGCTGCATCATTTGATTGTGGGCTATCCTGATGCGTAAGATATCCTCCTAATCTAGTCATGGTTGTTTATACCCAATCACATGTGGTCGGTGGCATCTCCTCTATAACTTTGCTTTTTGAACTGTAAGCATTGTGCCTCTAGGGGATGGGGCGATCTGATGTGGTTCAGCACACTGGAAGGATCGGGTAATAGTTTGTTGGGTACTCACTTGTGCTAGATGTATGGGTTGTAGTATCTGTCCCCTCTCATATGCATTATGATGAAGCCCCCACTATCACTAATCTCGTGTAATCATGCAATGTTGGAGTGATCCCTCTTTCTGGAATTGAGCCCATAGATCTGAATATGTGGGACATTGGTAACTAGGTGCTCCTCTCACTCTATCTTTGTGTGGCATATCGGGTACCATCGTTCCTCTCGTGGGCCTCTAGCCAAGCCTCTCTCTATCTCAAGCTAAAGTGCAGAAACCCAAAGCTTCCCAATGATGACACTTAGGCTGTGTGGTAAAGTATGTCTGCATGTATCGTAGAGTCTCAATAAAACCTTGGTTCGAGATCTATAGAAAATGTTCACAATAGTAGAGCATTTTTGGTGGCAGTGTATCCATTGGTCTAACATATGCCCTCTATATATATGTATACCAAATCTCCTAGCAAATGACCCTATTCCTCTCTTGGTGGAAGAGAGAGTAAGTGGAGACCTGAGTATCATACTATACTGGTGCTAGCTTGTCTATGTCAAAACCATGGTGGACCAACCAATCTCATGTCTGTGCATACCAACAAGATGTGTTCTCTACTAGAGCCATGTCTTGTGATGCTAATAAGCCTTGCCAAACTCATTGGAAGGCAAGATGTGGATACTCATGTATGTGAAAGGAACCATTGATTATGGTATTCCTTATGAAGAAGGATCATCTCTCGTCAGATATTGTGAATCAAATTAGGGAGATATTAATACCAAAAAATCAGTTTCTAGATATTGCTTATCTTTAGGATCAGGGATTTTTTCTTGGATCAGTAAGAAGCAACTGGTTGTAGCATTATCTTCTATTGAAGCTCAGTACAAAGCTCTGCATGTGTTGCAACATGTGAAGTAGTATGGTTGAGGGGGATCCTATGGCACATAGGAATACAAGGACAAGAGGCTGCAGAGTTGAAATGTGACAACCAAAGTTACATGGCCATCACCAAGTATCCTATTTTCCATGCACTTACCAAGCACATAGAAATTCAGTATCACTATGTGTGTGAGTTGATTCAAGACAAGAACATGGAGATAAGCTCTTGTCCAACTAAAGAAAATGGAGTAGACATCTTCACCAAGGCTCTTGGGAGAGAGCAACTTCATCGACACTTTTCAAGACTTTGCATTGGACCAAGGATCATCCATGGTGCTCTAAGTTGTAAGGCCCCCATTATGAGGAGAAGCCATTGTGAGAGCCCCAACATTTGTGGAACCCTAACTTCCAAGTTAGATGAGATCTATGTGTGATTGTTGATGGTAATAGATGATCTTTCTGAGCCTAGCCATTAGGTTAGATAAGGCATAAAGTTTTGGGCCATTGGGTTGCCATTCAAGGCGAAAATAAAGACCTTGTGGCACCGTGTGGTTTCCCCATAGAACCTTAATGGGGGGAGTGCAAAGGGGGGCTTGCCCCCTTCTGCGGGGTCAGAGGGCCCCGTCTCCTCGGCCCATAGGACTGAGACGATAGGACTTCTAGTCGTGGAGATATTGTCGGATTGTATATTTTGCCGACTATCTTGTATCTCCCGACTACTTTTATCTATACTAACTCCCCTTGTTAAAAGCTACATAAGCATGGCCCAAGTTGAGCTTTATAGAGCATTGCACACTAGTAAGCCCTTCATCTAGAGTCTGTCTAGCTCGTCATCTAAGCTCCACATTGGGAGCACATGGGTGGATAGTACTAAGCTAGATCGTCATCTCAGCTCCACATTGGTGGACAGCACTATTGTTGTAACTGCATTACACTTGGCAATCTGAAAATTTGAGTTCTCTATCTCTCAATCTGTGTCTATCTTTGTTTGCATTTTTCTCTAAACTTTGTTTACTGGTCTATGCTACTATTTTCTTACAAGTCGGACATGGTTTTACCTCATAGGCCAAGTTTGATCTTTGGAAAATGTTAAATCTCCCTCCCCCTCCCTCCCTCCCTCCCTCCCTCCCTCCCTCTCCCCCCCCCCCCCCCTCCCTCCCTTTCCCCCCCTCCCTCCCTCCCTCCCTCCCTCTCTCTCTCTCTCTCTCTCTCTCTCTCTCTCTCTCTCTCTCTCTCTCTCTCTCTCTCTCTCTCTCTCTCTCTCTCTCTCTCTCTCTCTCTCTCTCTCTCTCTCTCTCTCTCTCTCTCTCTCTCTCTCTCTCTCTCTCTCTCTCTCTCTCTCTCTCTCTCTCTCTCTCTCTCTCTCTCTCTCTCTCCCTCCCCTCTCTCTCCCCTCTCTCTCCCCCCCTCCCCCTCCCTCCCTCCCTCCCTCCCTCCCTCCCTCCCTCCCTCTCTCTCTCTCTCTCTCTCTCTCTCTCTCTCTCTCTCTCTCTCTCTCTCTCTCTCTCTCTCTCTCTCTCTCTCTCTCTCTCTCTCTCTCTCTCTCTCTCTCTCTCTCTCTCTCTCTCTCTCTCTCTCTCTCTCTCTCTCTCTGGTAGAGTCAGATGTCCAAGGGGCTTATCTGATCCACTTGCTAGCACTATCGGGGTGAAGCAAGGATGCCCTCTCTCACCCACCCTCTTTGGTCTTTACATTGATGAGATAGTGGACTTCATACAGCAGTAGGGGGGAGATGGCATTGAGGTACATGGGTCCACTGTCCATATTCTTTTATACGCTGATGATATTGTATTGGTTTCAGAGTCTGCAGAAGGTCTACAGCATCATCTACATGGCCTAGATGACTTTTGCAGACACAGAGGGTTATCTGTGAACCTTGGTAAAACCAAGGTCTTGATCTTTCATACATCAGCACAGGTACGCAGACATAGTTTGTTCACAGCAGCAGGTGGACCGATCGAGGTGGTCGGATCATATGTTTACTTGGGGGTGACATTTACAGCAGCATCAGGGGTCTTCTCTATGGCTCAGGCAGCCCGTGACCGCATCAACACGTGGGTACGCAGCACTAGCTTTGATGGAGAGACAGTGCCACCAGGCATATTTTCAGGAGCCCCGCACAAAGGGGTGGCTCTTTGACACTTTGGTTACGCCAGCGCTCATGTATGGGGCAACCATATGGGGACCAGGATTAGCTACATCAGTATGGACAGCATTAGAGAGGCCACAGATCCTCATGATTGCCAGACTTATCCGCAGCAAACCTTCAGTACCACATGATATCATTAGAGCAGAGCTCGCTATACCACCGATGCTAGTTGAGGCACTATTCCAGACAGTATGCCTATTACACAGACTTCGGAGCATGGATACAGAGCGCATTGCTTATCGTGCTTTCGAGGCATCACGTGATATGGCATTAGCAGGCGACACCTCCTCATGGTATGCACAGACACGAGACTGGCTTGCCCACCATGGCTTTGACATAGACAGGCTACCACCACTACAGTACGACTCATGCACCCACCTACTCGCTCTCTCATCAAGAGAGGAATAGGATCATTCGTCAGGAGATATGGCATACATACATACAGAGGACATGGGTGAGCCCTAGGGGTACATTGCCACCGAAAATGCTCTACTACCGCGAGCATTTTCTACATATATCGGGCACGGGCTTCATCGAGATTCCGAGATACATGCAGATCTACCTTCCCCACCACCTACGAGTCCTCATTGGACAGCTCCGGGTTTCATCACATCGGCTCGAGATTGAGAGGGGTCTGTCCAGGGGAGTCCCCCGCGAGGAGAGGTGGTGCCCAGTATGCCAGACAGAGGTAGAGAGTGAGGAGCATTTTGTTATCGGATGTCCAGCATACTTAGACCTACGAGCACAGTTCCATATCGAGGAGTCATTCCAGCTGTGCATGACTATGGGAGACCAGAGACGCTTGGGACGCTTTCTCACAGCAGCATACGAGAGGCGAGAGCGGTCACTACAGCCCATACATCAGCCACGGGTGAGTACCCAGCAGACCATTACCTAGTTCTTTCAACGAGTTGAGCTACATCAGAGAGGTCCATCTATAGGGCTCACTCTCCACCAAGCAACAGCACAGAGAGCACGGCGCCGACCACGCATGGGCGGATATCGTCGACCACGACTATATCAGGAGGATATCTCACGCATCAGGATTGCCTACGACCACATGATGGAGCATAGGCGTACCACCACCCCCTGGGTTGTCTTCCTTCAGGAGGCACTCAGACCACCACCGATGTACCACATACTACACCCACCTCCACCCATCACCAGTAGCTAGGGCGTTTTACTCACATTTTGGGATCCCCCATGTATTAGGTGGCCACTATCTGCAGAGTCAGAGCCACGTCTCCCCAACCTTTTCCAGCCCTATATAGCTTTGTGTAGCGATATACTTTTTTATTTCACTTTATCTTCTACACA
This sequence comes from Ceratopteris richardii, assembly GCA_020310875.1. Lineage (NCBI taxonomy): Eukaryota > Viridiplantae > Streptophyta > Polypodiopsida > Polypodiales > Pteridaceae > Ceratopteris > Ceratopteris richardii. The sequence goes on from CM035416.1 coordinate 184,072,230, forward strand.
GGGTTACTACACTTGTACATGGTTTTTGTCTCATAGGCCAAGTTTGGCCTCCAGAAGACGTTAATATGACTTTCTTTCTTTCTTTCTTTTTTTTTCTCTCTCTCTCTCTCTCTCTCTCTCTCTCTCTCTCTCTCTCTCTCTCTCTCTCTCTCTCTCTCTCATACACACACACACACACACACACACACACACACATGAGATGGATAAAGCCAACTCAAGGGTTAGGTGCAAAGGTGGACTTTCAAAGAGAGTCTTCTCCAACTCAAGGATGGTTATGTGATTGGGCAGAGCCACATGGATAGACTATCTTATGATGTGCGGTAGTCCAAATGCATAATCCCACAAAGGCTAGAAACCAAGACTAGAAAATATTGAGTACCAATCTAGGCAAGAGTATGTCATCTTTGCCACATGGATTCAAAGGCAAAGGTGCATTACACATGCCATTAACCAGCATAATATGAAATACATGGCTGACTCCAATGCCTTTCTCCAAGGGGTTTTGAACTTTTCTCCAAAATTATGAGATACCAAGATCATAGATGTCTGTGAGTATTCTTGCATGCATCTTATCATATTCACCCCATGCCTAGGATAGAGCTAGGATTCCCTATGCAATGTGCATTTATCAAGGTTATGCTCTTAATAGCATTTAGTTTCACTTTCTTGATCCTGTCGTAGTACACCATTTTTGGCTTATGTTCTATTCAGCACATGTCATTATTCACATTGCACCTGCTTATTTGTTAATGATTACAGGGTTTACCAATTCATGAACATAATAATTGTTTCACGAGCCAAATTTGCCACTAGTTAATGTTAGTAATTTTTCTATTTTCTCCTCTTTCCTCTACCCACAAAAAGGTCAATTTGACCTTTTGAAGATGTGTGTGTGTGTGTGTGTGTGTCTACACGCACAAAGATCTGCATACATATAAAAACCTGCACAGCGATGCTTTAAAATATGCATTTCGTTTGACTCTCAGTAAACAGTCTCATCTCTTCCTTTTCTTGGACTTACCTAAGTGCTTTGAGAGTTTTGCTAACATCTCCCGTTCAGCTTTCACATCACCTCCTGAAGGGGATTTCACAGCATTTGTGAAGTCAATGCTAAGAAAGTTATCTTCATCATCTTGTGGGATACTTTCAAAACACTCAGCTGAATTGAGTCCCTGCTCTGACACTTGATCAACTTTCCCTTCTTGCTCTCCTAAACACTTCTCCCTATCAGTTGTAATCTCAAGAGCTTTCATACTCTTCATCTTTTCAGGTAAAAGAAACTGATCTTCTTCTGACTTGGAAACACTGAGTGGATCCCAGAACTTAGGAACCTCAAACCAGGTGTCGTCGGGTTTTGACAGCTCCCAATCCTGAATTTTCTCCACAATAACAGCAGACTTGTAAGTTGTCTTCCTTGACAGACAGTTCACAATTACAACCCTGAAAAAATAGAGAGATTATGAAGTTTCCTGTCCTAGTTTCATGTAACAGCATAAATGATTTGACGACCAAATACTGACTCGCAATTCCTTGTAATTGACAGCTTTGCAGCTTCTCTGGATAGACCAAGTAGAGTAGCTAAGTTAGCTACATCATTCGGCCCCCTCAACTCCATTGGTCTCCTAGCTCCACTTGTAAAAATGATGTTCTGTCCCTTAGTTAATCCTTTTAATATCTGCATTATGCAAAAATTAAAATATTACAACATGCATGTCAAAGCTCCTGAATTTTATTTTGAACTTGACTCAGTCTTGACAAATCATAATCAGCATGAATGAAATTAGACATGAAATCGAAACTTCTCTGCCCCCCCCTCTCTCTCTCTCTTTCTCCCTCCCTCCCTCCCTCCCTCCCTCTCTCTCTCCCCAACCTCCCTCTCCCCCCTTTCTCTCTCTCCCTCCCCCCTCCTTTCTCTCTCTCTCCCCCCTTCAAGAGCAACACTTACAAAACAAGACCACATATATTAACTATTTCTGTTCAATTTTGCCGAAAGAATGCACTCAAGACAATCGCAGATATTTCTTCAATCTTTTGGGTTCTAGTCACCTTTTCCTTCTATATTCATAAGATGCAATCATAGAGCGCAATCCACTATATACATGTTCATCAGGTGACTTTGCAAGAATAATGAACATATAAGCAAACCTTGTCTATGCAAGTTAATCCCTGAAGCTGAATTTTCTATAGAAAGCTAAAACAATTGGCTCCATAGTCACAAATGCGACAATTTTCGTAACATTTAGTACTAGCTTGACCCATGTAAGTTTTTCAATACCTTCAGATAATAGATCTAAAGCAATGGCATGTACACCTTGTATAGAAAAATGTGGCCATTGCCGCTCCACGAAATAGCTAGCTCTGACACGATTAGAAACCTTATCCGCACAAACTTGCACTACATTATCAGGGCCAACATTCAAGATAGCATCTTTCGACATCTCAAATATGACGTCTTCAAACACAAGTTTTTGGTATCTGACCAACTGGCAACCTGTTGGTCAACCATCAAAAACAAAGCTATCACCAAACTATTCCACTTTTCTCTTATCTTCAAGCGATCATCCCCAATGCATCGCATTTCTGTCTGCAAATCTTTAGCTCTCACTCTTTGGTATGAGGGAGGTTTGAAAGAAGGTCCTAACCCCCCTCCCCAACTGCCTAAAGCATCTAAATAAAGTAAGGGGTTTTCACATCTGCAAAGAAAAACAATCAACAGCCTTGTATGCATCATCTCTGACTTGACTATCCCAAACCTTGTTCAATGCATAGTTATTTTCGTACGTATATGGTACTTTTACCGTCTTCTGAAAAAAGTATGGGTATGTTTGAGGTATGATTGATTCCGTACTCCAATGTCTCAGATATTACACATTGAAAATTTATGCTTTGTTTCTGACAAACGCGGGTCATTTTATTTGGAGCTAAGGAATAGAGCTTAAGCCTTAGGTGGTGTCAAGTTCCTACAGCCTGAAGGTTCAAGCCTCAAGTGACAAGACTCAAGCCTCAAGATATGCAATGGCATGCAAAATCGGGGTTCCTCAATCAAAAGTGGCTTGTGGGGGCTTGGAGTACTATGTAGTATGCACTGTGCAGTCAGTGTGCACAAGCCTCAAGGCCTATAGGCTATACTATAGTATGTGAAGCACATATATGAAATTTGGATGATGATGCCACACACCAGCAGGATGCAGCAACATTAGAAGAAAACCTGAATATAAAAGCTAATACTCACAAAAGTCAGCAAAGCACACAAGTATGTGTAAAGAAAATGATGGGAAGCCACCAAAATTGACTTCAAATCTGCTTCCAAATCTCCAAAATAGCCTCCTAGCTGTAAACCCTAGCTCTTGTGCATGTAGTGCTTCTTTATTTTGTGGTACTCCTCTCTATTTATAGCTTTGACAGCCATGTGAAAAACACTAACAGAAAAGCTATAAAAGCTGATTTGCACAAATTATAGGAATTTTCTGAAGCAGCATCATAATCGTTTTTTGATTTTTGAATTCGCTTTTAATTGCTTTCTTTAAAGTCGATTGAATGGTAGCAGATCTTGTGCTTTTTGAGAATTAAATCTCAGCCATTGGATCAAAATCAATGTGAAATGCAACTTTGACCAGAAATCAGGGTCTGACTTTTGAAGGACTTTCATGATAGATAAGTGCATGCCATATATTAATACAAAGCTCTTGATCAGTATGTTAGGACCATGCAATAAAAAATTTTTACCATCTTTGACCAAATTTTGACCAAGTGCTATATTAGAGTTTGTTGGAATTTTGGCATTCTAACATTGTTTTCCAACAGCGTAGCCCTATCATCAACTTTCTTGCTTCCTCTATTTTGGACCATATTTATGAAATCTGTTGATACATCAAGACATCAAAAATCTAGTAAATTTAACTTCAGACAAATGAAGGAGATCATTATTGAAGTTGGTCCTGAAAATGTAGTACAGGTTTGCATGGATAATGCATCCAATTCTGTAAGGACAGGAGAAATGGTTGAAAATGAATGGCCACACGTAATTTTTACAAGGCGTGCATGCCATCGTCTAGATCTTCTTTTTGAAGACATTGGCAGATTGGAGTGGATCTCTAATGTAATTATTTAGTGCATGCAAGATTGTGAAATTTATGACAAGAAAGGAGAAAGTTTTAGCACCTTTTAGATCCATTAGCTCAAGGGCTTCATAAAACCTGCCCCTACATGTTTTGCATACTATTATATCATGTATAAAATCTTTTGGATGATAGTGCTTACAAGGACTCCGCAAATTGCTTATGGATGATAAATTTCTTAAATTAAAATGCTCAAAGTCAGCCTCATGCACTGAGGTGTATGATATTGTGTTTTGTAATGCATTTTGGTATAATGCAAAGCTTCTTGTGAAGCTATGTGCACCAATTTTGAAGATTCTCCGTTTATGTGATAGGGAAGGTGCAACCATGGAACTTATATATGAGCTCACTGATCATATGGTTGAGAAATTACGAAGTATGGATGGTGTTAATGAATCAGTATTGAATGAAATCAAAACTTTATGCAGAGATAGATGAGACATGATGCATACACCATTGCATGCAGTGGGATTTATGTTGCATCTCATATAAAAAGATAAGAATCAAGAAAGTGATGTTTAGGTGCATGATGGATGGATAAAATTTTTGGAGAAGTATTCTAATGGAAATGTGCAATTGGTGGGTGATTTGATGGAAGATTATGACAAGTACAAAAACGATTATGGTTCATTTTGCTTCACGATTCGTTCATGATCCTAAAAGAATGCAAGAAGGTGTAAAGTGCTGGGAGATGTTCGAGGGTTGTGCACCTAAATTGAAATCTCTTTCCATTAGAGTTTTATCTCAAGGATCATGTGCCTCTCCATGTGAGAGGAATTGGAGTACTTATTCACTCATATACATAAAGAGGTGAATAGATTGCTACCTTGTAATGCTAATAAACTTGTTTACATACATACTAATTTGATGCTATTGTCAAAGGTGAAAGAAAAGGGATTTGAAAGAATGGGGATTACATCGGGCATGCTCAATAAGGAAAAAGATGAAGATTGTCTTCTTGCTTTGCAAATACGAGAAGCTGAAATTGATCCTATGGACAATGAGCATAATCAATCTACCAACTTTGATGCACGGTCATTGAGGGAAGGCACACCTAGTAGCAATATTGGGCCATCATCATCGGTTCATGATTACGATGCCTTTTCTTGAGGATGATGATGTTATTGTGACGATGAGGAGGCGGCGGAACATGATGATGATGAAGATTCTCTTGCCATTCATGAAAATTGAAACTTGAAACCTGAATGTTAATAGCAAATAGTTTTTGTTTATCACGCATTATGCATGATACATGCATGATGCCAAGATATTTATGATTATCTAGAATCTGAATTTTGAATTCTAATGTGGATGTTGACATGTCTATGCCATACTATTATCTACATAGGGAAGTGTAATTGATCTTACAAATTAAATCTGAAATCTTGAATTTCTATCTATTATCTATGATGATTAATGATTATTTTATGTTTATTTTATGCTATATATATGATTTTCAGATTTTTTGGTACCTTTTTGCTACATATGATATCATGTATAATATATAATTTTTTGAATGAAATTCCATACCTTTTTGATACTTACATACCCATATGAAATTGCAGTATGGTTCACGTACATAAAAACTATGGTCCAATGGACCATTTGGTCCTCTTGATCTTTTTGAAACATGACCACTTAGAAGGCTCTCCAAGCTCGACCACATTGACTACATGAATTCGATTCTCCAATGCTCTCCACATTTTCAAATGCATCAAATTCTCCCTTGAACTGCCACAATACCTAAGCATGTAATCTCCTACATGATTATTTGACATGCTGAGGTATGTGGTAACATTCTCCCACAACATAGCCCTTCACACAAAGCAAATGTGCCCTTATGCGATTTAGTCCTCCGTCCCCAATATCACATGCCAAGCAAATGTGCTTTTATGCAATTTGCTCCTCCATCCCAAGTATGAGCATGTCATTGTTAGAAAAATTGAGCAACCTTCCACTAGGGAGGTCAACCTTGTCAAAGTCATACAGATTGATGATCACGAAAGGATTTTAGGAATTGTCCCATTTCATGGAAATGGTGGGCAAAAACTTTTATTACATAATGTGATAATACTCATTGAGAGTTATCCAATTGGTACAATTTATATACCAGAATGAATCCATGCAAACCCCAAATTCACCCTCAATTGAAAGTGCAACTATAAGCTCATGGTAGTCAACCATAAGACTATATAGCAAATGAGCTCCATTATGCATAGTATCGACTCAATACTATGGCATCCCCACTAACATCATGAGTGCCCAATAGTGAGTATAAACCTAAGAATGAATGCATGCTCACACACGCACCCCTCACAACACGCACACACCACGAGCATGAAGTTTGAACTCACAAGAAGCTCCATGAACTGACTTTCTATCACTATTGGGTGTTTGGCAACTCTAGCTACATCAAAAGTCAAACCTTAATTTTCAAGTTTATGTAAAATTAGGATCAAAGCGCAATACATGTGGCAACAAGGAAGCAATCAACAACATTAAAAAATCCCAATTGCAAATTTATAAGAGCCTAGATGGCTATTTTTGCGGAAAAAATAATGATAGCTTTTTTAAAATGCTTTTTCACCGAAAATCAATGCCCAGCTTTTGGGACTCTGACTAAGCTATAAGAAGACATTTTGGGCAGACTCTTGGTGACACATCTTGGAGCTCTTCATGAGCTAAGCTGGAGAGGTGGAGTTATTAAAACTTCAAGGAAGCAGAGGTGTGTTTCTTCATCAACTTGAAGGGTGATGCAGCTTACTTTCAATTTTATTTGGAGCACTTATCTACTTGGAGGAACATACACTATCGCTTTGGAGATTGTGTAACTTTGGAGATTGTGAAGTTATAGACAGCTTGTATTTCATGCATAATCTCTCTTTTATGTCGTAACTTCATATACTTCAACATGGAATGTAATGAATATATCTAGAGCTTTGTTCCTTGTTAAAAAAAATGCTTTTTCGAAAAACTTTTCAATTAGCTTTTTGTTGCTCAAGCAAAACTATAAAAAGACAAAGTAATTGCTCTATTTGATCATCCACATGGAGAGCATGGCTTAAAACTTGGCGGAGAGGTATCTTCTCCTTCACTTGGAGGAGGTGAGTTTCCTACAATTTCTTCGAGAGTGCAGCAGCCTTAGAGCATATCCATAGTTGAAGGGAGATATCTCAACTTATGGAGATTGTAGAGTTATGAAGAGCAGCTGTAGCAGATTTTCATGCATATTTCTATGCTTCTTTGTAACTTCATGTACATCATGATTAGAATGTATGGAATATATGTGGAGCTTGGGTCCTTTATTTCTCTCTTGTCTTGTCTATTCTCCATATGTCTCCATTTCTCTATGTCTCAATATTGATCTAAAAACAAACAATTGGTATCAGGGCAGAAATAGTGCACAAAGAGAATAATGCAACATGTAGAACAGTAAGAGCTATATGGAAGACACAAACCAAGCTCAAGTTAACTATTCAGCAGGTGGCAGCACATCCTTCAACAATGCAATTGTCATATACTTGCTGAGTATATGAACATAGAGAAATCAACTCCAAGAGGGGTGACATCAATACATGGTGATTGCACAAACAATCAACAACAAAAGAGCAGCAAATCATGGTTTAGATGCTGGTTTTGGATATGTAGCAGATGGTATGCAAATAATGCAGGACTATTTTTGCAAAGATTGGAGAGCATTGCTTCATATGTAAAACATGGAGAGATGTTCAAACCCCTAGTCAACTTTCTAGTGCTCCATGGGATTTGTCACTAAGCCATAGTCATGGGAGATAGCATGTTCAACCGGTGGTCATGAAGGAAGATTTATGTGAGCAAGGAGGGGAAACAAATCTACAAAACCTTATGGTGGACAGATTTTCACCTTCCTTGTATTTGTGTGTGTGTTGGTTTGATAGGTGTAGATGAGAGCATATGATTGATACTTGATAAGCTTGGTCAACCTTGAGAGTTAAGTATGTTTGAGTCTTCACACTATCTACTGGCATTATTAAAATGTCAATATTGGCATCCCAATTATTTGTCTCTACACATCCAAGTAGTACTTGGTTGAGAAGAGTGAGTCCTCTTTGTGACGTGTGTTGGAGGAGGACTCGTCATGTTCAAGGTCCTAGTGTGTGTTGGTGGACACTTGCATGAAACCACATGGCAAATCAAAAGTATACATCTACCCTACACAAAAAAAAAATGTAAACTAACAAAATACCACCTAGCATATGCCCCTTGTGTCAAGTTAGATGGGGATTGTTAGAAATAGCAACCTTCCACAAGCGAAGTGCACAAATATCCAGGAAAAATCAGAAATTTGCAAAGTCAACATTGGTCAAAGATCAAGAAAAAGGTCAAAAATGATCAAATTTAGAAGGTCAAATACATATTTGGAAACTACTCTTCAAGAGATTTCTAATGATATATAACACTTGGAAATATGACATCATATGGAGGGTCAAAACTGAAACCCTAATTTTCAGATTTTAGTGAAAGCAAATTTAAAGTTGAAATGCAGATTTGACATGTTGCAAAATCCAATGGTTGTTGTGCAGTAATGTGTCAATAAAAATGCAGTCGGCAGCCCTGAAAAGCACTTACGAAAATCCAATAATAGATTTGCAAAAAAATTCAATTCAGCTTTAATGCTTTTTTGAAAAAAAAATCCGCCTAACTTTTTGTTGCTCTCGCAAACTATAAAAAGGCAAGGTAATTGCTCTATTTGATCATCCACAAGGAGAGCATGGCTTAAAGCTTGGTGGAAAGGTGTCTTCTCCTTCACTTGGAGGAAGTGAATTGTGTTTTCCACATTTTCTTCAAACAGCACAGCAACCTTAGAGCATATCCATTGTTGAAGGGAGATATCTCAGCTTATGAAGATTGTGGAGTTATGAACAGAAGCTGTAGCAGATTCTCATAAAAATAGAGGAGGTCAATTGTGTTTTCTACATTTTCTTCAAGAGTGCAACAACCTTAGAGCATATCCATTGTTGAAGAGAGAGATCTCAGCTTATGAAGATTGTGGAGCTATGAAGTGCAGCTGTCACAAAATCTCATGCATATTTTTATGTTTCTTTGTAACTTCATGTACTTCATGATTGGAATGTACGGATTACATGTGGAGCTTGGCTCCATCTCTTTCTTGTCTTGTCTCTATTTTCTCTATGTCTCGATAATTGTGGGCTTAAAAAACCAGCATTCCTTTCATCTCTTTCATGCGTTGTCTATTCTCCATCTAGTTTCTATTCTCTCTCTCTCTCTCTCTCTCTCTCTCTCTCTCTCTCTCTCTCTCTCTCTCTCTCTCTCTCTCTCTCTCTCTCTCTCTCTCTCTCTCTCTCTCTCTCTCTCTCTCTCTCTCTCTCTCTCTCTCTCTCTCTCTCTCTCTCTCTCTCTCTCTCTCTCTCTCTCTCTCTCTCTCTCTCTCTCTCTCTCTCTCTCTCTCTCTCTCTCTCTCTCTCTCTCTCTCTCTCTCTCTCTCTCTCTCTATATATATATATATATATATATATATATATATATATATATATATATATATATATATATATATATATATATATATGTGTGTGTGTGTGTGTGTATTGATTGTGGGCCTAAAAACCAACAATTGGTATCAGAGCACAAAAAACTAGAGTACATAAGTGATCAATCTTTATGAAGATGCTGAATATCATGTTTAAGAGTTACACTCCAAGAGGGGTCACATCAAAGAAAAAAATGGCAGATTTCAGCCATTACAACAGTAGCAGAAATATGGAACAAAAGGTACAACAAATTCTCGCTTAACTGCTGGAACTCTATGTTGATTTGCTGTAGTGAACAGTTAATGTACCGACAAAATGATGTTCAAACTACTAGTCAACCTTCTAGTGCTCCTTGGGGTTAGTCACTCAAGCATATTTGGTACTGGAAACAATGTCAATATGTGGCTAGAAACCCTAATATCCAGCAAACCTTAAGTTCATGTGAGTACCATTTCTGAAAATGGAAATGGCCACCCATGGTCAAAGATGGTCAAAAACTATTATTGCATATTTGGAGACTACTCTTCTAGAGTTATCTAATGATATATAGCACATATCCATTTGAGACCTACAGCACCTCCAAAATGCAAACCTGAATTTCTGATTTGTGCTTTTCATCACAAAAGACATCAAATGATTTATGGCAATATGCTAATTCCAAAAGCAAGTTTTTTGTCAAAAAATCGGTCAGTTATACCCTATAAAGCTCATTCGTAATTTTGATGTAATTAAAAGGAAAAATTGTGAATTCAACCCCGCAATTTTGCATAAAGGGCTTTTTAGACCTGATTTTCATAAAAGCAGCACTTGGGAGGCTATTACCTGTAAAAGAGAGGCATAAGGGGCACATATCTTAAGTTCTATGTACACTATATGCAAGAGAGTTGGAGGTTGCTGCTTGGAGGAGTCCTCTTCCTGATTTGGGAGTCTATTCCTGATTTTGGAGTCTATTTGCCACTGCCCTCTTCTTCTTTACACACACCCGTGTGTGTGTGTAGCTGCTGATTATTGTAAGTTGCTGCTATTGTACAAGGTTTATCTGCCTACTACCTCAAGAAGAGAAGGCTTTCTAGCTCCTTATATCAGAGAAGAGCCCTATTTTCTGTTAGGGTTGCAGAATTTTACTCTAAATCAAGCAAATAGGCTGTTTTTCCTACAAATAGTCCTATCATACTCCATATTCCGGCACACTTTCACTTTCTCTAAACTCTTAGGCACACTTCTCCACAATTATCCTACCTAGATCCATCTACATTCAGCCTCTTATATATCACGCACATTGTATATTTATTATTTCAACAAGTAATTATTCCTTAGAGTAGCCTCATAGCTACTCATTTCACATCTCGTCTCTCATCTATTTTCGTAATTATTCATCTCTCTTATTTTGTCTTCATGTCAACCGTTTTCTTCTTGAGCCTTTTTGAGTTCTTCATCCAATTTCTTTATCTTCTCATAGTATGCTTCTTTATGTTCAAAACATTACTGGCTTCTTTTTACAATGTACTACTGCTTTGGTTCTCATATTCTTCACTTCCTTGAAGATGTCCATTCTTCCACAGTCCACTTGAGAAGCTTTTGGGCACTCTACGAAACCGTTAATGTCCTCTTATACACAAGCTAATTTAGCACTCGAGCTCACACAAAAAGGGAGCGGATATGGCATTGAGTTATTAAAAGCATGTTATGCAGCACAAACTTTCTAGGCCTATTGTTCTTGTAAGAACGACCAAAGGAGTAGCTTGCACACAATGGGCCTGTCTGAGAGAGAGAGAGAGAGAAAGAAAGAAAGAAGAGGATGCAGGGAAGAGAAAAGGTAAGAAAGAGAAATATATCAAACATCCAAGGTGCTCCATATCAGTCTATGAGACATGATTTTATCAATCAAAATCTCTGCTGTCAGTTTCTGGTCAAAAGATTCTGTTATCATAACTTTCATTTCATAATTTAAAAATGGCATGATCACTGCATAATTACCTGTGTATTGGCAAATAATTCTCTTCTTGCTTTTACATCTTGAAGTACACCTGAAAAGCTAATCTCAAAAAAGACACCTCGCTGCAAGAACAGGTAAAAACATGGTTACAGATATTTTTCAGTAAGTTGGCTCTTAAAATACAATAAAAGGATCAAGTGCAAAATCAAGTATACTTGAACTGCTGCCTGAACAGATGATGCTGACAATCTAAGAGGCATTCTGTGCAAAAAGTCCAAACATATCAAATCCACCTGCAAAGAATAAGAAATCAAAATAAGCAGCAATATGTGCAGTTAAAACCAATACATACAACAGATATGAATGTTTACTCATTAAAGCTGATACAAAAGGCTACTCTTGTGAATATATCTTACATTTTACAAGCAACACTCTACAATTATCTAGACAAAAAAAGAAAAAGAAAAGATATCAGAGTGAAACTTATTTTTTATTCAACAATAACGCTAAACACTTTGCGATTGTAGCTAACAGTTAAGAACAAAGATATGCATACAGATTTCTCCAGAATACAGATACCCAACTACAGTATCAATCATGAAGAAGTGTTGTGTGAGAAAACTATCTCAGAAATAAGACTTGCGAATGATGTGTGTGCAACTCTCCTCCCATCCATTTATACCCTCTTGTATTCTAAAAATATCAATGATCTGGAATGGTTTAGTGCCTCCATGTGGCCATCATGCAACACTCATCCCCATTACTACTGAATACCTTAGGATATCCCCTGAGCTTGGGACCTTGGCTATGGCTGGCCCTTGTCTCACACACACATGGAATGATCCCTGTGGACCAATACCTAACACTCTCTCCCATAGTTGCTATTCGTACGCGTACGAATATGTCCGTACGTATTTTTTGCAAGGTACCGTACGGTACGTAATCGTACGAGTTCGTACGATTTTTTTTCGAAAAAAAAAGACCTATACTTTTTCGTTCGGTTCACTTTTGTTCACTTCAAACTCTTGCACGTTCGGGTATTTTCTGCAGCCGCTCGCTCACGAGTCTACTACCATCTCCCATCTTCAAACACACATGTCACACACACACACTTAAGATTCCTCAACTCTAACCTCTCTCAAGCTCTATCTCAAGCTCTATCAAGCTTTCTCAAGCTCGCTTCAAACCTCTCTCTTCTAGTTCAGCTTTAACCTTTCTCTAAGCAACATGGTGAGAGAAAAGCATGAGGCTTTTGATCTCCATTGTGTTGGGGTGGAGAAAGACACAAAGAAGTCCAATTCCCATCATTGGACTTGCAAATATTGTGGCAAGCGATACACAAGCGGGGCCACAAGGCTACTTCAACACATAAGCAAGCTTGGAGGGCAAGTGGCCGCATGCAAGGAAATTCCCGATCATATTGCATCCGAGATTAGGCAAAAAATGATGGGATCTCCTAGCACATTACCTACATCGGTAAGAGGATATGCAAGCCATTCTTCTCGTGCAACGGTCTCTACTTCTTCACATGAAGAGGAGTCACCTTTTCATGACTCAAATGTTGGTTCATCCTCACAATCACCATTACAAAGGGAGTCACAATCAATGAGGCAAAGTGGATTAGGGCAAGCTCCCGGGCATGTAAAGTCCTCTCTCACATGGATCAAAGAGAAACAAAAGATAGCCGACATAGAGATTGCAAGAACGGTAATTATGGAAAATCTCTCATTTAATCTTCTTAATTCAAACCAATGGAAGACTATGGTGAAAGCAATTAGTGAAGTGGGTCCATGTCAAGGATGGAGTGGACCTAGCTACTCCGATATGAGGACAACCAAGATTGATGAGGAGAAGAAAAGAATAGATCTCTCACTTGCCCCTATGCGTGATAAATGGTTTAGGTATGGATGCACTATCCTCTCGGATGGATAGAGAGATAGAAAAAATAGAGGCATAATTAATATTCTTGTGTCATGCCCTATTGGTACTTTTTTCCTACGTGTCGTTGAGGTTGGAAAGAAGGGAAAGAAGACAACCGGAGTGTTCATCTATCGGCATATCAAGAAGGCCATTGAAGAAGTAAGTTTTAAATTTTTATTTTATTTTAATTTCATTTTGATATTTTGACACTAATTTATGGATTTTATGCATAGGTGGGTTCATCAAATGTAGTGCAAGTTGTCACCGATAATGCAAGCAATTGTAGGCATATGGGGCAGCTTTTGGAGGGTGAGTATCCACATATTGTGTGTACTCCATGTGCAACTCATTGTCTTGATTTGCTCATGGAGGATATTGGAAAGCTAACATGGGTGAAAGCTTGCACATTACAAGCCTCGAACATAGTTACATTTTTCACACAAAAAGTGAAAGTGTTGACTATGTTTAGAGAGCATAGCAAGCTTGAAATAAAGAAGCCCGCCACCACACGCTTTGCATACATGTGGATTGTCCTTTCAAGGTTGCTTGAAGTGAAAGTGCCTCTACGACAAACGGTGGTATCTACCTTTTGGATCGAATGGGACGAGAGCACATCGGAGGAGTCAAAAAGCATGCAAAGGTTATGTTTGGATGAGAGCTTTTGGGATGGTGTGAGAGCTATTTTAGGTGTCATCACACCTATCTACAAAGCTCTACGCATGACGGATTGTGAAGGTGCTACTCTCGGTCTTCTCATCCATATCATGAGAAGAGCTTTGCAAGAGATAAGGGAATGCACTCTTGTCACCGAGGAGCAAAGAGATGAAGTACTTGAGGTAAGATATTTTGATAAATTATGCTTTATCAATTATACCACGATTCACATTAATGATTAATCATTATACATATCATAAATGTATTTAACATTTGTATTTGGTATTTATGTGCAAATTGCAATTTGAATTTTGCATGTAATGATTCAAATTGCAAATTGCAATCATGCATACATGATGTATCGTGTAATCATCATGCATCATGCATGCATCACGCATGCATCATGCATGCATGCATGATGCAATGAGATATATATCTCACATGTGGCATGTGTATTATAATTTTCATCTCATAATTCATTCTTATTATTAAATTTTAATATTTAACCCTCTTTCTTTTTTTCTTAGGCAACAATGAGAAGATGGACATGGATGCATCGGCCTATCCATGGGTTTGCAGGTTTATTGCATCCGGCATTCAAAAGCACCCGATTATATGATGATGTGGAGTTATTATCAGATCGTCTTCAATATATGTCACGTGTAGTTCCCACACATCTACATAATGACATGTTGGAGCAAATTAATTGTTATATGGATGAGAGGGGAAATCCTTCCTTTCTTTTTCCTACATGTTGGGATAGAGAATCAATGGTAAAACCACTCTTTTGGTGGCAAAATTTTGGTTTTGCATTCACTACATTATTCACATATGCTCTTAAAGTGTTATCTCAAGATTGCTCATCCGGTGCATGTGAGAGAAATTGGAGTGCTTTCTCTCTCATCCACACAAAGGGGAGGAATAGACTTAGTCCTCATCAAATGGAAAAGTTAATATATTGTCGTACAAATCTTAAGATGTTGCAAAATATCCCTAACATGGAGACTCTCAAACAAGTAAGTAGCTTTATCATTTGCTGCATGCATAAAATTTCAGCTTTCAATGTTGTAGGCTTCCGTGTTATGCTAATTCATGTTTTGATTCTCTTTTTTGTTTAGGTGAATGTGGACAAATTTTGGCCTTCCGTGAAAGACACTCCTCTTCCATCACATGATGTGCCTCAAGATGAGGAAGAGCTTCTTTTTGCCGATCTATATAGAGAGCTTTGCTCTATAGATGTGAGGCAAACAAGGGGCCATAGCAGAGGAAGGGTCAGAGGAGTCCGTGGTCGCGGGAAGGGATTGATTATCCGGTGTGCATCAACCACTTCGCACGGGGATGGAGCTAGCACTAGTCGAGCACCGGCTAGTACATACACAAGGAGGCAGAGGAGTACATTATCATCGCTGCAGCCGCTTCCACTATCCCCGCATTTTGATGATGAGGGGAACCTTGTCAGTGATCCTCCCACACCACCATCATCTACTTATGAGATGACATCATCGGATTCTCTTGATGAGAATTCTGATGATAGTGATATTGATGAGATGGATGATGAGTGATAATGTAACATAATCCTGGTAGGAGATGGTTGAACCACACCCTAAGAGAGAGGATTAGGAAGTAATCCTCAACCATGGCTTTTGGGGCAAGTGGTTAGCCCATCACATTCCTAACCAAGAGGTTGTGAGTTCAATTCCTTACATTGGTATCAGAGCCTAGGAAGTAGGCTTGGGCAAGGTGGAATGATCCAATGGCCTCTAAAAAAGGCGCTTGGGCATCCTCTATGTGAAAGGGTAGGAATTGTGGAAGGCGCGCGCGTCGGTTTCAAGGATGGACCTTACAATGATTGGGGTGTATCTCTCAATCCGTATGTCGGATTGAGGCATATAATATACCGTTGGAAAGCTCTCGGAACGAACTTTCCAATGAGCTAGCTTGGAAGTGTGAATTCCTTGGGAATCCTTGGGTGGCACTTGATTGAGTGTTCAAGATACCAAGAATGGGTGAGAACAAGGTTCAAGACTGAGGTTGAGAACAAGGGCTCGAGACACCAAGGTTGCGAACAAGAAGGTTCAAGACACCAAGGTTGAGAGCAAGGGTTCAAGAGACCAAGGTTGCGAACAAGGTTCAAGAAACTGTGCGAGGTTGAGGGACATCAATTCAAGGGCACCTAGGGAGTTCAAGGGACTGATCACCGAGGCTAGAGGGATACAAGAGTAGATCATTGAGGACAATGATCGACCAAGGGGGGAAGAATGTAACATAATCCTGGTAGGAGATGGTTGAACCACACCCTAAGAGAGAGGATTAGGAAGTAATCCTCAACCATGGCTTTTGGGGCAAGTGGTTAGCCCATCACATTCCTAACCAAGAGGTTGTGAGTTCAATTCCTTACATTAATGCAATAGAACGAAGGATTACGACCACCACATGCTAGAGAGATGACTCTCCTCCCAACCAAATGCCTCTATATATAGCTCTCTCCAGGGGACTACCTTCTTGGGCAGGTGAATGCTAATCATCCAAGTGTCAGCCATGTAACTACATGTGCGACAAGTGTCCAGTGGATGCTTCTAGAAGGTTCTAGAGCTTTTGGGGAAAATACTCTTCCCATGTACCTCATGGGGATTGAACCCAAGACCTCGTCCTTCACACCCTTGAGTCTTAACCATTAGGCTAAGTGGATCACTTGTTCACAAGAGCACAAGACCTCCTAGTAAGTCTAAAACTCGAGATCTTTGGTCATACACACGGATGACCAAACGGTGTCCGATTTCAGATCTGTCTGAACCGGCCAGACCCTTGGATCATAGACTTACTTTATTACATTCTTCCCCCCTTGGAAAATGTTTTTGTCCTCGAAAATAGAGCTATATACATACTGTAGGCAACCCCCGAGCCTCATGTTCTAAAACTGAAAGAACATGGTCATGTTCTAGAACTGGAAGAACATGTCTCATCTCTGTGGTGGCATCCTTGCCCAAATGATTCAAAACACTATCTGGTTTTGTACTTTGATGAACGGGACAAAGTACAAACTAGTGAAGAATAATGAGGGTGGATCTAATGACATCCCTGGCTAATTCACAGTTTCTGGATGTGCAATCTAGGCACAAACATGTGAACTAGGTGGATTCAAATTACTAGTCCATTTCTAGGCATAACTGGTGCATGGGCTTAGTAATGAAGGTGGGATTCTTATCCCTCGCAAGACTTTGAGAATTCTTGATTCACTTGAATTTGTTTTGGAGAACTTGAAGATTGGTTTGTCCCATACATCTAACTTTAGATGTCTGTACAATGGTTTACTTTTATCTAACAGTTACTTGATTTTTTCACCCGACTAGAGGACTACTTTGTCCCAATGAGTTGAAAAAATCCTATGTAAACTGTAGGAGAAAATTTACCATTTCGGTGGAATCAACCATACTAACTTCATCAATTCAAATTCAAAATGAAAATTGTCCAACTTCGGACACTTTTCTCAAAGACTTTTAACTGAAAGTTCTTGGGAATTGTCAATCTGATGAGCAATTCCTAACTTCCTTATTCTAGAGTATATTGGACTCCAGGAAATCATTTATGCTATAACTTGAAGCAAACTCAAATGAATAAGTCCACTTAGACTTATCATCTTTTGAAGATTGAAAAGGTTCTTGTACATAACATCTATCTAGGATGTTCAAGTTAGTTATTTTATTCTAACCGGTTAACCCTGGTCTTTTGCAAAAGAAATCAGATACCATATCTGAGTCAATTCCAAAAGATTTGGAAAGCGGAAAGAAATAACTAAGACTCTGTACAACCAATTCAAACTTCGAATATATATAAACTTGCTATGAGTCAAAGGCTAGATGACTCAGGACTTTAACTTTTCAAAGATCTATTTCAACAGGATATTGAAGCATTGTCTTTATCTTTAAGAGAAATAAGCTGGATTCTCAAAAAGATACAAAGAAAACCAAAAACATCATCCAACCACAGGATACTAGTGTGGCAATTACCATCAGTGTGTCGACCCACTGAGGTTCGTTTGATGAGTTTTTTTTTTTTTTTTTTTTTTACTTTAATAATGCTTCACTTGAGACTAAGTTCAGGTCACATTCAATCTTTTTGACTCCTAATCGTGAATGCAATTCTCGTGCATTTCTTTGAGTCAAAAGAGTGAATTTACCAAGTTATACTAGAAACTTGATACTTGACTTAGTCAATTGAATCTTTAGTTGAAAAGATCAACTCAAAGTCAAAGTCCAACTTCTTTCAGAAATTTATCAAATATTTCTGATCAATAACACTTAAGCTTGAAGTGTTCTAACAAGATCTTGGAAGTTCCTTACTTCATATCTTCAATTTCCTTGATCTTGAAGTCATCTTGAGATTCTTCTTGAATTTTAAACTCCTTCTTGGAAGTTTTAATTCCCTTGAAGATCAAACCTAACTTCAAGATTCCAAATGAAGACTCAAAGATATTCATCATCTCACGGTCCGATGTCCCATACCATTTTTCCTACATCAATCTGAGTATAAAATCTGGTGTCCCATACCACCCTATTTTATACTCACATTGACGTGTGAGTGAAATTTATCCTAAAGTCTACAACATCTCTCGATAGAGAACCTTCTAACTTTAATTCTTTGACAAGAACTTCATAGTTTTAGGCACTATCTCTATCTTAATATTCTAGGTTTTTAATCCCTTGACATGATCGTTTCACGATCTTGTGCTCAACCTTGGGAATTTGAAAACCTTTAATAGAATATCTCCAATCGTTTTTGCTAGGGTTTTCAAATGAAAACCAATCAGAATTCCAAGTACTTGAATTTTCTTGAATTCAAGTTCAATTGGTTTATCCTTGACCAATTTCGTAGTGACAAGAGCTTTTAGCTTCTTGTCTTTAGATTCCTTTCTACTAATGCTTTTAGGTACCTATCCTGGCCAGGACTTTTATTTAGGAATCTCTTTACTGCTTAAGTCTTAAGCATCCGCTCATGCTTTCTGGATTTGTACCAAAATCCCTTTAAGGATAGGTAAACACTTATGTTTTACTTTCCACAGACTTAATTACCATTTTCACGGTTGCAGACTACATTCTTGGAATTCCTTTACTCTGTTCAGACTTGGAACAACTTACTCTTTTTCACAGTTTTCCATCGAATAAATGGAACTTGAGTGAATCATTCCTAAAGAAAATTTTTATTGCCAATACTTGGGCAATCTACAGGGTAGTTCCAATCGCATGTTCTTGGACAATCATGGCCAAGCTTGATCAAGTCTTGTTGATCATGCGATAATAATGAAGACTTTATCTTTATCTTTTAAGATCTCTTTAAACTATCTTTAAGCTTCTTTGCTTACCTGCAGGATTTTTAGAGATCTTTCTCAAGTCCAAGCATACACTTATGCCTCTCAGATTCCAAAGCTAAGAATCTTTGATATACCTTTAGGTTATATCACAAATAGGACTTGAAATACCACTTCTAGTGGTTTGGGATGTCCGGGAACTACTTACTTATTGTTTAAAGAGTATGAAGAATTTCATTCTCAATACTTGAAAGACTGCCATTTCTTCAAAGACTTGAGATTCCTTCTAAGGAATAACTTGAGCAAATGATTAATCTTGGAATCTTTTGCAATATTAAAAGAACATTTGAAAGAAATTCTTTCAAATAATATCCAAAAAATTTACTGATTCAATTGTATTCATTTCCTGAGTATCAAACTAGAGACTAAATATCACCTTTTGGATATGGTTTCCCATGCCACTATGAAAGTTTAAGTTGAACTTTCATTTATGTGATATGACTTCTATTCTTGAGTTTGATACAAAACTCATTATTATTGGTCAATCTTCAGATGTTACTAGAGTCCTTTTAAACATATTTCACCAATCAAAATTATGTTTAAAGTCCAAGCATCTATTGATGATTGATCCAATAGTAATGTTACTGTGAACACAACTTTGAACTTTATAACTTGTTTAGGAGAAGTTCATGGATTTAAGATCCATTTCTTGGAACTTTCTATTCCTAAATGAAAAGTTCACACTTGCTTCAAGTCTTTAGGAACTTATATTATTTCCTAAAGACTGCTTAGCTAGTTGCATCATTTACTAGAGATGCAACTATAGAACCTAACATCCTTTCAAGGATCAATTGATGTTGAGGTTTAACCTTTGATTTCCATCACCCCTTGATGAAATCAAATGAAAATTTATAAAAGATTGGTACCTTTATATCTTGGCAAAACATTTATATCCTAAAGAGGTTTTGCCTTCATCATTCCTTGGATCTATCATATAATATGAATTTATGTGTATTTTGGGAAGAGTTCATGAATCAATTAAGATCCTCTACTTGGAACATCTACCTTCCCAAAAATAAATTTATCTTAAACATGGTAGGAGAATGATCTCACATGAAATAGAAGGCTTGACTATTTCATATCTCAATTCCAAAAAGTTACTTACCGAGGTTTCATCATGAGATACAAATCTTGAAACCACAAAGAAACTTCTTTAAACTTTCGAAATCTTCTAAATAGAAGAGTACTCAAGGAACTTGGAAATATAGTTCTCATCCAACCTTGGGATGCTTGAGAAGTTACATAAAATATATAACTAATCAAGTAAAGCTTATCCGCATGACTTTCTAAGTACATCCAGGACTTAGAGTCATCATACATCATAAAAGAGTTTGCAGTAATTAAATTTTCTTGGTCATCAAGAAAATTTATTACTTAACTACTTTCTCTTAGTGCTTACTTATACCTAGCAAGACATCTATCATACTTAATTATCATTAAGTATTTGTCTTTGATAGCGGAGTATCGAATTGGGAAGAAATCGACTAATTACTTGAGTTGCAAACTAGAACTAGTATGTCTTTGCAACTAACTATTCCTTGGTCTTCCCTAATGTCTAACTGCGAGCTTTATAAAGTAAGCTAAATACTAAGAGAGTACATTCTCATATATACTTGCAAACAGCATTCCATTCTATCATGCAAATGCATGTATCTACATGCAAAAGCATATGCTCACATGCGTATGCATGCATGTTCTTTGCATGCCCTAAAAATAATACAACAATCATGCATGAGCTTGATGCACGATTTTTTTCTTGTACTAAAAATGTATATCATGCAATCCTGATGCATGTATATCCTTTCCTTTGTCCTAATGCACTATGATATAAAAACATACCCTTGAAGTGCAATAGAAAACTTACTCAATGGAAAGGAAATATGTATTTAAACTACCAAAATACATTCTTTGATGCACAAGGATCCTTTTGAAATCAAGTCTTTCCTTAATGCAAACTAATGCTTGGAATGAGAAATGGATTAATTCATTATTCTAATCTAGACTTAATCAATTGAAATCTTGGCTATTTCAATGTGCATCTAGGATTAAGTGTAGAATAATGAAAACAAAATAAATCAAGCATTAAGGCCAAGCAAAAACTGGAAAATACTTAGCTCCATATAGAGCTACGTCCTTCCCTTAATCCTTTGGAAGAGCTTCTCTCTAAAGACTTTGGTCATAATTCAAAGTTGGTTTGACTTTGATCACCAAAGGCCTCCTGATCTTCACTCCACAGCTCCACTTCCTTCATACTTTGCTCAAACTTTTACTGTCCTTGCTTGTTTCTTTGGTTAAAGAAGAGTGCTCCTCGGGTTCCGGGCTCCAACAGTTGGGCTCTGACCTTCAGCGCACGCTACAGGTTAATATTAGTCCTTGGCAATAACAAGCACACAATGGAATTGAGCGCGTTGGCCACAGCAGTTTAATCCCGTATCTGCCACCCGAGATCGAATCCCAGACTTTCACGAACGATCTTCAATCTTTTTGGCCCCCAAGAAGTCTTCTCATCGCGAACAGCGAATAAATAAGTTTGCTTTGAATATAAGTACTCCCGAACGTTCCTGGACTTTTGAAGACACCAGCAGCTTGCAGACGCGAGGTTGCGTCCGTGGACTTGTGGACACACCAGTACCACCCAGCTCTGTAAAGCCACGAACAGCGCTAGCCTTCTTGGCTAAGGTGGAATTCGTGGGGTGCAGAGGTCGTCGGCTCAAAACCCATAATCAGACCGCAGAAAATTCCTTTTTTAGCCTGGACGAAGCTGTTTTTTCAGCGCCATCTGCGAACTATAGAAACTGCTCCACATATAGATGTACCGAGCGTCTGTGGGCTCATGGATAGGCAAGAACAGTCCCTACGAAAGGTCCTGAGATCGAGTCTCCTGCGCCTAATGTCGGAGCTGGCAGTTCACCTTGTGCTATTGGATGAATCCTTCTCCAGTGGGAAAACAGATCATAATAAACTGTCGCGGAAATGTTTTACGCCAGCGCCTGTGAGCTTTGTGGACAGGCGAAAGAACTTCCAATGAGAGGACGGGGGTTCAAGTCCACTGCTCTAGACAGCATATTATTTCTTTTTCTCATCTCTTCCTTGAGCTATAGCCAGCACCGCCATGACTAATGTGGGGCGGGATGAAAATCCGAGACGGATGGGAGCAAAAATGGAGTCGCCTTGAGAGAGTTATTGCACGCAAGGACTTATGAGCAAGATGATGGAGAGAGCTATGAATCCTAGGCTCTGATACCAATGCAATAGAACGAAGGATTACGACCACCACATGCTAGAGAGATGACTCTCCTCCCAACCAAATGCCTCTATATATAGCTCTCTCCAGGGGACTACCTTCTTGGGCAGGTGAATGCTAATCATCCAAGTGTCAGCCATGTAACTACATGTGCGACAAGTGTCCAGTGGATGCTTCTAGAAGGTTCTAGAGCTTTTTGGGCAAAATACTCTTCCCATGTACCTCATGGGGATTGAACCCAAGACCTCGTCCTTCACACCCTTGAGTCTTAACCATTAGGCTAAGTGGATCACTTGTTCACAAGAGCACAAGACCTCCTAGTAAGTCTAAAACTCGAGATCTTTGGTCATACACACGGATGACCAAACGGTGTCCGATTTCAGATCTGTCTGAACCGGCCAGACCCTTGGATCATAGACTTACTTTATTACAGATTGATGTCACTTTATTGACACTTTATTGACATTGGACATTATGATGATTGATGATGTTTTTCATTGGCTTTTAGTTTTTTAGTATTTACTATTTATCACTCTAGACTTGTGACTTATCATCTTGTTATTTCATGTATTCTTGGTGATGATTCATGAATCACGATGATCATGTTTGAAACTTTGATATGATTTGAAGCTAGATTTATCATTTTGGTATGATCGTATCATGTAGAATCTAGATGTATGTAGTATGTACATGTGTCATGAATGGAGTTTGAAAATTGATAGCATGATTTTTGTTTTTAACATAAATCATAAATGATAGTACTAACTTCTAAGTTCTAAGTTTTAACTTCTAAGTTCTAACTTCTAAGTAGATATTGATACATCCAATTCCCCGATATGACGACAATATCCCACATGATTAAATATAGCTAAATGAAGTTTTTTACCTTTATTTTGATGTATTTTATTCATAAACATGATGTTTATCATCTCAAATATAAAATATATTATTTTCAGCCAAAAAAAAAAAATCATACCTTATGAAGGTACGAATATCATACGGGAAGCCCCAAATCTTAGGGTACGTACGTAGTACCGTACTAATACGTACGGTACGAACCGTACGGATCGTACCTTACTAACTATGCTCTCTCCCCCTTCTAAAGATCATTGTCCTCAATGATCAATGAAGGAAAGTAACCAAAGCTTCTGATTCCCAAGTAGAGTCAAAAAGTGATAATCCTCTCCATGCTACTAGATACTCTTGGATGACACGGTTCCTCAGCTGTTTCTGTCTTCGATCTAGTATCCTGTCTAGAGAATGATATGTGCTATCACTTTCCTGCAAAGAAACAATACCCTCTATTAGATTATCCTCCTTTGAAATATACTTCCTAAGTTTACTGACATGAAACACTGGATGGACTCTGCAATTTGGAGGAAGCTCGAATCGATATGCAACATCACTTGGTTTTTAACTATCTTCCAAGGTCCACAAAACCTTGGTGAAACTACACTTCCCTCTAGATAGTGAAGTAGATCTACCTGGTACCTAAAGAAAGACTATGTCTCCTTCCTCAAAGGATCTAGGATAGGAGATCTCTTCCTATCAGCATACTCTTTTGCCCTATCAGCGGCTTGTTGCATCTTGGCTTTAGTTATTTCTAGATTTGCTTGGAGGTTTGCTAAGAACTCCGAAGCACTAGGACATTTCTTTGGCATTCCTATGGTACTGGGAGCATTAAATAGGCCTATACACATGTATACACTATAAAGGGATCATTTAGGACTTTATCCCAACAACCTCCCACTTAAAGGCATAAATGGCGCCTTTAAGCTAAGTGACTCCCACCATCTCTATACATAATTGATGTTGTGCTTTGGATAAGCACTTAGTGAGAACATCTGCACGGTTCTATGATGTATGGACCTTAACTAATGTGATAAAGCCATCCTCAAGCACTTCTCGAATGAAGTGATATAGCACATCAATATGTTTTGTGCGTGCATGAAACATGGCTTTTTTTGCCAAACATATGGCACTCTGGCTATCACAACCAAACATAGGTGCTCTATCAGACAAACCAAAGACAAACCAAATTCACTGCAAAGACATGCTAACCATATGGCTTCCTTGGAAGCCTCGGTGACTGAAACATAATCAGCCTCAGTAGTAAACAAAGCAATAATCTTTTGCAGTCTGCTACACCATGATACAGCACCACATGCAAGAGTGAAAACATAGCCACTTCTGGATTTCCATATATCCATATCACCTTCCATGTCAGAATCACAGAATCCCTTCAGCTCTAATGGATCCTTTACATAACTGAGGCATTTGTTTTTAATTCCTTTCAAATATCTCAAGAAAGATTTGACTGCCTCCCAATGAGCTCTACCAAGATTAGCCATGAACCTGCTAACAACTCCCACTGCATGAGCAATGTCTGGCCAAGTGGAAACCATAGCATGCATAAGTGAACCACAAGCTGATGCATATGGAACACTCCATGTAATTGGCTGCATCATCATCTTTGGGACAGTCTTCCTTGGAAAGCTTCACATGTGGCTGTGGCACTTCAAGAGGCTTA
Source organism: Ceratopteris richardii (assembly GCA_020310875.1). Taxonomy (NCBI): domain Eukaryota; kingdom Viridiplantae; phylum Streptophyta; class Polypodiopsida; order Polypodiales; family Pteridaceae; genus Ceratopteris; species Ceratopteris richardii. The sequence goes on from CM035416.1 coordinate 184,097,525, forward strand.
GCATCAGCCACATTAAATCTGTCCAACACTTTCTCAATGTACTTTTCTTGGGATAAATCAATGCCCTCTTTTGGGCATATCCCTTAGCAACCAGCCTTGCCTTATACTTGGGTTTGCCATCAACAGTTTTGATTGTGAAAGGATAGAAACATTAGGAGTAGAGTATGTAGACTAGTGTAAAACGGCGGGGCGTGCGAGTGCGAGTGGAGGAAGGATAGAAAAATTAGGCGTAGAGTATGTAAACTAGTGTAAAGCATCGTGCAAAAGCATCGAAAAACTAGTGGAACAGTGACAAGCCCGGAACTTCATTTCAAATGTGTCAACGCGTGACTCCCGAACATCCACAGTGTCTCATAAATGCTGTCACGTAACCCCAAAAAAAAAACACTGGCGCTCCAATTCTAGCTTTTCATAAATGCTGTAAAACAGTATTTCCGAGAAAAGATATTAGAAAAATACCAGTGCTTACTTCTAAGTGGGCACAAGCTTGATCGAATGCTTTCTGGCTTGTAGGGCGAACCGCAATAATATCATACGAACGTATCACAGGGTTAGCTGCGTTGACAGCATTCGTTTGGATGGCGGTCTCGATGGTGATAGTCAGACGATTGTACTGACGAAAAGAACGCCTCGCAGGAGGCACTCCCAGAACGTCTCTGTGGAAGTGCGCCGACTGAGCTACACCTGGGTCCGCCGAGACGATGGCGGAAAGATCAACACAGCGACTCTTGCAGGCATGAGCGTCCGATAAGGACCCCTTCACGACGTGATTGAAGGCGATGCCCGAGTAGCCCAGCTCGAAAGACGTCACCGCGAGAGCCACTCTTTCTGCATGCGATGTGCCCTCTGTCAGTAAGTTGAGGTCGTAGAATCCTGTAGACTTACGTCGCCTCTTCTTCGCCTTGCTGCTCTTTGCCATCGCCCCCTGTAAATTCATGACGATCAAGGAACCAACCAGCTCTATGAGGTCTCTACTTCCTGGGAACGAACTCTTAACAGTGGAAGTGAAGTAACTCTTAATTGTGGAAGTATGTTGTGTTCTTTGTTTAGGTGTTCTCTCCTCTACCTCCGTAGCGTTGAAGTGTCAGCTCAAGGCTTCCATTCATTAGGTTAAAGCGAAACATGTTTGTTTCTATGATAATTGACAATCTAAGCCTTTACAAGGGTGTATTCTTGTGTGTTATCGTTGTCCATGAATGGTCCTTTGTTTCGATTTTGGTATGAATATGATATCATAAAGTGTCACTAAAACCATGAATACTTTTAAGATAGAAAAAAAAAAGTCATTCATCATTCGAGTGTGTTCAAAAATTATACATCTTCGATCTTATCAATACTAGTCTTGGGAGCTCAAGGAGTCATGTTCTCCAAGTAATTACTTTCCACTTTCCAGTTCTAGTTCTAGTCTTGTTCCTTGTTCTAGGCTTCTCTAGTCTTGTATCTTGGATATCCTATATTGTCCTCTTATAATCTCGTAATACGAGATCATGTTCAGTTCTTTCTTGTCCCTAGTCCATCTCCCTCAAGAGAGTTCTTGTAATCTAGATATATTGTTTTATACCTACGATCTCAAGCTATGGGATATCTTGTATCCTGTCTAATCTAGTTATCTGTATCTATCAATCCTGGGTTGTGGGACTTCTTGTATCAGTTGCATATTATATCATTTTTCCTACATGGATGATCTTGTAATTTAGAAGTATAATTTTGAAATTTTGTCTAGTCTAGTAAGAGGGCATGTCACTCTAGCAAGAGGTGGATGTCACTCTAGCATAATTTTGAAATTTTATCTAGTCTAGCAAGAGGGCATATCACTCTAGTATAATTTTGAAATTTTGTCTAGTCTAGTAAGAGGTGGATCTCCTCATGTTGGTGAGTACCAACGTGAGGAGATCCACCTCATAGATATCAATCTGTGGAGACATGAGAACTGGTATGACAACCATGAGCAAGTGAAGTGCACAAGTGAGTGAGTGAGAAGCACATAAGCATGAACACACATGCACACACAAGGCAAGAACAAAGAGAGGAACAAGGAGTGCTTTCAATTACAAAAGAACTCTATTACAAAAGCTTCAATATCTACCAAGCCAACCTCAAAAATGAGCTCTCTAGCTCTTTTTATAGTTTTTCATTAGCTTTGGTCCTATCCAGACTTAGTGTCCAGCCTAATTAAAAATTAGGTTCCATGGCTTATTTGAGGGCTCAAACGAGGTCTAAATTTTATGAAAATTGGTATGTGGCTACTTTTCGTACTTCTTAAGCTCAAGGACTCCTTGGCCCTTGAATAAAATGGAGCTAAAGCTATCAAAAACAGTATTTACAATATTGGTATAGTCATGAAAATCACTTTTGGTTGAAAATAATTTATGAAAAAATTGATTAGGCCTATTATTTGCTGGATCTGCATAATGTTTCCATCTCCTTGCTCCTTCTAACTCCTTTCTTTGGCCTTCTTGTATGTTGACGCTTGTAATAGGACACAATCTAGTGCTCCCCTAACATTTTGGCTAGACTACCTTCATCAAGACTAGGCACCATGGAGATTATCCGTGAAGAAATCTTTTCTGCACTTGAAGTGATTTAACAACAAGTCCAAGCGATAGGAGAAAACCAGGAAAGGATTCAATACCAAAATATTCAAGTTATTATCACATAACTTCAGAGGAAAGTCTAGAAGCTACAGATCATAGTAAATCACTCTTCTTCAAGTACCCCCATGGCAACTAATATGAAGAAAATCCAAAAGTAAGCATGGCTAAGAAATTTGATGGGATAAGATCAAAGTTCAAAGGATTTCTTTAGCAAGTTAAGCTATTCATAAGAATGAAACGTGATAAATACCCAGATGATGCTTCTCAAGTAGGATTCATAGGAGCTATATTATGTTGTCCTATATGTTCATGGTTTGCATCTATCCTAGAGAAGGACATGATATTCTATATGATTTTAAATCCTCTCTTCAAGAGTTTATTGGAGAGACCAAATGTTCGCGTGTTTATGCATCAAAATTTAGACAATTCATTTGTGATCTCTCATTGCATGAGGATTACTTCATTCAACCAATTTTGATAAGGCTTACGTGACAATATCAAGGATCTTATGCTACCCATGCTCAAGGTAAGCACTTTGAATGAATCCATGAATCAAGCAATTGAGTGTGATAATAGGTTGTTTGAGAGAAAGCAAGAGAATAAAACTTCTATCAGAGATCAAGAATACAAGTTTACCTCTCTTACCTGAACCCATGCAGTTGGATAGCATCGAGGTCAGGAAACTTACACCAAAAGAAAGAAAACATCAAAAGGAATTTGGATTATGCTTTTATTGTGGATATCATGGCCACATCGTATTCAAATAGAAAAATAAACAAAATGGATTCAAGACTACCATAATCACCATCTGACATCAAAAGGATCATCATCAGAGTCAAAAGAGGAATACAATCCATCATGAGAATCATGGCCTTGATTATGTACCTAGATATATTACAAAACCTTTCAAGTTTCATTATAGATATCCATCATCGTCATATTCAAGTACTACATATCAAGAATTCTACAAAGACAAAGAACTATGAAGATTGAAGTCCTAGAACATCTCACAGTCATGTAACCACTTCTCGTGGAATTTATCACTTGAGGAGTAGATGATGTCATGGACATAAAGAAAATCATCTTGAACCTTTGATTTCATGCAGATTTCTATATCTCATGATTAGTTCAAAATTGGGAGAAACTAATGCTACCATCATATTCAGAAAATACAAAAAAACCTAGTAGACTTAGATGTTTGGTACTTTGATAGCAATGCAACCAAACATATTACCTCACAACACAGTTTCTTTACTTCACTTGAGCCTGCACCTAAAGGGAATACTATCATAAGTGCTAACAACTCCTCTTACCCTGTAATGGGAGTTGGAAAAATCATTCTGACTATTGATGATGGTAGTTCTGTCACGTTTCTAGATGCCTTATATGTGCCAAGGACCAAGAAAAATATGTTTTTACTTTAAGAACTAGCCAAGATTGGCTTGGTGGTCAAATTTGTTGATGACAAATGTACAATTCATGACCTCTTCAAGGGTGATGTTATCATCACTCTTGGAATTTTATGACATGGGTTGTATAAGCTCATCAACTGTACAAATATGTGAATGATTCAACACATGTAGTTAATGATTCTCAAGCTATCTCATATGCAAAGTTTTGGCATGCATGCTTTGGTCATTTGAAGTTTGCTACTTTTCTTTGTCTTCAAATTTTGAAATGGTTTCCTCTTTGCCCAAACTTGAGGCACCTTCTAAATATGTATATGAAGGATGTATTTTTGGGCAAAATGCAATGTTCCTCCTTCCCAAAAAAATGGTTCAATTAAAGCTCCTCACAAATTGTAGCTTGTTCATAATGATGTATATGATCCTATGCAAACATATTCATTTGGGAGCTACCTATAGTTTATGACTTTCAATGATGACTTTTCTAGGCATGCATCAGTGTATCCATTGAAAAAAGTGACATGTTTCTATGCTTTAGACAGTTATTGGTTATGGTTGAAAATCTGTTAGGATGTAAAATGAACACCCTCCATTCTGGTCGTGGGGGAAATATATGTCTCTTGAGTTTAATGCATTTCTAGTTGATCTTGGGATAAAACATTAGTGTACAGTGTCATATACACCTCAATAAAATGGAGTTGTTGAAAGGAAGGTTAGGTCTCTCATGGAAATGACTAGGTCTATGATCAAAAGTCAAGCTTTAGCACATAACTTCTAGCTTGAGGTTGTTATGCATGCAACATATGCACTTAATAGGTGCCCCACCAAAGCATTACAGTTATCACTCCATATGTCAAGCTTGGCATGGTTACATGCCATCTATTTCTCATCTGCGTGTTTTTGGTTGTTTGATATATGCATTAGCACTTAAACAACAACATAGAAAACTCAATAATAAGGCTGTAAAATGTACCTTTGTTTGGTACATTTTTGAAAGCAAAGGCCATCATTTGTAGCATCCACAAACTAAATGCATTTGGGTTATCCGTGATGTTTGTTTTTGTGGAAGATGCAATTCAGCCCTTACTTTCATGTACCAAGGAAACATCAGTTAGCTCAAGGATGTGTATAACACTTTGTTGTCTCTTTTTACAAGTTGATAGTCAAGTGTTGGTCCAAATGAGGCACTTTCTCAACCTTTATAGATTTAAAATGATGATGCATATCATTCCATTTCTTATGTAGATTTACATGATGCACTTGTTGATGAGAGGATTGACATAGAAGAGGCCTCCTCAAAGTTTTATGTGTGACACCTCTCTTTGAAGGAGACTGTGACTCGAAATACTACCTAAATGCTCATGTTTAATGACACTAGTGATTATGAGAGTGAACTTGATATCATGCAAGCTTTTATGACATGCAAAGAAAACCAATAATCAAGAATTTCTTATTTAAAAAATCAAGTATCATACTATCTTTGAGTACACATACACAAATGATTTTGGAGTAGGTGTACCTGGCAGTGTGAGATGCTTAAGACTACAAATAGACATAGCTCCATGGAAAAATCATGTTATTAATTTATCAAAGGACACCACATGGACAAGCAAGCCACTATGTATGAGGTGTGAAAGCTTCTTAACAAGACAAATGATCTAGGAGAGGGAGTACCTGATGACTGAAATTTAATTAATGGAGAGGAGCAAGTGAGTAAACCTCAAGAAGGCCCATCCTTAGCCGAGTGTTGAATGAAAACTTAGTCCTAGAAAATTCCAAGTTTACTGATGCTATCTTATTTTCAAAGTGCGACTTAGCTTTATGGATGTACATTTCTTTTATTAAGAAGAATTCAAGCTCTTTGGTCATTCAACATATGAAAGATCCAAACAACGAGCTTCACATCACGTAGATAGATTGAACTTGATGAGATTATTGAAAAATGATTGATGCCGACAAAGATAAATACATTTATCTTGGTCATCCCCAATCTTTCCACTACCCAAAGCACACCAGAAGGAGACTCCTCAAGGATTCATCTATGCAAGCCATGAGTTCCATAGAGACTTTTGAAAGGATGAGTCCTATTCCCCCTTGTTGGAAAAGACTGTAAGAAAATAACAGCACAGCGGAATAGACCTGTAGACAGAGTTGAGAGAAAAACGCAGACAAAGATAGACGCAAACTGAGAGATAGAGAACTAAAATTCTCAGATTGCCGAGCATAATGCAGTTACAATGATGGTGTTGTCCACCCGTGCGCTCCCACTGTGGAGCTTAGATGGCGATCTAGACAGACTCTAAATGAAGGGCTTACTAGTGCGCAATGCTATGTAAAGCTCAACCTGGGCCGTGCTTATATAGCTTTTACAAGGCGGTTCCGTATAGATAAACGTAGTCGGGAGATACAAAATAGTCGGTAAAATATATGATCCGACATTATCTCCATGACCAGAAGTCCTACCGTCTCGGCCCTACGGGCCGGGGGGATAGGCCCCCCGGACCCCGCAGAAAGGGGCAAGCCCCCCTTTGCACTCCCCCCATTAAGGTTCTATGGGGAAACTGCACGACGCCAATCCCTTCTACACAAGAGAAGGAAGCATCATCTTCAGATGATGAGTCTGAAAGTCACCAACCTGCCGACATTCAAGTGGAAAAGCCATTGCCACATTGGGTGAGGCAGCTCTATGATTCTGCAAACCCCATCCCACAGTCACTAGAATAGGTTGCAGATGGACCGAGGTGATCATAGAGAATAGAGGAACAGAGACGGGCAAGCACCCATATTGTAAACACAACCTTGATGGCTGATCTCATTCAAGAAGACGCGAAGGAACCAACCAATGTGGAAGAGGCACTCCATGATCCGAATTGGAGGGCTTCCATGCAAACATAATACAACAATATCATGAAGAATGGAACTTGGGAGCTAGTGGATCGACCCCCTAAGCGTAAAGTCATTGGCACCAAGTGGGTTTGGAAGCTAAAGTACAAGGCTGATGGTACTCTAGAAAAATATAAAGCAAGACTTGTTGCACAGGGATACTCACAATTTGAAGGCATTGACTTTTGTGAATCATTTGCCCCGACTGCAAGAATGACTACTATCTGAGTAGTACTAGCTGTGGCTGCACATAAGCATTGGCCAGTCTATCACATGGATGTTAAATCAGCATTCCTGAATGGAGACCTCAAGGAGGAGGTATATGTGTCTCAGCCACCAGGGTTTGAGGCTCCCCATTCAGAGAACAAGGTATGTAAGCTGAAGAAGGCATTATATGGGCTAAAACAAGCCCCTAGAGCATGGTACCAAGGGATAGATAAGTATCTCTTGGATCTAGGGTTCAAAAGATGTGCTTCTGGTGCTAACTTGTATGTTCTAAAGAAAGGAGGGAAGACAATTGTGCTTGTACTCTATGTAGATGACCTTGTGATTACAGGAAATGATGATGCTCTTCTTCAACAAACAAAACATGCCTTGAGTTCAGAATTTGAAATGACAAACTTGGGCTTAATGCATTATTGCTTAGGTCTTGAAGTTTGGCAGGAACCAGGGAAGATTTTCATCTCTCAACAAAAGTATGCAAGGCAAATATTGAAGGCATTCGACATGGAGGATTGCAAGGAAATTTCTACACCTATGGAGGTCAACACAAAATTATCTATTGAAGATACTTCACCTCTAGTGGATATTGGAAGATACAGGAAATTAGTTGGAAGTCTCATCACTTGTGCAATAGCAGACCAGACATCTCTTATGTTATTGGAGTAGTAAGCAGGTTCTCTAATAAGCCTTGCCAAACTCATTGGAAGGCAAGCATGCGGATACTCAGGTATGTGAAAGGAACCACTGATTATGGTATTCTTTATGAAGAAGGATAATCTCTAGTCGGATACTGTGACTCAGATTGGGCAGGAGACATTGATACCAGAAAATCAGTTTCTGGATATTGCTTTTCTTTAGGATCAGGGATTTTTTTGGATCAGTAAGAAGCAACCGACTATAGCATTATCTTCTACTGAAGCTGAGTACAAAGCTGCATGCGTTGCAGCATGTGAAGCAGTATGGTTGAGGAGGATCCTATGGCACATAGGAATACAAGGATAGGAGGCTACAGAGTTGAAGTGTGACAACCAAAGTTGCATGGCCATCGCCAAAAATCCTGTTTTCCATGCACGTACCAAGCACATAGAAATCTAGTATCACTATGTGCATGAGTTGATTGAGGACGGGGTCGTGGAGATAACCTATTGCCCTATTGAAGAAAATGGAGCAGACATCTTCACCAAGGCTCTTGGGAGAGAGCAACTTCTTTGACACTTTTCAAAGCTTGGGATTGGACCAAGGAGGTAGTTCACCATCGGGTGGACATTGAAGGGGGGTGTTAGATATGCTCAATACTCCACCCTCATGTGACCACAAATGATCCATGGTGCTCTAAGTTGTAAGGCCCCCATTATGAGGAGACGCCATTATGAGAACCCGGACATTTGTGGAACCCTAACTTCCAAGTTAGATGACGTCTATGTGTGACCATTGATGGTTGTAGATGATCTTTGTGAACCTAGTCGGGCCAGGTTCATAGTGGATTGCCCCTTCGCCTGATGATAAAGTGGAAGCTCTCTTTTCCTCCTCCACTGCATGTGGCTGCTCCTCCTTAAACACCACATCACGACTCGCCATGATCTTCTTAGCCTCAGGGTCATAAAGCTTATAAGCCTTCTTATCTTCATTGTACCCTAGGAAGATACGTTTGATGCTTTTTGGTTGAAGCTTGTTTCTCTCCCTATCTGGAACATGTACGTAACATTCACTTCCAAATACTTTGAAATGGGAAACAGAAGGCTTTTTACCAGTGTAGGCTTCTTGTGGAGTCTTTCCATCAAGGGCCTTGGTGTGGCTTCGATTCAATCTTCAGAGTCTGTTGATGTGAACTCACCACCACCGTCTGTCCTGAATTTCTTCATCTTCTTCCCTGTTTCAGTTTCAACAAGCTGAAGCCATTCTTTAAAATTACCAAAAGCTTGAGCCTTATCGCGAAGGAAGTACACCCACATCTTCCTACTATAGTCGTCGATAAGTAACATGAAGTAGGAAGATCCGCTCAAGGCTTGTGGAGGCATTTTTCTTCACAAGTCAGCATGCACCAACTCTAGAGGATAGCTTGCCCTGTTCTTGCTTTCTTGCGGAAATGCCTTCCTTTGTTTCTTGCCCATCATGCAAGCTTCACATGGTTCCTTCATTTCTGCAATCGATGGTAGGTGTGCAACCATACCTTTGCGATGCATCTCCTTCAGTACAGGGTATCCAATGTGGCTGAATCTCTCATGCCATAGCTTACTTGTGCCCACGTTTGTAGTGGTTGTAAGAGCACACAACTCATACAGGTTGTTCCTCCTTATGCCAATCCCAACAATGTTGTTGTTACCGTCCATAATCTTAGCTCCTGTCTTACTGAAAGATACTTGATGACCTTGATCAGTTATAGAAGCTACTGAAAGTAGATTTCGTTTTAGTTGTGGAACATATAGCACATTTGAAAGCTTTTTGATATCACCATTAGAGTTAATGAAAGAAATCGTACCTTCACCCTCTACAGGACATCTTGCATTGTTCCCTACCTTTACTGTGATGGGTTCCTTTAGGGCTGTAAGGAACTGTAAAGGTCTTTTCTACTCGTCATGTGACGAGATGCACCACTGTCCAACACCCATGAGTCATCTGCTCCTGAATCTTCAGTCGAGGAGCACACCTCCTCTATCATAACAAATAACTCAAGCTCTGTTTCTGTTGTGTTGGCAGACTCCTTGTCCTTGCCACCTTTTGAAGAGCCACTCTTCTCTTCTGCCTTCTTGATGCGACAGTCTTGGATTCTGTGTCCTTTCTTCTTGCAGTGGAAACACTCTCCCTTGAACTTCTTTTTGTCGTTCTTCTTTTTGTCTCCATCTTTTGAAGAGTTTGCTTTGCCTCCTTTGGCATTTGCTGTGAATGCATCTCCCTTGCTACCACCACTCCTTGCCTTGAGCTGCAGCTCCTCCTCCATGAGTAAGGCACTAAATTCTTCAAAACTTAGTGGTTGAGGTCTGATTTGAGTGTTAAGAACAGTTATCAAACCATCAAACTTAGGTGGACAGATTCAAAGACAACGACGATCTAGCTCCTCACTTGACTTTTGAACACCTGATCCTGCCATTTGATTTCGTAGATTCTTTATGCGAGTGATAAACACCTCTGCAGTCTCCCCATCAGCAAACCGTTCTGCTGCAAGTTGATTCTCCAAGTTCTGAATCCGTGTCTGATTACGAGTTTCATATTGATTTCTCAATATGTTCCATGCTTTACATGCCTTCGTAGTATGCTGAATGAGAGTCAGAACACTATCAGAAGTACTTGTAACTAGAGCACAAAGTGCATCTTCATCTATACTTTTCCAAGCACGTAGAAGATCAGCATCAAGAGGAATCATTCGACCAGGATTATTTGGATCAGGTCTTTCTTGGGGCTCATGATCATTCCCAAGAACAGTCTCCAAAAGCTCATACGAATCAAGAATAGAAGTGATTTTGAACTTCCGCAGGGTGTAGTTCGTACCATCAAGTTTACCTTCTATGAAGGCTGGTGGCCGTATCCGCAACGTTGGGATGACTGGCATCATTGCTTCTCTTGCTTGTGCACCACCTACTCCTGTTGATGAACCACCTTGGCCCCCAGTCATAGATGATGACACACCGCTTGACATCTTCTCTCTTTTGTTGTTCAGACCTCTGCAACCTCTGCGTTTCTGTTGCTTCACCACTCAGAGCCTCCTGAGCTCTGATACCATGTAAGAAAATAACAACACAGCGAATAGATCTATAGACAGAGTTGAGAGAAAAACGCAGACAAAGATAGATGCACACTAAGAGATAGAGAACTCAAATTCTCAGATTGCCGAGCGTAATGCAGTTACAATGATGGTGGTGTCCACCCGTGCGCTCCCACTGTGGAGCTTAGATGGTGATCTAGACAGACTCTAGATGAAGGGCTTACTAGTGCACAATGCTATGTAAAGCTCAACCTGGGCCGTGCTTATATAGCTTTTACAAGGTGGTTCCGTATAAATAAATGTAGTTGGGAGATACAAAATAGTCCGTAAAATATATGATCCAACAATATCTCCGTGACCAGAAGTCCTTCCATCTCGGCCCTACGGACCGGGGGGATAGGCCCCCCGGACCTCGTAGAAGGGGGCAAGCCCCCCTCTGCACTCCCCCCATTAAGGTTCTATGGGGAAACTGCACGACGCCACAAGGCCTTTATTTTCACCTTAAATGGCAACCCAATGGCCTGGAAGTTTATGCCCTACCTAACATGACGGCTAGGCTCACAAAGATCATCTACAACCATCAACAGTCACACATAGACCTCATCTAGCTTGGAATTTAGGGTTCCACAAATGTTCGGGCTCTCATAATGGCTTCTCCTCATAATGGGGGCCTTACAACTTAGAGCACCATGGATCATTTGTGGTCACATGAGGGTGGAGTATTGAGCATATCTAACAAAGACTTCTCTAGTGGAGAAGGCTCACAAGGAGTGGATTTGATAACATATTAGACATAAAGTGAGGAGAGCACTTCCTAATCATCAAGGTGGAAATAATGTGTCCCCACTGCCTATACCTCAAGAGTGTCAATGAAGACTTCGACCTTCGCATGCAAAAAAATGCATGAAAAACCATTATGATGGTGTGTGCTAAGATCAAGCCCACAATTATTGCCTCTTCAAATGTTTTGAATAGACCAACAATCAAGATAGTTAGCCTAGAGGATAAGCCACTCAAAGCAACAAAAATATTTTCTCCTCTATCTGATTCAACTAGATGCATGCCAATAAGTGAGGAGAAATCCACTACTAAATGACTAACATGGCACCCATGAGTAGGTAAGATCTTGTGTATCAAATTACTATCTCCCAAAGTAGGTGACACTACAGATAAATCTCGGATCTAGAGAGAAACCAAAGGTTTCCTACCAAGTCAACTATAGGAACAATCCCTTAACCTAGAAAGAACTCTGGATATTTGGGATCCTCCAATAAAACAACCAGAGCTTCTGAGGAATAGTAAACAAATTAACTTTATGCTTGCATACCTACTCCCGTCAAGCTAACATAAATTCCACAAGGAAATGTAGATCTTCTTGTCCTTCATATTCTCACTAACCCTCACTCTAAGTCTTCCTTCCCACCTTGATTGGCCTCCAACTTATTTCTATCTAGATTCCCTAAATCCCCCAAGTAAATCCCACAAGTATCACACTCTTTGATGTAACAATTCATACATATATGAATTGAAACTGGCTCATGTTAGGGCCGAGGTTAATATTTTTGTATAATTATATTTAGTCGAAAGAATAACCAAGATGTTGTAAATAGGGATGCGACCCCTTCAAAGTGTCAAGATTAATATAATGATTGATGAGTGCCGAGACACACACAGAGTGGATAGCAGTCGATGGTGCTTCGGGCACAAAGCATAGAGTTTTGGTTACACTTGAAGTGTTGAATCCTATTGTGTTCTATTCTTAAGTTGTTGTTTCTTTATTGGATATATTGCAAAGTGATCAGTTGACAAGTTTAAGATGATTGCATTCTATAATTGTTCAAGGAATAAGTAAGATATAGTTCTAAGTGTATGACTCGTAGAATGTTTGCTCTGTAATTGAAGTGTATGAATGATATAATAAGTGTGAGGAAAATTTTAGGGATCTGTGAGAGGATTAACCTCCAACCAAGAACCTTGTTAACATTTTGGTCTATAGAATGTGATGATTGCATTGTGATCATAACTTGTTAACCGTATTTTGTTATATAAGATTTGTGGTGTATATAGGAGTAGAGGTTAACATTGATGGTCTCACTAGGGATTGGCACGAATGAAAGGTGTAGTCAAATGCATGCCTATATTACAGTCGAGAGAACATTACCCCAAGAATATGGTGGATAGGCAACCACAACTGGTGAAAAGTCGCTTTGGTACCTTAAAATTTGTTTCCACATCAATAGAACAAATGAATTGGCTAGAAAAATATTCCACAGCAAAAATTGTAGTTGAATTGGAAGCATTCGATGATTCCTAGTGAGCAACTAAAATCTACATCATCTACCGAGCATTTAAAAATTCCATACCACCCAAAGAAACTCAATTATTTGAGACTAGTAAAGCTACCAACTTATAAACACCAGAGTTGAGAGATAGCGGATTTTTTTGTAACTTTTGGACTTTCAGGAAACCACCCAATAAAGTAGACATGGAAGATATTAACTAGTGGCACTCACAACTCCATCCCATTCGATGAATACCTTTATACCATTTCCCAAAATCCAATCGGAATTGTTTGTGATCAGTTTTGATTCAAACAAAGTTGTAGACACTACAGATCACTTCAGCCCTACAACTATAGCAGGAGAAGAATTACCCTTGAGAAGATCATTTTCAAGCATAATGTCATATGCAAATTTTGGTGGATTCCCAAGGGATGATCCAAAAACTGATGGTCGAGCATTTTACATCAGTTATGGAGTCTTATAAAATCCTACCAATACACCTAATAATGGGCAATATTGTGAGAAGATGGAGATGTTTGGAGAAGCTTTGAAGTAGGTTGTTAAGTGGTGAAGATGGTCCAACAAACCAGCATAGGACCTATCCTAGCTCTTTGAATATATAAATTAGACCTTGTAGGCTTATGGTTTGTGCAATAAAACCCAATAGATACTTTGGAACATTAACAAGAACAAGTTGATGTAAACCAGATTGACTAGCTCATAAAAAACTTGCTAAATTTGAATGAAAGTTATGACTTCAAATACTCAGAGCAGCCAACACAGTTACAATTGGGAAAATTTCTCTTAAGAGAGTGTCATACATAGGGTTGGATTGCTATAATGTGCAAAATCCCTAATTTATAACAATCAATGAAGGAGCAATAACTTTAACTTTGATTGTATGTCATCATGATTTTCCAAGGATGTGCAGAAGATGACCTTGAGACTATAAAACTGAGATTTCTCTGAATCTGCTAAACCAAATGATATGAAAAATTGTAGACATAAACTAGACAGTGAGATCTTTCAATGAATTCTTAAGTAATTGATTTGGAGCTCTGTAAAAAGAAGAAAAACCTTTGCAAGATGACTGAGTCTCAGGAAGGAGTAGAGAAAAATAAGAAATACCAAGATGATCACGAATGTATGTACATTACTTCAAACTATCATCTATCTTCTAGTGTACAATGTGTTGAGTCATTATATAGAATCTTGGATAGCATTCCATGCCTTTTCTACAAATATTTGAATTCGAATCAGAGCGATGTAGGTTGTTGAAGAGAATCAATCAACTTTCCTATAATCTAGTAAAGTGATCTGATCGTGATCTACTTTTTCTGGTTGATTGATTGATTGAATAAATCACAACCACCTCTAACTCATGATTTTAGAGCCTTTAATTTACCTTTTACAAGTGTAAAGCTCAAGGTTTTTACATTGGATCAAATGATCATAAAGATCCTTAGAGAAATACAAAAGATGAATGCAAATAAAAAATTGTTCAATGAGTATCTGAGGCACCATCCAAATGATGGTTTAGATGTAGATCATATTCACCTCAAGAATATTGCAAGCTTGATGTTCCATCAGATAATTGCTTATAACAGAATCTAATTGAGCAAAACTCAATTCAGCCCATATCTGAGTTAGCAGCACTACATAATAATTGATTGAGTAGTATTCTAAGAGGTCCCCCTCAAGATAAAGTATGCTTGAGTCTTCATTCTTTGATAATTTGAATATCTGCAATAGATTTGAGCCTGCATAGCTTTATCTCATCAAGTGCCTTTGTCAAATTCCTTTGCCATAAGCTTCTCTTTGACAAAGTGATAATGAACCTATGTGCTTTGTCCTTGCATGGAAAATTGGATTTTCAACCAAATGCATGGAGCTTACATTATCTCCAAGTATGTGAGGTTTGGAACTTACAAGTCCCCAATCTGAGTACCACTCCTTGAGCCATAATGCTTCTTGAGGTTTGGAAGAATAACTCATAACCACAAACAAATTTGGAAATCTATTGCCAAACTATTAAGACTTGAGTCAAGTCTGAAGAAACTCATCACAGAGAAAAGTCTGTTGCACTTAATTCACTCATTGATTGATCAAATGTGTAAAGTTCTTAATGAAGCTTTATACAAGGTAACTCATAAAGTTTGTGCACCTTCTCCAAGTTAAATCTCTTCAAAAGAATCATTAGAGCTTGATATTTCTCCCAAACAATCTTTACCTATGACTGAAACTCTTCTTCTGTGTAGCCAATTTTGACACCTACAACTTCTAATGCATGGTTCTCGCAAACTAGACACCGTTTATTCAAATGCTTTTAGCCACAAGTAGCTTACCTTTCAACTGAAATAATGAGTCCTTACTTGCTCAAAAGTTTACACTGTGGAGGGAGATTTGATCAAAATATTGACCATGGAGATTGCGCCTGTTCCTGCCTTCACTTCTTCACATTTACACATGTAAATGTTCCTACTTAAAATTCTCTCAGTTTGATTACAATTAGACTCTCAAATCTTGACCATAGATGCATTAACTATGGACTTAGACATCTACAAAAGGATTTCTGAAATGATCAAGCATAGAAGAAGAGATGGAGAAAAGATCGCGACATAGATTTCAGAAGTTTTCTTCTATTCTCATGGAAAACATCTGATTGATGAATCTCATACATTCATCACACGTTTTCTTCTTCTACTCATCTATTCTTGTTCTATATCTATTCTCACCTTTATGTCCCGACTCTATACTAGTATATATAGGCATAGATTTACAAACTCGTCACCATTACAAATGTATAAGTGAGCTAATTACAAGCTTAATGTACACGTATATACAAGTCTTCATCTTTTGACAATGCACTCATCTTCAAGACTCAAACTTTGATCTTTGCTTTATTCTTTGACTTCAAACCTTGTCCAAATAATCAATTGGTGATTGTCCTGCACCAACAACTCCCCCTCAATCATCAATTGTGATTTTCTCCATCTTCTTTATACCTACCATGTCTTTGAACCTCTGCAACTTCGGTCCATCCAAGCTTTTGGTTAACATGTCTGCAATCTGATCTTTTGTAGAAGTGTGTATGAATTCAATTTCTTTTTCATTCACCTTCTCTCTCAAGAAATGATATTGGATCTCAATATGTTTAGTTTGGGCATGAAAAACAGGATTAGCAGCTAGATACAATGAACTCATATTATCTCCATTAATGGTGGGTGTATTCTGATTGATGTCAAAACTCTTCATGAGAGTCTTCAACCATATAACCTCCTTTGCAGCTTCAACCATACCGTTATACTCTGCTTCTATAGATGATAACGCAACTGTATGTTGCTTCTTAGAACACCAAGAGATTAATTTATCTTCCACATAACATAGATATCCATATGTTGACCTCCTATCATCAGAGTTACCTGCCCAATCTGCATCATTATATATCTTGATTTTTGTATCTGATGTGAATCCATAATACAAACCTTCTTTGAGTGTACCCTTAATGTATCTTAGCACCCTTTGTCCTGCAATCCAATGTTCTTTCCTAGGACAATGCATGACTTGAGACAACACTCCTATTGCATATGACAAAACAGGCCTAGTCAATGTACCATAGATTAGACTACCAACCAAACTTTGATACAACTTCATGTCCTTGAATTCTTCTCCTCCATATTTGCTTAATTTATGATTCACCTCCATTGGAGTAGGTGCTACCCTACAATCTTCCATTTTAAACTTGATTAGAAAATTCTTTAAATACCTTTCTTGAGTCACATACACTCCATGTTGAGTATATGAAATCTCCATTCCCAAGAAATATGACAAGTGTCCCAAGTCACTAGTCTTGAACTCTTTCTCCATCTGCTTCTTAAGACTTTGTATGCCCTCTCATATGTACATGTAACAATTATGTCATCAACATATATGCAAATGTAAATAAACCCATCATCACTTGCTTTAACAAGCAAGCTACTATCTGCCTTAGATACTTGAAAACTAAGCTCTTTCAGGAACTTCACAAGTCTGTAATTCCATGCCCTTGGGGCCTGCTTCAAACCATACAAAGCTCTCTTGAGCTTACATACATACTCTGGATAACATTTATCCTTGAAACCTTCTGGTTGCTCCATGAAAACATCATCTGAAATGTAACCATTTAGAAAAGCATTCTTCACATCTAATTGACATAGCTTCCAACTTTTACATGCAGCAATAGCTATGAGAGTCCTTATAGTTGTCATCTTTGCCACAAGACTATAAGTCTTATCATAATCTACACCATATGTTGAGCGTACCCTAAGAAATTAATAACACAATGGAATAGGCATGTAGACAGAGTTGAGAGAAAAACGTAGACAAAGATAGACGTAGACTGAGAGATAGAGAACTCAGATTCTCAAATTGTTGAGTGTAATGCAGTTACAATGATGGTGTTGTCCACCCGTGTGCTCCCAATGTGGAGCTTAGATGGAGATTTAGATAGACTCTAGATGAAGGGCTTACTAGTGCGCAATGCTATGTAAAGCTCAACGTGGGCCGTGCTTATATAGCTTTTACAAGGCGGTTTGATATAGATAAATGTAGTCGGGAGATACAAAATAGTCAGTAAAATATATGATCCAACAATATCTCCACGACCAGAAGTCCTACCGTCTCCGCCCTACGGGCTCGGGGGATAGGCCCCCCAGACCCCGCAGAAGGGGGCAAGCCCCCCTCTGCACTCCCCCCATTAAGGTTCTATGGGGAAACTGCACGATGCCATAGGGCCTTTATTTTCACCTTAAATGGAAACCCAATGGCCTGGAAGTTTATGCCCTACCTAACTTAACGGCTAAGCTCACAAAGATCATCTACAAACATCAACGGTCACACATAGAACTCATCTAACTTGGAAGTTAGGCTTCCACAAATGTCCGGGCTCTCATAATGGCTTCTCCTCATAATGGGGGACTTACAACTTAGAGCACCATGGATCATTTGTGGTCACATGAGGCTGGAGTATTGAGCATATCTAATAAGTGAGACTCTATATTGATGGTGAAGGATCATCCACCATACATTTCAGTGAGCTCAAACACTCTCAGTGCAACTCCAAAAGAGTACTTGAAGGTGTTAGAGGGGAGAATTTGAAACTCAATCCTACCAAGATATAATACTATTGCTCACTTAAACGGTATTGATGATGATATGGGAAAATTTTTGAAAGTGAGCATACATGGTGGTCATGATGATAAGGTTTATACCTATCTACATAGGATGAGAAATTCATTGAGAGTTCTACTTCTAGCAATAGTGAAAACAATCGAGAACTAGTTTATGTGCAAGGATTTAGTCATTGCACGCAAGGCAAATTGGGAGAATTTACCGTCAGATGAAGAATGTGAATGAGCTTTGGGTGGCGACCCTTATGGCTTAGGTTGGCTTGGAATGGGTCCTTGGCAAGTGAGACATGCACACATGCATAGTAATGGCACATGCATGTCTTGTGGTGAGAAGTTGTGCATTGTAGACTTAAACGTGTTTTGCTAAGCCTATTGCCAGATTGGCCTGCCAAAGAATGAAGCTCAATACTCTTCACATTAATTTTTGAGGATTGGCTTAGTGAGTGAGCATGGGCCTTTTGATGCTATTGTTGATGGGACCAATATAGGCTTATACAGATCGAAAGTGTATAAAAAATTTAGTTTTGTTCTACTGAATGCAGTAGTTAGAAGAGTTGAGTTCAGATTTTGCACAGAGAAGCTGCCCTTGGTATTGCTACATGGCCGACATAAATCACTATCAAAGTACCAAACATCTAAGTCTACTGCAAATATACATTGTTCATTTCCTTTACAGTATTTGCAAAACAATTTCTGCTTTTTTGTTTTCTGCTCGTCTATGTCATCCTGGTTTGATTGTGTAGAACTAGTAGATTTCTGCTTACTAGTAGATGAGCTCCGTTTACCTTTGACCTTCTAATTAGCCAGGAAAGCTTGATTAGCAACACACATAATGAACCTGAGAATAGAAACTAACTCCTCAAATGTTAAGGCATTTGGATAGCCTTTCATCATCAATCAAAGAGTAGAAGTAAAACTCTAATCTGAATCTGGAATACCATTCAAAATAGTCTGCACAAGTGAGTTGTCAGGCAAGACTTAATCAGTAGAAATCAATTGCTCCTTCAAATCTTTTATCTTTGCCAAAAAATTGTCCATGGAATTTCCTTCATTCATGTGCTCACTCTCCAACTGTTTTTGGAGGTAAGCAACATGAGCCTCATTCCTTGCCTGGTATAAAGTGATGTGTATCCCAAGCATTCTTTGCTATTTTGCAAGAGCAAATGTGAGTAATAATGGTACGTTTGACAGATAATTCTATTAGTGCATGTGCTTGAGCATCTCTCCCATCCCAACAAAGTTGCTTTGTAGTAAGTACAACAGGAACCATAGCACGAATAGGAACCTGAAGAGTATCACCATCTTCAATGCCATCTACATCACCTTCAGTAACTGTATTTGCAGGTGTAATAGAATGTTTTTCAGCACCTTGCATAATATTCCATAGTCCTTTTGTAACCAAATAAAGTGCATCATATAAGCCCATAATGGGTAATTGGTACCATCCAACTTATTCCCAATGGTCAACATTTATAATACATCACTGCTTTTAGCCATGGCCTTAACTAAAATACCTTGATGCAAAAAAATGATTGTATCTCAAAACATTTAACAAAACAACCCTGTCAAGTTCTACTAAACTTCTAGTAGACTTCAAGCAGCTTATAGTGGCGAACCAAAACATCTATATATCTTTGGCATAAAAAGACAAAATTTCCTGCACACGCACTATGATAGTGCATTTGAAGTCCAAAACAAGCTCAAATTATGATTTCAACACCACAAAGCCAAGCAATTTTGAACTCCTAATCACCCTCACTATGCACACCCATTTTCATGCAAATCTGAGACTATGACCAGAGGGGTATTGACGATGCCCTAAATGAAGCACTAAACTTCTTTAGTACCAATTGTTGGAGTTTTAGGTCTACAGAAGCACATCAACACCACAAGGAAGAAGAAGCTTGGAGCACAACACATAATATTGAATGTATTACCAAGAGAATGTTTAAAGATTAGTGATCCGTTAGGGTTATAGGCATATATACAAGACAACGAAAAAGAACCTCCTAAAGAGGGGAAAAAGTGCATCAATGATCCTAGTGTGTTTACACACATCACTACCAAAATATATCCAGAGTGACATATCAACATTCCTCCACTACTTATATGTTATGTCACCATGGCTCATAGTGGATTTTTGACTAGCAGATGAGCTCCATTTACTGTTACTAGTAGATTTCTGCTTGCTAGTAGATGAGCTCCATTTACCTTTGCCCTTCTGACTAGCCAAGAGCTTGATCTGCAACACACATAATGGAACTGTTCTGCCTAGATTGATCTTCTTGCAAGAGAATAGAGACGAACTCCTCAAATGTTAAGGCATTTGGAATTGCCTTTCATCATCAATCAAAGAGTAGAAACAAAAACGCTTATATGAATCTGGAAGACCATTCAGAAGAGTCTGCACAACTGAGTTGTCAGGCAAGACTTCATCAGTAGAAATCAACTGCTCCTTCAAATCTTTGATCTTTGTCAAAAAATTATCCATGGAATTTCCTTCATTCATGTGCTCACTCTCCAACTGTTTTTGGAGGTAAGCAACATGAGCCTCATTCCTTGCCTGGTATAAAGTGGTAAGTGTATCCCAAGCATTCTTTGCTATTTTGCAAGAGCAAATGTGAGGAATAATGGTACGTTTGACAGACAATGCTATCAATGCATGTGCTTGAGCATCTCTACTATCCCAACAAAGTTGCTCTATAGTAAGTGCAACAGGAACCACAACACAAACAGGAACCTGAAGAGTATCACCATCTTCAATGCCATCTACATCACCTTCAGTAACTGTATTTGCACGTGTAATAGAATTTTTTTCAACACCCTGCACAATATTCCACAGTCATTTTGCAACCAATACAAAGTGCATCATATAAGCCCATAATGGGTGATTGGTACCATCCAACTTATCCTCAACAACCAACATACAAAATACATCATCGCTTTTAGCCATGGCCACTAACTAAAATACCCAGATGCAACAAAATGATTGTATCTCAAAAAAGTTGAACAAAACAACCTTTTCAAGTTCTCCTAAATATGTAGTAGACTTTGAGCAGCTTATATTGGCGAACCAAAACCTGTATATATCTTTGGCACAAAAAGACAAAATTTCCTACAGAGCCACTATGATAGTGCATTTGGAGGCTAAAACAAGCTCAAATTACGATTTCAAGACCACAAAGTGAAGCAGTTTTGAACTCCTAATTGCCCTTAGTATGCTCACCAATTTTCATGTGATTCTGAGACTATGATTAGAGGGGTGTCGAGGATGCCCTAAATGAAGTAGCGAACTTCTCTAGTACTTATTGTTGGAGTTTGAGGTCTACGAAAGCACATGAAAAACACAAGGAAGAAGAAGCTTGGAGCACAACACACACTACTGAATGTATTACCAAGAGAATGTATAAAGATTACTGATCTATTAGGGTTATAGGCATATATACAAGCCAAGGGAAAAAACCTCCTAAAGAGGGGAAAAAGTCCATCAACGATCCTAGTGTGTTTACACACACATCACTACCAAAATATATCAATAGTGAAATATCGACATGCCTCCACTCCTTATATGTTATGTCACTATGGCTCATAGTGGAGCCCCAATGACCCTCCTCTATTGTTCAAATCTTGTAGAATCCTTACCTGCAAGTTGATCTCACTCTTCTTGTGATATCTATGGAGGTTCTAATCTGCCTACTTTGTTTCCACATCAATCCATATCATAATGATGTTTTAAAATATCTTGTACTTGTTTTTTAATCTAGATTCAAGGCGCCTCAATGGATCCCAACGTAAATTCATAATCATGTAGTATGCATTGGACAATGTAATTGTATTTTTCTTTGTCCTTTTCCTTCCAAGGCATAAACATGGTAAGTTTTTGTATTGTGCTTTGAAAAGATGTACACATCACCATTCCCATTCTATCTATAGCAATCTCTCTAGTGTGATATTTTTGTGAAGTAAACTGTTACAAGGCCAACGGAGCGAGACAACCGCAACCGCAGAAGAAGGACAAACAAGAATTTTGGCTGAAATGACGGAGATGCAGGAAATTACGCAAGAGTCGGTAAATGAAGGATGCGAAAGCAATAAAAAGTAGGATGAAGAAGAAGGAAGAGAGAGAACTTCCGCCGCTCCGTCTGGCTGGTGGGAGCAGAGATCACTGTGTAAGAAAGAGAGAGAGAGAACGTTTTGGATTGATGGTTGAAAAAGGTGGAAGAGAATTGCGCATGTGAAGGTTAACAGGAATTTACTCAAGAGAGACAGAGAGATAGAGACGTCAAGAGAAGCAAGAGTTCAATTGTTGTTTGTGTCACGATTGTTATTTTGTAAGTGCATAGCATTGAGTACTTCTTGAGAAGAAAGGTTAGTCGATATCTGCAAGAAACTGTGATACTATTCTCTGTAGTAGTGAATCTGATTAATGTATTGGGATATACCTCTTTTTGAGTACTCTGAATTAAGTGTTACAGTAGATGACGTTCAGTATATTGTTATATCATTTTTTTTTGACGGTATGTGTGCGCACTGTTGATAATAATTTTCTGGTATACACCATTTGTATAACGGATTGTGTGATTGAAGATGAATATGACGGCTTGGAAAGTGTAGTATCGTGAACCATTGAGTAATCTGTTGTGGTGTTGCAGTACTGTGTACGACGTTTTATTCTGTTATAATCAGAATATAAAATAAGATACGGTATATTCTGTTTACCTTTGTTGAGAGGACGAGGAAGATAACAACAACTTTGATGTTAGAACTTTTAAATAGTAAGAACGATAGTATGGCAATAAACTGACGCACCTGATCCGTGTTAAGAACGATTTTACTGTTGTGAATTGTCCGCAAATCTATTTTGGATATTGATGAAGGATTAGATAAGATGTGGAATGATTAGATGGGAAATTAGTACAGGGCCTCTATCTAATAGACCCCTACCACTCCCAAGAACCCGAGGACCCGATAATACTCTTCCGAAAGTTGGATAGAAAGTATTATCGTTTAACATTGGCGATCCTACTGGGGATGTGGCATTAAGATTGCCTGGTATTTTGTTCGAATTAAATTTTGTTGGATGGACAGTAGCAACAGAATCAGATTGTTGCAAGACTGTTCTGTTCGTAATACTATATGATCAGTACGGAAATGCTACATGCCGATTACTCGATCAGGTGAAAAGTATCCCAAGAATCACCAGTTAGGGGTATTAAGAACAACTCTGGGAGGTACTAGTGCAATTAGACCTGACCCAGCTGTCGAAAAAGTGACGAACGATAAAACTAATTCCGGTGAAATTACGGTAGAACGTATTACATCTCTAGAACTGTCTGGTATCACTACGGTGCAGACTGTCGAAAATACAGCAATTTTGGAACCTACCAAGACGCAGTTGGAATCTAGTCTAAAAGTTTTCGGAATAGATTTAGATTCAGATACGATTAGAAACACTTTAGGGAAGGAAATTAACACAGGCGAATCAACACCGTATCCAGTCATAATTTCGAATCCTTCTGGTGGAATTTCGGTAAGAAAAACACAGTTTTTCGGTGACGATTCAGCAGTTTCGGCTGAATCTTCCGCTCAACTACAACGTTTGGAAGCAAGTCCTCCTACTCTGGATATCAAGGAGGAAGGAAGACTATTTGAAACAGAAATTCGCAATATAGTAAGTAAGCTAATTGCACGGGAAAGTGTGCCATTTGGTGAAACAAATTCCGGTAGTTCAGAAACTCAAAACAGAAATACAGAAGGAAGGTATAATACACTCACGATGAACGAACAACTGCAACGACAGTTAGGTCAACCCATATCGGCTCCAACGGGAGTAACATACACAAAGTTTAGTGGATTTCCAGGAGATGATCCAGATGCTCACGTACGCACCTTTGAAATCAGTTACGCTGTCCTCAACCATCCACCGGACCCGGCATACAAAGCATTTGTTTTTCAATCTACACTTGTGAATGAAGCAGCAAGATGGCTTACTGAATACGATATTAATCATTTCGGTACTTATGAAGCAGTACGAGACGCTTTTTTGCAGCGATTCAGGCTGAAAAAGAATCCTGCAGAGATCTTTGATTATTTACAGAACAACAGACAGAAACCAAATCAAACTGTAACCCTTTTCAGAACACATTTAAGACAGTTACCCCAGGCTCATGCTAATTTACCAGACGATGTTATTACATAGTGGTTTATCAATGGCTTACTTCCTCAACTTAGGCAAATCATGATTATAAGATGTGTAGGAGCCATGACCCTCGATGCAGTGATCGCAATGACCCTTCAGCTGGAAAACAAAGTTGGTGGATTTTCAGAGGATTTGGAATGGATAAAAACAAACAAACATGTGGCTGAAGATATAACTAAGCAAGTATATTGCACCACATGCAAGAATTCAGGACATACTAGTGCCCAGTGTGCGTTAAATCAGACCTATTGCGCCGTCTGTAACATTGTTGGACATACCACTGAGAATTGTGCATACAATGCCAGAAGACAAGGAACAGCAACAGTTAATGCAATTATTTAGGAACAAGGGCAGCTAACCAATCAATATGTACCCCCACATTTGAGAAACAATCAACAACAAGGTTATCGACATTATCGAGGACAGAGGAACAATAACTATAATACACCGCGCTGGCAGAATGGACCACCACCGGAAAATCATAATTTACCACCACCACGATGTCATTTCTGTGGACAATTGGGCCATATTAGAAGATTCTGTAGAGATGCAGCGGAATATGACCAAAGGAAAAAGGAACGTCAAAACCCAATGGCCAATGTGGTAACAATCACACCTGTAGAGACGCAGGCAGCAGCAGTTCAAACTCGTTCCGGTAAACAATTGCAACCAGCAGCAGAATTATTTGAACCAGGGATACGTGAACAAGACAGAATGTATAATAAAGCTAGTCAATGGACCACCGTAGAACCACCTGTTTTTCCAGAACCTACTCCAGTAATCCAGCCCCCGGAATACGCCAACAATTTCAACAGCAGTTTACTACAAAATCTGCTTGCATTCCGGCTACCGCAACAGTACAACCAGAGCCAGACTCTACGGTAGATCACTCAGTTCCTCTGATTACGGTATGGTTTAATAAACATCAAATCACACAAGTTTTAATTGATGGGGGGTCTGGCGTGAATATTGCCACTGCGTCACTTTGTAAGAAGTTGGGATGGACTAAGATAGAACCAGTTCAATTCTTTGTTAGGATGGCTGATCAATCTAGAGTCCATCCAGTAGGACTTGTCCGAGATATACCCATAACTTTGCAAGACACAACATTCAAGATGACCTTCGTTGTTCTAGAATTGCCGGAATCCACCCTAGATTACAATCTACTTTTCGGCCGTCCTTGGTTGAAACAAGCCAAGGTAATTCAAGACTGGTCAGCCCAGGAACTTACGTTCAAAGATAAAAATCGCAAATGTGTTGTAAAGTTAGACGCGATACAACCCTGTGAGTTACATGCTCGACCATATTTTGCCGAACCAGTCCATATGTTAGATGGGTTGTCCGATGACGAAGAAGAAGAATTTCTGAAGAATAATGTTGATTTAATGACATTAGGAACTATTGATCTACAGTCTGTTGTAGATACCTGGAATGCTTCAGTATGTACAGTAATACCCATTGCCGAAGAAACTAAGGAGGAAGATACCATTTCGATTCACGATAATGAACTACAACAACTTCTCGAACCATCAGCTAATACAGAGAAATATCAACAATTTTATGTTCCAGAAGACCAGTTAATTACTTATAATCTTGGAGATGAAGATCACCCTCATCCTGTAAAGATAAAGCAAAACTTACCGGAAGCATTTCAAGCAGATTTAATTCAGTTACTCCAAGAATTTACTGACGTCTTTGCATGGGATTACAAAGACATGAAGGGCTTGGATCCTCGTATTTATCAACACAGAGTTATGCTAAAACCAGAAGCGAAACCGATAAAGCAAACCAGCTACCGGATGAACCCACATTATGCATCACAGGTAAAGGCTGAACTTGATAGGTTATTAAAAGTTGGATTCATAGTACCAATAGAACATGCGGAATGGATTTCACCGATTGTGATTGTACCGAAGAAAAACAAGCAATTGAGAATCTGCGTAGACTATCGGAAATTAAATGCTGCAACAGTACCGGATCCTTTTCCGATTCCCTTTTTGGATACTATGCTTGACAAAGTAGCACGACATGAGATGTATTCATTTCTAGATGGATACAGTGGATATAACCAAGTAAGAATGGCTGAAGAGGATATACCAAAAACTGCATTTATTACAAATTGGGGTGTCTTTGCTTGTACAGTAATGTGGTTTGGATTGAGGAATGCACCAAGCACATTTCAAAGATGTATGCAGGAGATATTTTCTCCTTATCTCACCTCATTTATGCAAGTATACCTTGACGATTTTTCAATTTTTGGTAAGACGATCGCACATCTGGTACATTTACGATGTTGCTTTCAGAAATGTAGAGAATATAGATTGTGTTTAATCCAAAACAAATCTGTGTTTGCGGTTTCATGTGGTAAGTTACTTGGTCACATCATATCGGGACAGGGTATTCAAGTCGATCTTGATAAAATTTCAGCAGTATTAGAAGCTCCGGTGCCTAATACACCCAAAGAAGTAATGCGGTTTATGGGTCAAGTGAGATGGCATGGAAGACATTTACAGTGGCTTGCTCATGTGGCAATACCACTGAACAAATTAATTTCCAAGACTCCACGGCAATTCGAATGGACTCAGGAATGTCAGATAGCATTTGATCGACTGAAACAGTTATTAACACAGGTTCCCATTTTACAGCCACCAGATTGGGATCACCCATTTCACGTATTCGTTGATGCATCTGATATAGCAATAGGAAGTGTACTGATGCAACAAACCGATAAATGGTTTAGACCAGTATACTATGATAGCAGAAGATTAGCACCTGCAGAGAAGAACTACTCGGTAACAGAGAGGGAATGCTTAGGACTAGTGTATTCGGTAAAAAAATTCAGACATTATTTGCTGGGCCGAAAATTTACATTTCATGTCGATCACGCTGCACTTGTTTACTTGGTTCGGCAGCAACATATAGGTGGCCGCCTAGCACGATGGGTCCTACTATTGCAGGAATTCGACTATGATGTCACTCATCGGCCAGGTAGTTCAGATGCTTTAGCAGACTTTTTGTCACGCTTAGATTCAGGTGAACCTCAGGTCGGCATAAATGATACAACGCCAGCCATCTATACTTCAGAACCAACTACTGAGGAATTGTCGAAACAACCAGTACCAACTATGTATTATGATCAGTTATTGACCTTCCTTTCGGATGGATGTCTACCTTCTGAAGTCCCTACAGCTACACGCCGAAAAATTGCAGTTTTTAGTCGAAGATTCCGGTTAGTTGCTGGAGAACTTTATTATGCAGATCATACAGGAACCTTACTCCGATGTATCCCTACACATGAAGTAAACTCAGTCATCAATCTGGCTCACTCAAGTCCAACAGGAGGACATTTTGCAGCAGATCTTACTCACCGAAAAATTCTGCAAAGTGGACTTTGGTGGCCAACTATGTACAGAGATGTATTGGAATTTATCAAAACTTGTGATAGCTGTCAAAGAACTGGACAACCACTACAACGCCATTACTTTCCACTTCATCCAGTACTTCCTTTAGAACCATTTCAGAAGTGGGGTCTAGATTTTATTGGTCCAATCACACCTCCCGCGGTATTCAGTAACAACCGGTATATATTGACTTGCACAGACTACGCAACCAGGTGGGCAGAAGCATGGTCTTTACGTTCGGCTACAACAGTTGCAGTAGCAAAATGTCTATTATCAGATGTCTTTCCAAGATTTGGATTGCCACTAGAGCTTGTTTCAGATCAGGGCACCCATTTTATGAACAATTTGATGAAAGCATTAACACAGTCGTTCCAGATCAGTCATAAATTTAGCTCACCATATTATCCTCGTGCAAATGGATTGGCAGAAAGTACCAACAAATCTTTGCTGAACATGCTTCAGAAATTGACTAGAGAAACACCGGAAAGATGGGATCAGTTGCTACCTGCAGTCTTATGGGCCTATTGCACAACATATAAGGTAACCACCGGCTTGACACCATTCAAATTAGCCTATGGACTAGAAGCAATAGCCCCGATGGAAATTGTAATACCAAGTTTAAGAGTAGCAATTTCTCAGAAGCTTCTACCCGAAGAGTCATTGGTATTTCGGTTGGAAACACTTAAAGAATTAGATGAGCACCGATGGCTCAGTTTCTTAACTATGAAAGAAATCCAACTAAGACAGGCCAGGACACATGACCGTAATTTAAAGACTCCAGTATTTTCGATAGGACAGCCTGTTCTTTTTTACAATGCGAAGTCCAACAGATCAGCAGGAAAATTCAAGTTACGTTGGTTCGGTCCATTCAAGATTTCAGAACAAGTTGGTCCGGCTACTTTTCGGTTGACTACATTGACTGGACAACCACTTCCAAAAGTGATAAACGGTTCTAAGCTATGGCCGTATAACGTCACAACTGCGATAACAAGGGTACACAGGGTACCGCAAGTTCTTAATTTTCTTCCTGTCTTTTAGTTCCTTTTTGTTTTAATTTGGTATAATCAATAAAGTAAGTGTAATCGCCGTATTTTAATATCTATTTATGTCAAGCCGCCCGCTCCTTTTTCTCTCTTTGCATGCATGCACACCAGATATAGACATTACTGCCCGTTTTGTGTAATTAGTACCGTTTAAAATATTCTTTGTATAAATCTCTTATATAACTCACTTAAACTCGCCGGATAGGTAATATAGTATCTTGCGATCACGGCTGTATTTTCTGAATACTCATGTTTTGTGTCTTGTATCTGTGCGTAATGGAATCCTTAGCAAACTATACAGCTTTTACTGATGGTATCCCTGCTGAAGTAGGAAATTACCTGCGTGTACGAGGATTGGGTAGTTTCGCCGAGCTGCCCTGGCACTCAGTAGAAGCTCACCCCTTCTTCGCACAGATCATTTCTGCTATCGCTCGAGTATCTCCCACCGAAAAACAATGGGTTTTCCTCTCCTTACCTTCCAGAACTGTAATCACATTCCAAGCTTTTGCTGAAGTATACCATTTGACTCCACAAGGCCGCGAGAATCTCCCCATGATTTCTGTAACCCGAATGGCAGAATTGTTCCCTCGTTATTCATCTAATGAATACGCCATTCTCTGCCGACCAGAACCCGAAAGAACTGCATTACAATTCCTAGTTGCTATACTCAATTTCCAGAAACGAACTTATGGTATCTCTCGACCATTTTATTCTGCCATCGATATAGCTGCCCGAGAACCTGTTAACTTCGCGTCGTTTTTCTTTCAACGTATTCATAAGGAGTGCGTCTCAATCATGAAGCAAGTTAGCAAAGGCAAAACTCCTAGGTCTCGACTTCCGCACATTCTGTCATTTCTGTTTCCAACTATAATGCAAGCACAACCACCACCAAGAGGACCAGTACTGCAGATTGAAGAATCAGCGCAACCTTTAGATGAAGACGAAGAAGATGAAGAAGAGATTAATCAGTTATTCAGAAGTAAACGAATCAGAATCAGTTCTTCTGAAAGTAAGGTTGCAGGTTCAGTCGGACAAGACGAAGAAGTACAACAGGAGGTCGATCAGCATCCAGGTGAAGCAATACAAAAGGAAGCCGAACAACAGCAAGAAGTACAACACGACACAGAACAACAACACGAAAATAAAGAAGGGAAAGCCAGTAAACAAGACAAAGCAGTAGAGAATGAAGCTGATCAGCAAGACAAGGAAGTAGAAACAGAGGCCAAGTATCAAGATGAAGAGAGGTTCCATGATACAAATACGTCTATGCACCAGGAATCATCAGCGTATTCATTAGCGTCTGAGCACCAACAAACGCAGAAGCAAACTGAAACTGAAGCAATTTCAACTGATAAAGTCTGTCAGCAGTAGCATCAAGAGAACCAACAAATCCATGAACAACAACCTACTAATGATGCACTGGATAAGCTCCTGAAGGCAGCAGAAGCAACAGATACCGGCACCGCAGCGAATGAACAACAGGATACAAATAAGGTAACAAGCTCTAACGCAGCTCGTCCCATTTTACCATCGGAAAATGAAGTACATCCCATCCAAGACCACCCCGACGATTCATCATCATCTTCCCCTAACTACTCGCCACCGAATTCTCAACAATTACTCACCGATATGTTTGCCCAACCACGACAATTTCTGCAAACACAATCTGTTCAGGTATTTTCTGAATTAGCATCGATCGGACAGTTTCTTATTAATCTCTCCCAGCAATTATCTGCTCAGATAAGAGCTGATACAGACAATATCTACAAGGAGTTGCAGCATAAAGTAGAATTACTGGAAGCCGATATTACTCCTCTTCAAGAAGAATTATACATAGTAAAGGCAGAAAATCAGGCCCTACACGAACAGGTGAAGCAGCTGCAAGAACGACTCAGTGACGAAGAAGACATAACAAAACAACGGGATGAAGCTCTGAAAACAATGAACAATCAAAAAGAATTGTTGATAGTAGCCAATGCAGAAATCAATAAGTTAACACAGAACTTCAAAGATGCAGAAGATGTTAGAGTAGCATTAGGCAACTTACTGGAAGAAACTAGATTACAGCTGGCCCAAAAAGATCAACAAAACCAAAAACAGCAAAGAGAACTGAAGCAAAAAGAATTCGAGTTGAATACTACAAAAGACAGTTTATCAACAGTTAACGACATGCTGCATAAGTATCTCGTTGAAGAGCCTCAGAAACAGAAAAGATTAGCAGATACGAAAAGGGAAAGAGATGCATATCATAAAACGATCCAGTTCCTCAACCAACAGTTAGAAAGGCTCGACAATCAAGTACGCAACCAAAATGATTACATCCATCGAATGCAGCAACAAGTAACAGACATGAAGACAGCCAGAGATGCAGCATTGGCCAATGAATTTTATTTACAGGAAGCATTCTTACAAACCGAGGCTGAAAATTTACTTTCGGAAGCTATTGTGCTCAGTTCGGTGCGCACAGATGCCCAATTATTAGAACCCGACACCCTGAAAAATGTATTAGAAACTCTTAAGAAAAAGATTGCCCGTATCTTTCGATCAGCTAGAAGTATGTATTTAGAAGGTCTCGCAGCAGAACTGTAAAATTCGGTCCTACAAATCCTGTGTTGTACTGATGATTTTTATTAAAAGTCACGATTTTTTATGCATAATACTCTTCGCACATGTAAAAGACGTTCCAAGTCCAGCATCGATCTACGGGATAAAATACAGAATGATGATTTTTGATGCTACAATTTCGGTAAGAAGTATGAAGTGTCATGTCCGAATGAAATATCATCATTCCAGCAAACGGCAGTTCAAGTTCTAGTGCTTATAAAATGCGTATGCCCAGCATAGTATTTTTCTGTATAGTATTCTGCGAGCTCTCGTACTAATTAACAAAACTTCTAGCATATTATTTTCGGCGAGCCTTACAACTATGTCTGAATCGGATATACTAAGATGGCGACTCAGGAAGCGCGCAATTGTACAGAACCGTGTTGTGACTACAACAGATACTACATTACAGGATGATGAAGATGACTCAAGAACTTCGGCAACATCATCGGGTCAGCATAACAACATATTATTTTCCACAGAATTTAAAATAGAGCTTGACATCCATTCTAGGAGAAATGAGAACTGGTTACGGAGGATCGGACTTTTCCAGTTTGCTAAGTTACCCTGGGAACAGTGGACAGGTAATGAAGATGCAAAGAATCAGTTACACAGCATGCGACAAACAAAAGGTCTCCTTATAAATAAGGTACAATTTTCACCACAACTAGTTTCGTCAGTATTTCAATTACCGTTGTATGAAGAGGCAAACTTTCCCAAATGTTCTTATAACGACCTGCGAAAAGAATTTGGTAAGGGCGAAGGTCGTAGACGCTATTTTATGATGAAGAATGTCACATATACTCGCCGTGAACAATTTAAATGGTACTTAGAAAGGCTCTGCTTTATAGTCAGATTTGATCTTATGTCTAGAGAAAATTTTTCGCCTCTAGTACAAGCGGAGACAGGAGGAAAAGTGAGCTGGGCTCACTGGTTGTACAACCATTTACACAAACAGTTTTTTGTTGGGGACAAACGCAGGTCCCAAAAATACACTCGTTTACCAGTGTATTTAGCCGCTATTTTTCAATTCATACAAGCTAGAAGACCAAATGTTGAAAAACACGGTATGCTCAGCTCAGAGCATAACTACACAAATGAACAAGATGAACCCGATACACTGTTAGACTCCTCTGAGGATGTATGCCCCACAGACGGCACTGAACAGGCAAGGGTGTTTGGAACACCTTTTTCGTTGATAACAAAAAGAAAGTTACAGCAGTCACCCCAACCAGTAAATTCGAAGAAGTCGAATACTAATGATTCTATTGCCGGAACCGGAAATCAGGTATATAGCATGCAGAAAAATTACAGGAAGTCTCAGATTTTTTAATACAACAAGAACAGAAGCTACAACTGGGAAAAGATTAGGCATTGGCCAATATGAACCATTTTAATTCTTTGTTAACATCAAATCAACAATTGCAAAACGCACTGAAAGATAAAACAGAACTGCTGAGAGAAGTACAGAATGAACATAATCAACTGATAGTTACATTAGTTAATATTACCAAATCTATTAAGGAATTCCAACAGTACCAGGAAGCGGTGCAGAAACAGATACATAACGAAATGACCAATTTTTCGGCAATGAATGCCACTCTACAGAACGAAATTGAAGTCTTACGATCCAGAATACAGGTCTTGCAGGATTTAGAAAAACAGGTCTTAACTGGCGAAGGAATTAATCTAGATGCCACTTTAATGACAAAAATCGATATCGAAGCATTAAAACAAAAGTTGAGCACTCATGTACATAACAGTTGGAAACTTTTTCGTCGCAGATGGTTGGCCATTACAATTCCAAAAATGGAAAACATACGCTCAGGTTTTGTCTCCCAACATGACCATGATTTGGTAGATATAATTAACCAGCAGAAGCAACAGTTGGAACAACAAAAACAGAAAATAAATCAATTACAGAAAGAAATTCGGCAACAGAAATCTGGAACAGGTAGTTCCAAAAAACGAACGCCCTCGATTGCAGATAATGATATCTCTGATAAGATTCAGGTCGATCTTGCGGGTTCGAGTCCACCGTGCGTGCCAGTGTTACAAGGACGACGGAGCGAGACAACCGCAACCGCAGAAGAAGGACAAACAAGAATTTTGGCTGAAATGACGGAGATGCAGGAAATTACGCAAGAGTCGGTAAATGAAGGATGCGAAAGCAATAAAAAGTAGGATGAAGAAGAAGGAAGAGAGAGAACTTCCGCCGCTCTGTCTGGCTGGTGGGAGCAGAGATCACTGTGTAAGAAAGAGAGAGAGAGAACGTTTTGGATTGATGGTTGAAAAAGGTGGAAGAGAATTGCGCATGTGAAGGTTAACAGGAATTTACTCAAGAGAGACAGAGAGATAGAGACGTCAAGAGAAGCAAGAGTTCAATTGTTGTTTGTGTCACGATTGTTATTTTGTAAGTGCATAGCATTGAGTACTTCTTGAGAAGAAAGGTTAGTCGATATCTGCAAGAAACTGTGATACTATTCTCTGTAGTAGTGAATCTGATTAATGTATTGGGATATACCTCTTTTTGAGTACTCTGAATTAAGTGTTACAGTAGATGACGTTCAGTATATTGTTATATCATTTTTTTTTGACGGTATGTGTGCGCACTGTTGATAATAATTTTCTGGTATACACCATTTGTATAACGGATTGTGTGATTGAAGATGAATATGACGGCTTGGAAAGTGTAGTATCGTGAACCATTGAGTAATCTGTTGTGGTGTTGCAGTACTGTGTACGACGTTTTATTCTGTTATAATCAGAATATAAAATAAGATACGGTATATTCTGTTTACCTTTGTTGAGAGGACGAGGAAGATAACAACAACTTTGATGTTAGAACTTTTAAATAGTAAGAACGATAGTATGGCAATAAACTGACGCACCTGATCCGTGTTAAGAACGATTTTACTGTTGTGAATTGTCCGCAAATCTATTTTGGATATTGATGAAGGATTAGATAAGATGTGGAATGATTAGATGGGAAAATAGTACAGGGCCTCTATCTAATAGACCCCTACCACTCCCAAGAACCCGAGGACCCGATAATACTCTTCCGAAAGTTGGATAGAAAGTATTATCGTTTAACAAAACCTTGGTGGGATCATGCTCACGTGCCCCCCAAGATGTATGAGTTGTACTAACTAGACAACCCCATCCATATGTGGCTCATGGTGTGGATTGAGTTGATGAAACAACATCATCAATAGAGCCACAATATCCACCACTACCACCAACTAGACCTTCTGTTGCATGCATGATGCCATCTAGCTGAAGATGGAGAGAGCGGTGTAGAAGTACATATATATGGTATACTTTGACTAGATGCAAGTGTGCTTGTATTGGCACAAAGATCAAGTTATCAACTAGATGAACCTATCAAATCATCTAATCTCTATGTCATGTATGCTAACGGAGAAGCTCCATATGGAGTACTCTATCCAGTCATGGGCACTGTGGGAAGAGTGGAATGTGTCTCAAGCAAATATGGTAGTCCAACTGGTGACTAAGCTACTGTTGTTGCCCCAAAATTTCTGGAAATGAGATATTAGGATGCTTTTTGACACTCTTGAGGTGTCAATAAAGTGGGAGGATCCTAAAATTTGGCATATGAAACACTTCAAGTGTGTCTCTGTTGCTCTAGCACAATGGTGAGAACCACGTTAAGAAGCTCCACCTCCTTAATGTCAATCCGCAGAAGAGATAGGAGTGATATGAAGATCGTGAACATGAGATGAAGTGAGAGTGAAGGTGAGAAGCACAAAGATGCACACACACATACACACACACTACGAAGAGACAAGCAAGACACAATGGAAGGTGAGAAATCAACTCTATTACTCAAGAACGCTCTTACAAGTTCAAAATAGCTCTAAGCTCTTCTCTACTCAAACAAGCTAACACTAACCAACCTCAAAAATGAGCTCTCTAGCTCTTTTTATAGTTTCTAGACTAGTTTTGACCGGTTTCACATCTAGTGACCGGCATAGTTAAAAATTAGGTCCTAGATGCTATTTGGAAGGGTAAACAATGTCTAAAAATAACGAAAATTGATACGCTTGTTCTACCTAAGCTCCTCAAGCTCGAGGACTCCTCGGCTTGCACAAAATGGAGCTATGGATTACAAAATGGGGTTTTCTATGTTACATATGTTACAATAGTGATAAAAATCACTGTTGGAGGTTTTTTGGAAAGTATTGAAAACATAATTCTTTGAAAAACGATTCGACTGGCTCCCTGCTCCGTCGTTACATGCTTCCGTGTCGTCTGTGCCTCTGGCTGCTTCCAACACCCCCCTCCCTCTCGCTTCTATCGTCCCTGACAGAACCTTGTTGTGAGGTCTGCCGAATATAGTTATGTAGGAGGTCTTGAGCGAGGGTGTGCTCGGAGATACGAATGCCTCGGGCCAGATCTGCCTCAAGTTTCTCCCAGTCGATTGGTTGCGGTTCTTCCGGTGGCGCGAGCGGGAGCTGATAGTGTGTGGAATAGACCATTCGTTCACAGGCAAATAATTGTAATAAATGTGTAGGCCTGCTTATGAATACCTCTGAATGGTATTCCCAGAAGCCGGTTGTGAACATCTCTTCGAACGTCTGCTTGTAGCACGCCGGTAGGTACTTTATTCTGCAGTGCCAGACATAACACACCCGTAGCGATGGCGTTGTACTCATATCATATACCAGATCAAAATTGCCATGCTCAAAGCTCGGGGTGTTGACATGTGGTGCCTTGACGCGTCGGAAGACAGTGTCAACATCCCGGTATCTGAAATTTGGCTATATCATCCATATGCTTTAATCTAGGGAGCCAGTGGCGAATTGTAGCCATCATGTAGCCAACAGTTGGTAACTCAATGGGTGGCTTAAAATAGGGGTAATTCAACCAGTCTTGGCACTGCTTATTGTTTTGTACCTTAATAGCAAAGGCTGTCCAGGAGCGGCGTCGTGGCACTGGTCCCCAACACGGATTGTACTTCAAATGCAAAGGTGCCTTTACCCATGTACTCATCATCTCTGGATACTGCTGTAGTAAATCTTTTCGCCACTCTGGTTGATAGATCCTTCCTTTCTGTGCATCTAGTGGCAAATCAGCCGCCTCGAATTGAGTTGCATGCGATGGTTTCTTACCTGTCTCTTTCTCAATGGCTAACTGGTATTCGGCCATTAACATGAAATACGGTTTATACTGTAGCTCATGCCCAGATATGTATCGTCGCGGGGCCAAATGAGCAAAGAATGGAGACTGTAATATCTTTTCTTCTATCATCGCCATGGCATGTAATTGTGCCTCTACTCTCGCTGAGTGCGTTGTTCCAAGTTCCTCAATAGTCTTCATCCACGCGGGGGTCGGAAGTTCGTACGTCATCTGACCTTCGGCCGTGACGCGTCCGCCTGGGATGGGTTGTGGCTCGTACGCTTCTTCAAATGTTTCCTCCACCGGGATGGTGACTGTTTCTTCCTCAGCTGGAAGCTCAGGTGGGGAATCTGGCCTTGGTGGCGCTTCATATACTGCAATCCTTGATTCAAGGGTCGATACCTGCGCCCGTAATGAGTTGAGTTCCTCTAGGAGGTCAGGAGAGGGGTCCACAGGTGCTGGTATGTCGTGGTGTGCCGGTTCTCGTAACTGGAGTAATTTGTGATCTTCTTTGAGTTTCTGTAACTCCTCGTTCATGCGGTCGTATTCATCTAGCAATCTCACATGATCGTCTAGCAGCATCCTCATCGAGTCTGAAGGAATGGCTTTGAACCTGCTAGGACTGAGTGGTTGGTCTGGGTGGTCGAGCGTTGCTTCTAAGTTTTCTCGGTTTTGATCCCGTAAGCGCTGGTTTTCTTCCTTGGCGACTGCTAGGTGTCTTCGTAGTAAGCCCATGTTTCGTGTTAGCGTTGCATTGCAGACTGTCTGGGCTCTTAATAAGTTATCCAGGTCAGCAGTGGCTTCCTTGGTCTTTTCTTCGCTTTCTAGTTCCAATTTGTGATAAGCCTCGCGTAATTCCTGGTAGCGGGTGTTCAGAGAGGCATTCTCAATAGACAATAAATTAAGCTGCGACTGTAAGTCATTGGTTGTCCTCTGCAGCTGCTGATAATTATCACCAAGAGATGTGAACTCATCTCTTACTTGCGTCATACACATGAACATCTGTCGTTATGCATTATCTACAGTGGGTGATAGTATTAATGGGGTGCTAAATGAAGATGCAGTTGGTGTAGATGCAACGGGAATGGGGAATGGGGGTGGGAAGGTGGATGATGTAGTGATTGTTGAAAATTATGATGTGCCTAAAAATGTTTGTGGCGTGAGTGGAGTGAGTGATGTTCTGTGGGTGGTGAGATTTCCATGTCAGTGGACGTATCTAGTGCGGTGACCGTGAATATGGGTGTGATCGTGGGTGCTCGTGCTGGTGTAAATACGGGATTTACAAAGGTTGAGGGGTAATTTACAGGGGGGCTGGCTGGAGCAGCTTGGTAGAAAGGGGAAAGAGGGGTTACAGTGGGTCGGGGAGGTGAGACGGGGGAGAAGGTTAATGGCGGTGGGAATGGGAATAGGGGTCTTGGAGTTGTGGGGAAGGATGGCAAAGCTGGATGGAGGAATGGGTTGAATGGAAGGGTGGATGTGTGAGGGGGTAGACTGGGTCTAAGGGGTGCAGGAATTGTGGGGTTAGTGGTCGTAAAGACAATGTCTGCAACACCACCGGCGAATGAAGATGTTGGTCTGGGGGAAGGAGGGTGAAGAGGGGAGGCTGGATGGACAGGCGGTGAGAGAGGGGCGGTTGGGGTGGTCGGTACTTCAGTGACTACTGAGGTTTGTACAGCTGTAGCGCGGGGTGGGGAATCTACAAAGATGGTTTCTACTGCCACCGAACTTTCGGGGACGAGGCGTGCCTCCCTGGCTTGTTCTGAAGACTGTGCTCC
Organism: Ceratopteris richardii; assembly: GCA_020310875.1. Classification (NCBI taxonomy): domain Eukaryota; kingdom Viridiplantae; phylum Streptophyta; class Polypodiopsida; order Polypodiales; family Pteridaceae; genus Ceratopteris; species Ceratopteris richardii. Next base: position 184,135,941 of record CM035416.1, read on the forward strand.
TGTTGGTACACGAATGTATTCGCCGGGCTTTGAAAGTAGTCGTACTCTGCGGGGGTCAAACTGTGGTAGTGGCTTTCGTTGCAAGTACCTGAGGGCTTCGTTGGAGCCTACTGATTTGACTAACTCGCGGAATCCTTTGATGTATGCATCTTCGAATCCGCCTGTGACAAGTTCTTGTTCTATTATTGCTTGACTCTCTTCCTCTGTCAGCTTTTTGCGTGCCCAAACTTTTTCCATAGTTCTATATAGCTTCTTGATAGCTAGTGTGTAAGCTGCTGCCTCGTAAGTTTCATCTTCATGGGTACTTGTATCACCATGTGTGTCCGTTTGTTGGCCTTGGCCATCTGTCTGTTCATGCTCTTGGGATTCCTGTGTTCCCTGGCTAGCTTCGTCGTCTCCTTCGTCGTCATCGGTTGTTGTTCTTTCGTCATCGGAGCTGGACACGACCTGTCCTTGTGGCTGATCAATGGGTGTGGTAGGGTAGCTAGGCCTTTCAAATTCTTGAGAAAACATTTGTCCTTCTGAAAACTGGAACTCATTGGAGAATGCATCGGGCATCTCAAAATCAAAAGTTTGGTCCAGTGGCTCTGCTTGTCCTGGTTCTAAATGTGGTATTGGAAAGGAGAAAGCTTCCGCACCAATAGTGGTGGGAAGTTCAGCTGCTGTGGTGATAGGTTCTGCGGTTGTGGCTGCTGGGGGTGCGACAGTACTGGTGGTGCCCTCCGGCGTGACTGGTCTTGATAACCGTATACGAATTGGTGGTACCGTGGGAGTGGCTGCTGTTGGTGACTGCTCTGGAGATGGTTGTGGCGAGGGTGATTCTGGGACTTGTAGGCATGGGATAGTACCTCTCATCCGCTTTCCGGCTCTACCTTTGCTAAACTTTCTAGCCTTCCTAGTGGTGCCTTTAAATGCTTTCAGTTCCTCACTGGTCATGGCACGCTCAATTGGTAAGTCATACGCCAAGCACATGTATATGATCCTGGTGAGGGCACAGCATCCATTGATTACCTTCTTTCGCTCCCACCTATGTTGTGCCAAATAGAGCTGATCAATTATCCAGCTGGCTAGATCAACCGTTTGCGGTCCAGTACATGCTAAGTATAATCCAAACCAGATTCTCTTGTGGGGCATGGTAAAACGATCCTGAGCTGGGAAAGCAAAGTGCTGCATACATATCCGTAATGGCTTGGAAAGCTCAGGGGTTATGGCTGAAATATCCTCCCATTTAGTTACGTCACCACGTTTCATCTGCTCTGGGACTAGCCGTTCTCTCTCCGTCGGCGTGTGTGTTCCATGTATTTTCAGAGCTGCACGAATTAAATCTTTAGACAAATAAAACCTCCTGAATGGAGGATCATTTACCAAGGATGGTAACATGAATGTGCTAGGTAGATCCTTGTTCTCTGAAGCTGTCAAGGTGGTTACTAGGTAAAAGCATCTATAAAAATCGGGTTTAGGCAGAGGGTCACTAAAGTATTCTATAAATCCCGCTCGTGCCCAAACGTGCGTTAAATCTTGTGTATTCTGCAGTCCTTCAAATTCTCGTGAAAAGAACTGGTACTTGGCCCATGTGCGTAAATCAAATGCTAAATTGGCCTCAAATATGAAATCAGCGTCGGCTAATGGTCCTGCTAGGCCTTGAAACCAATGAGAATTACGATGAATCTTCTCGGTATATCCTCTAGGAGGATCATCGATTGGCATGGGTCCTGGAAAACCTTGAAACTCTGGTGGTTGCATCGTAGGATAAGATTCCGCTAGTAATTCTCCAATAGTGGCCATTGGTGTGCTTGGGCCAGCTTCTGATGGTCCTGCTTCAGTTTGCATGATGACTGACGAGCTAATAGAAAAGATCTGCTACAAAAGATTAACACATTAGTATGGAAATTAATTATGATCCCAATAAGGTGAGACCGCAATCCCTTTCCATAACCGATGTGTAACCTGTGTAGCCAAGTGTCGTGAAGTGATTGATGCAATGATCTTTTTGCTGAGCTAATGCAGGTCTCTAGACACCTACATGGTTCAGATTACGCCTACAATTTTTGATGAGCTTTTATTATGCATGATGTGAGGTTTGGGTGTATGAATTTATACAAGGTTTGGTTGAGGGTGAATTATTACAAGGGTGGAGTTTAAATGGGGTGGGAGAATTGTTAGATAATGGGGTACAAGAAGACGTTTGGATACGTTTTGGTATCCATTTCCTAAGAGTCTTGGAGTGGGTGGTATGTTTCTGTTGAGGGACAAAAAGCGGTATCGGGTTTGGTGGTATTGAGGGATGGACAGATTTCTGAGGGGTATATATTACATGGCTAGCGGGTTGGGCTATAATACATTGCTTGGGTACCCAAATCTGCATGGGTGTGGGTCTATTCATTAGGTACTTCTTGGCGATCCAAATCTGTCGAGTACTTGTACTTGGGGAAGAAGATCGAGGGGACTTTTGATGCTGACTCTGCTTCTGTTGAAACTTTGTCCTGTTCTCGTCTGCAGTGTTGCCACTAGCCTGTGGTTGCTGTCCTTTTGGCACCCATATTTGTCTCGTGCCACTTGTTCTGTGATGCTGATACTTCTGCTTTCTTTGCCTTGTCTGGTGGTGTCGTCGGTCTGGGTTCCTCTGTTGTGGTTGACTCGTTCGTGATTGGGTTTGAGAGGTCCATTGGACGCTCTGCTTTGGAAAAGAAGGGAGATCCAACACTTGCGTGACCTGCCCATTAGGAAGTGATTCGTTATTTATCTTTAATCTAGGCCAGTCCGCAACAAGTTTGGAAGGATGAGCACCGCAGGGTGTTGTGCTCATTTGGCCGCTGATGCTACCCACCTGACCGCTGATTGTGTTCAACTGCCCTAGCGGTTTGGTAGCTGCCCCTTCTAGTTTGCAGGAAGCCCCAGGGAAGATCTCCTGTCGTCCTTCTGATTGACAATTATCCCTAGCCAAGCTCGAGTGGGTTGGTGTAGACGTAACGTGACTGGTCTGACCCAAGATCTTCCGGTCTTCCGTCGCATGCGTTTTATAGGGTCTAGGGTTACAAACCTCAATCGAAATGCAATTAGGGAAGTCAAGCGGTATCACTCGCTTCTGCTCTAAGGTTCCAATTTGTATGGAGCCTTGTCTAAGATTTAGGTCCACTGAGTGATCGTATAGCCAATCTTGGCCAAGGATTAGGGGTTCTATCAGGTCGTCATCATGGCACACTAGTAGCTTCGCTATCATGGTCACATCCTTAATGAGGATAGGAAGGTCCACCTCACCCATGCAAGGGGTTTCCATGCCTCCTAGGCCTATGAGGTATGCCTCAATTGGTCGCATTTCTATTCCTGAATCCTTATAGTGGGACCATCTAATCGCACTAGTCGCAGCACCTGAGTCAATTAAAGCCCTGAGCTCTTGGCAAGGGTTGCCGTGCTCTAACCTGACTGTAATGAATGGTCTCCTGTCCACTATACTAGGATGAGTGGTTGACTTTACTTGACACATGGCCATGGGATATCTGGGTGTATTTTCCAGATGGTTATAATGTTCTCTCCCTAGTCCTTGTCTTCTTAACTTCATGCGCTTAATGCGTTCTATTGCTTCTGCCTGAGCTTCCGCTCGTATTCTATTTTCTTCCTCCTTACGCTTCTTTGCCAACGTGAGTCGTCTAAGCATATCCTCAGTAAGAGGTTCCTGATATAACTTGGCTCTACAGCCACTAATATAATTAGGCATTACGTCTCCTTCTAAAGTGCCTAATTGTACTGCTCCACTTGTCGAGAGTCTGTTAATGATCATAGGTCCATAACCTCGCTTTTCTAACTTACGTGCGTGTTGTTTCAGCGTATATACTAGAACTAAATCTCCTTCTTTTAAGCCTTTATCTTTCACATGTGCATCAAAATATGCTTTCTGTCGCTTCTTCGCTGCATATATTCCTGCGGCTGCCTTTAGCCTGGTTTCTCCTAATCGTTCCAAGTCCATTATTCTCGCTGATAATTCATGGCCGGTCCACTGATGTTCTTGTGCAACCTTAAGGGTCGGTATCAAGAAGTCCAAAGGAAGCACAACATTCTGACCAAAAACCATCTGAAAGGGAGTTGCATTGAGTACGGTCTTGTAGGCCACTTGATATGCCCAAATAGCGTGGTGTAACTGTTTGTCCCAATCTGAACGTTTGTTGTTCACGAGTTTCGTCAGTACGTTACAAAGGATCTTATTAGTGCTTTCAGCCTGACCATTGGCCTGAGGGTGATATGGTGCAGATTTCTTGTGAATCACCATAAAATCCTGTAACAAATATTCAATGACTTGGTTTAGAAAGTGAGTGCCTCGATCGCTCACTAACTCTATAGGCAGTCCATATCTTGTAAAGACATTCTCAAATAAGAATTTCGCAGTTGTGTGTGCATCATTCTTTTTCGTGGCTTTTGCCTCTACCCATTTCGTAAGATAATCTGTGGCAACAATAATGTATTCAGCATGTGTACCTTTTGCAGGGGGGTTAATGGGTCCTACAAAGTCTATACCCCACTTAGAAAATGCACGTCCTCCCATCATGGGTTTCAATGGCATTTCATCTCTGCGAGTAGGAAACTGAGTTCTTTGGCACACATCACATCTCTTGACATAGGTATGAGCATCCATGTTAAGAGTGGGCCACCATAATCCTGCAAAGAGGATGGCTTTGATTATCCTATCGGGTCCAAAATGACCTCCTGCAACACCTTGGTGTGCAGTCTCTAGTATGCTCAGATAATCGCTCTCATGAACACATTGTCTTAGATATCCATCTCGTCCTCTTTTGTATAGATTGTCGCCAATAAGTAAATAGTCGTGAGCTTCCTGCTCTAGACTACGTTGCCGTGCTAAGGTCATTCCTTGAGGGAATGTCTTCGTCCTCAAGTATGTCACTAATTGTTCACTCCAGTCTGGTGTGAGAGACACATGATACAATGTAGCATGCTCTATTGGTGGTCTTTCACAACAAACATTGCATTCCTTACACAACTTGTAGACATCTGCTTCCATCGTAGGCCAATATACTCCTAGTCTATGCAGAGTCTGTAATGTTCGATGTTTTGAATGATGTTGCTTTAATGCACCTATGTGTGCTAATTGCAACCAATTCGCATGTTCTGATTCATCTACACAACAAGCAAGAATCTTTTGATTATCCTGTTTATATATGCTTCCTGCCATTATTTGGTATCTTTGAGACTTGGTAATCTCTCCTTCTTTGATCTTTATCCTAGGATTCTTGGGTCCATAAGTGAGAATAGGGACTATAGGCTTAGCCCATTCTGGTGCTATCTCAAGGTTAAACAAGTATGCATCTGGTAGATCATCCGCTACTCCTTGAGGAGCTTCTCCTGAGGTTAATCTTGAAAGGTGGTCAGCTCTAAGATGTATCTTTCCTTTCCTGACTACTACTTCAAAATCATACTCCATGAGTAATAGAAACCAACGTATCAGTCGTCCGGTGTTACATGGTTTGTTGACTAAGTACAATAGGGCTTGATGATCCGTAAAGAACTTGAATTTGTTGGCCAACAAGTAGTGCCTAAACTTCTTTACTGCGTAGATCATCCCTAATCCTTCTCGTTCCGTCGTGGAGTAATTTCAATCTGCTGCGTTCAATTGTCTGCTCGCGTAAGCTATGGGCAGATCTATGTTACCTTCATTCGTGGGTTGTGCTAACACGCATCCTATGGCGTAATTGGATGCATCCACATGTACATGGAATGGCTTACTCCAATCCGGGGTTGTCAATATAGGTGCTGAGCACAAGCGTCGTTTAAGTTCATTGAATGAATTTTCACATTCGTCTGTCCATTCAAAGTTGGTTAAAAGAGAGTACAAAGGCTTGGCTATGATTGCATACATGTGTATGAATCTCCTATAATATCCGCAATGGCCCATAAATGCCTGTACCTCTTTCATATTAGTTGGTCTAGGTAATTCTGCAATTACCTTCACCTTTTCTTCATCCGTAGAGATTCCATTTTTTGACACAATGTGTCCTAGAATTTTGCCTTGTCTGACCATGAAAACGAATTTTTCTGGGTTCAAACAAACCTGATATTCTGGACATTTGTCAAATATTTGCCTTAACTCTGGGATATGTGTTTGTCTTACATTGGAATGTGCACATAAGTCATCGACATAAACTTCCAAACTCTTGCGTAAGAATTCCTTAAAAACATGACACATGAGTCGCTGGAAAGTGGCGGGTGCATTTGTTAAGCCAAATGGCATCACACGAAATGCAAATATGCCCCATTCAGTGGCAAATGCCGTCTTGTGTTGATCTTCTGGAGCAATGGCTACTTGATTATAGCCTGAAAATCCATCAAGAAAGCTATAAACTTCCTTGCCCGCAACTCTTTCCAATAGATGTTCTGTGATAGGAAGAGGATAACTGTCTCTAATTGTGGCGGCATTAACTTTTTTAAGGTTAATACACACACGCAATTTTCCATTCTTCTTGGGCACAACCACAATGGGGGATACCCATTCGGTATGCTCAATTTCGTAAATGAATCCTGCTTCTATCAAGCGATCTATCTCCTCTTTAATCTTCGCAGCGTAGTTATCATTGTACGTGTAAGGTTTCTGTTTTGTCGGTTTTGCATCTGGAGTCATAGGGATTCTATGAGAACATATATCTGGATCTACTCCTTTCAAATCTTTGTAACTCCAAGCGAACACATCTCTATATTCGCGCAATAGGGCAACTAGCTCTTCTTCTTCTTCAGTTGTCAAATCATGCCCTATGTATGTACATTTTTCTTCTTCTCCTTCTATGGCTACGATTATTTTCTTGGTTTTCTCTCGGTTATCATATACCTGTCCGTCATTCGCCTTTCTATTAGGCATTCGCACCATGATCCTTCTATCTTCGATTTCATATTTCTTGAAATTCTCAAGTACCTCAAACAAAGATTCTTCTTTTTCTGACATGGTTTCTTTCTTCTTTCTTTTCTTGCCTTCACTTTTGGTAGTCACTTGAGTGGCTAACCTCACCTCAGTCGTAATTTCCTCGTGTCTCTGAGTGTGAGTCTCTACTTCGAAAAAATATTCTTCCTCTGATGCAAAGGGTGGGTCCATGATGATTGATTCTAAATCAAAATCACTTGCATCCTCAAATGCATCAGTGTTCGGTTCACACTCTTCTAAAATTGCATCGCACATGATTGGCTCTATCGTGAAAACTGAAATGTCATAGCCATCCTCGTCACAGTGGGGTGTCCATTGTTCTTCATTGATGGCTACATCCATGGTTGATAGGATTTCTGCCCAACCATGGGGTTCATGTTGATGTATGAAACACCACAAGAAATGAATTAATGTGACACTAGAACACCTCTATGGTCACCATTAACTCATTGCCACTCCAAACTTTGAGAAATAATAGCCTAAAGTGAAAACTTTGCTTCTACATAAATTCCTAGTCACCGAAATGACATACCTTCAGTATTTTGCTAATTTCTCCTAGCTCAAGTATTATTTCTCCATGAAACTTTATAGGCTGAAACTAGAAGAGTAGAGCTTTCCAACAAGCTATCATATGCATCAAACAAATCTCTAGAACTCAAGTTATGGCCTTCACAAGATGACCCTGTATGACCTTCCAAAACTAGAAATTTTTGCCTGTTTTAGTATTTCTGGGTGTCTAAAAATAAAAATTCGATGCCTAGTGTTGGGGGATTCTTTGACAAGAAGGAGTTTGAGGGTTTGTAGGTGAAAATGGAAGGACCAAAAGAGAAAATACACCTTGGAAGTCTCTGCCTTCGATTGATTACAGTAAGAAAATTACAATGTTTGAAATACAAGATACACCAATACCTCTGTGCACAATCCCGCAGAGTGCCCAATTACAAAATATCCAATATCCCAATGTCCTATTGCTGCCGACCTCCTCTGCAACAAACCTCCACCTGCTTCAAGCTTCTCCTTGTGCACACCTTGCACCAAGCTTCCACAAAGGGGGAGGAGTGAATACTTGCTGTCGGCAAGCGTACACTGCCAAAGGACCTTGAGATACTTGGGGGAACTATATCTTAGCACTTCTCTGCACCAAAATCCTTGGTCACTCTCTATGCACCTTGCACTTCCACTTCTGTGCGACGTACTCTGGTGTCTCTTGCACTTCCCTCTCTTGCTCCACTTAGCCTATGCTCTCTTGCTTACTCCAACCCTGGTCCAAGAATGGCTCTTCCTTGATTTGAGTGTGCCGATCACGTACGCTCCTAACTGCAAGTGAATCTTGGTGCTCACTTTGATGTCCCAAGATGGCTCTCACAAGTGGCAGCCAACTACTCACTGTTTTGTCCTGTAGTGACTTTAGTCTAAAACCAAAAATTTTAATGGGGGGCCATACTTTCACCTGTGCGTACACTTTGCCGCTTCACATGCCTTCACATTTCCTTTTAATTCTTCACTTTTGCACATAAGGGGGGTTCACCTGAACCTTCCAAAACACTTTAAAACACACTTTGAACCTTAGGGAAATTAGAGAAAGTACCTCTGCAACCTGCAACCTATTTTCTCCAATTTACCCTTTGTGGATAATTCATTGTGCACTACCTGTGCACTTTGACACCTGCACTTTGACTTTGCACCTATTGACTTTGACCTTTGACCTTGTAGACTTTGACCAGTTGACTTTGACCGTTGACTTTGACTGCAGTTGACTTTGACCAACATGACTTTTATGGGCTCAACAGTTGCCCACCACCTAATGTGCTCTCCGTCCCGGAGAGCTATAGCTAAAACTTTGAAGAGCCGCAAAACTTGAATAGGACATCTGAGCAGCAACCAATTCCACCAAAAGCACCAAAAGCAGGAGAGAACAAGCCCCAGAGAAGAACCAAAAGTGGGATTTTGGAATGGAAAAGCAAAAAAGGGGGGGCAATGGAAGGGTAGAAAGGAAGGGGAAGGGAGGGCTGAGGGTGTGAATATGGATGGGGTAGGGAGGGGAAAGGATGTGGCTGGGCATATTGGTAAAGGGAGGGATGGGGAGTAGGAATAGGGGTCGGGAGGAGGCTAATGTGAACAACCCGGAGGGCTACAGAGGGTACATATGGGAGATTATTAAACATAAGGTAAGACAAGGTGAGAATAGATCATTTGGACAATGTTGTGAAATAAAAACATGTGATAAAGGTGTTCAAAACATGTGGTTTCAGACCAAAAGTCATACAAAAAGTGGGAATTTGTAAAAAGAAATTCAAAAACTGAGTTCATAGGTGCCAAAAAACATGAAAATGACTCCATTTTTGTAAAAAACGGCCAACCGAGGCACAATCCAAAGCCAATAGCTTTGAGCCATGAAAAAAAAAAATAATAATAAAGTAAAATAAAATAAAAATAAAAATAAAAATAAAATAAAAATAAAAATGATCGCTCTTAAGAAGAAAATACAATAAAATAAAATAAATAAAAGAGAAAATTAATAAAAATAAAATAAAATAAAATAAAAAAAAAAAAAAATAATAATAATAAAAAGAAAAATAAGGGGGGGGGGGGAGAGGGGGGGGGGGGGGGGGGGGGGCTGTCAGAATGGGGGGGGGGGGTGGGGGAGGGGGGGGGGTGGGGGGAGGGGGGGGGGGGGGGGGGGGGCGCTGGCAGAATGGGGGGGGGGGGGAGTGGGGGGGGGGGGGGGGGGGCTGTCAGAATGGGGGGGGGGGGGGGGGGGGGGGGGCGCTGGCAGAATGGGGGGGGGGGGGGGGTGGGAAGGGGGGGGGGGGGGAGTTTGGGGGGGGGGGGGGGGGGGGGGGGGGGGGGGGGGGGGGGGGGGGGGGGGGAGGGGGGGGGGGGGGGGGGGGGGGGGGGGGGGGGGGGGGGGGGGGGGGGGGGGGGGGGGGGGGGGGGGGAGGGGGGGGGGGGGGGGGGGGGAGGGGGGGGGGGGGGGGGGGGGGGGGGGGGGGGGGGGGGGGGGGGGGGGGGGGGGGGGGGGGGGGGGGGGGGGGGGGGGGGGGGGGGGGGGGGGGGGGGGGGGGGGGGGGGGGGGGGGGGGGGGCTGCAATGGGGGGGGGGGGGGGGCGGGCGGGCGGGGGGGCGGGCAGGGGGGAGGGGGGGGGGGGGGAAGGGGGGGGGGAGGGGGGGGGGGGGGGGGAAGGGGGGGAAGGGGGGGGAGGGAGGGGGGGGGGGGGAGGGGGGGGGGGGGAGAGAGAGGGGGGGGGGGGGGGAGGGGGGGGGGGGGGAGAGAGAGGGGGGGGGGGGGGGGGGGGGGGGGGGGGGGGGGAGGGGGGGGAGGGGGGGGAGGGGGGGGAGAGGGGGGGGGGGAGGGGGGGAGGGGGGGGGGGAGGGGGGGGAGAGGGGGGGGGGGGGGGGGAGGGGGGGGGGGGAGGGGGGGGGGGGGGGAGGGGGGGGGGGCTGGGGGGATTTTTTTTTTTTTTTTTTTTTTTTTTTTTTTTTGGGAACCCGCAAATTCCCTAGGGGTCTTTTTTTTTTTCTTTTTTTTTTAAAAATATATTTTTAAGTAGCCCAATTTAGAGAAAAATCAAGGAAAAATCTGAAAAAAATGCCAAAAATTGGCCAAAAAATTCTGAAAAAATTCTGATGAAATTTTCTACATGTTGAGCCTAAAATCCTTCATCAAACCACAAAGATCCTCCATTTATTCCTCAAATTGGGCAATAAAAAGTCACATGAAAAAGGCGACAATACTAGAAAAAGTCCAAAAAAAATGCCTGAAAAAATCTGAAAAAATTTCTAAAAATTCCAAAATTTGTGCCTTTGCAAAGTGGATGAAATGACTGCTAAATTTGCTAAAACCTCAAGAAACAAGCATGAAATGGATAAGAAAACTACTAAAACTTAAGTAAAAATGACGAGAGAAGACTATGTACAACCTGGACAATTTTTGCAGGGTCCAGGTGATCCATAAAACTTCAGTTGGCTTGATAGTAGGCCTTGAGCCTTGTATTGTTGACTGAGAGAGACTCCTCCATAATCTGCATTTGTACTGCACTTCATTGCTTTAGTCTTCTCCTGGGGCACCCTGGCCATCTGAGAGGGGTACCCTAAATCCTTCATTAGAATGTTATCTCCTCCAGCAACTTTATGATATGATTTGCAAAATTTTAATTTTACTACTCTAGCTTCTTCATCCAGAGGAACCCTATGTTCCCAAATACTGGCAGTAGCAACTTCCACATTCTTGTAAAGCCCTGCACTTGCTACCATAAGAATTGAAATAACAGATGATAGCCATACCAAAATCCATAAAAAGTGGCCATTGATATATGAATTTGAGTAGCTTTATCACTGCTGCATGTAAGGACTTTGCTTTTCTTCGCTTTGCTATGGCCTTTGACTGCTACTGTTTCAACCTGAGTGATTTCCTCTTTTTCTTCATATGCTTTTTCTATACATGAGTTTGGAAAAATTCCATAGCAGGAGGATGGGTCTTCTGCATGGAGCCAAGCCAACATGTTTTCATCTTCATATAAATCTGCTCTTTCAAATAGGTCTGCTTCTGGGTTGTCCACCACTTCTTCTTCCATACAAATACCGATTGTCTGCATCATGCTAGTATTTTTCTGATTATCTGGGCCTTCTTCTAAAATTATCTGCTGCAACTCTTTTCCCTCTTGCTTTACCCACATTGTGTCCTTGCCCCAATCATGCAGCACATTGGCATGCCTTAACCAAGGTCTCCCAATTAACAGTGGGAAGCTTCCTTCTACCTGTGGCAGCCTTAAAACAACAAAGTCCAAGTTAAAGATAGTACCTTGTATCCTGACTGGGACTCCAGGAACCACTCCCATAGGCCTTACTATGCTTTGGTCTGCCATTGTTACAGTGAAGTTGGCAGGTTGTGAAGGGTATAGTCCAATCTTTTTCATGGTATATTCAGGCATCAAGTTAATGCCAGAACCACCATCCACAATAACTCCTTGAAACTCATGACCTTTAATAGAAATGGTTAGCCGAGGGCTCTTGTAATCTGTGAGGGGTGCTTCCCCTGCATATTTATCTTTATGCATAACAGCAGCTTTTGCCACTAAGCTCGTTGTGGACATTTCATCAATTATCTGCAAGAGTTCTGACCTGAACTTCCCATCAATCCTTATTAAATCAAAAATACTAACCTCCTTTTTCATGGACTTGAGCAGTCTGGAGGCTTCTGATTCCTTAAGAGCTTGGGCTCCATTTGACTTATCCAACTCCTCATGAGCCCTGCTGAATGCATGTCCAATGGCATCACTGGTACCTGTGCAATTTTCCTTTTGCCTTGTGTCTGCACTTGTGGTGGCTTGGTCTTCAGACACACCTTTGTCTCTGTTTAATCCATTAATCAATGATTCTTGACCCATGTCCACTGGAGCCTTCCCCTTGCTTCTTGTCTGCACAGTAAAAGAGTCAATTTCCTCTAACTGCACCACCCTGGTAGATGGTGATGGCACCTTAACTTGATTTGCCATTTCTTCTTCCTGCACGGAAATCATTTGAATATGGGGCCCAGATGAAGAGGCATGATTCTTAGGACAACAAATTGTGTAGTGGTCTCTGGCCTCTGGGCAGTTTCTGCAAGGGGGAGCATTTTCTGGTAGGGTGCACCTACTTTGATAGTGCCCACATTCCCCACATCTGAAACAAATAATTGGCCTTCTAGGCCCATTTCCAAAATTATCCCTCTGTCTAGGGTTATAAGTGTTACCTTGATTTTGTGCAGCCATCACATTTGTGGTTGTTGGGGGTCCTCCTTGGGTCCAGTATGTCGTTGCAGGCATTCCTCTTGATTGGCATTCATGGGCCTCATGGCCAACCTTCCTGCATAATTGGCAAGTTACACTTAACAGAGGGCACTCACTTACTATATGCCCTTGTTTGCTGCACATGGAACACCAAAGACCACTCTTGATGCCTCCTCCTTTGAGCTCCTGCAACTCCTGTCGCAGCTGAGCTAATTCCTCTGCCTGGGCTTCCTCTTCCTTTTGGAGCTTGAGTGCTTCAATCTCCCTTCTCAATTGAGCCACAGCAGTCTCCTCCTCTTTGTAGGGCTTATTTCTCTTTAAGCCCTCCAACTCCCTCCTCAGCTGGGTCACTGGATCCTCCATGTCTGTACCATATGTTGGTGGTGAAGAAGTTGTCCCATATTGGTGCCTTATTTGCTCCAGTCTTGTAGCCGTGGTGATGAACTCCTCTATGGAGGCTGTAGGTAATACTAATTCCTTTATTTTGCATTGAGTGGCTACTGGTAGGGGCTTGGCTAACCATTTCTTGACAAAAAAATCATGGGGTGGATCTGGTAATTTGGCCATTAGTGCTTTGGCTCTGGTCACAAATTCTGGGAACTTTTCTCCTGGACCCAATCTCAA